>JAHTLZ010000019.1:658712-688136 GCA_023846285.1 Phrynocephalus versicolor | reverse complement strand
ATAAATAAATAAATAAATAAATAAATAAATAAATAAATAAATAAATGATATGACCCAAGACATTCCTGCCACTGATGCACCGTCCCAGATGCAAAAAATCATCTCTCTTCAGTAACAAAGTTGGCAGTGGAAGCTCTTATTTATTCAGGAATAAGATCCATTCAGTTCAGAGGTCCTTAACTTTCCAATGTATGCCCGTGTAGCGATTCCTGCAATATTTATCATTTATTCACTCGATTGATTGCTTTGGTTTGTAGGAATTTCGCCACGTGTGACATCAAAGGCCACGTGAAATTCTACGACGGCGAGCTACAGCTTCTCCACTGGTACAGCCAGTTTAAAATAGGTCCAATCCGGTCGATCTCTTTCTCGAATAACCCAGCCTGCCCCCAGGACATCACGAAATTTCCTACCTCCTGCACCTTGTCGGGACAACCTTTTGTTGTCAGGTGAGCATCAAAGAAACCCTCAGATATTGTGTGGAATGTAAGCACTTCCAAACGATTATCACTGCAGAGGTGAACTTCTGGGATAGATTGTTGGTGCTAATTAATAAAGGGAGAGGGTCGTTTTCGTGCATAAATGAGTGTAATCTCCATTATCCAGAGGCCAAGCCCTGGCGGGCACATCATCATCCCAAAGCAAGGATTTGGTCTGGAACGGTCTACAATTCCGTTCCAAGTCCAGCTTTCAATGATATAGAAATGTGGGTTCTTTTCTATGGTTCAGGAATTTCATCCTTGCCACAACCGACGCGTTAGTGATCCACGTCAAGACGGAGGGGATGGCAGTTAGCAAGTGCCTGGAAGAACCGAAAGATGCTGTCCACGCCATCGACTGCCACCCGAGAAAGCCCCTCCTGGCCAAAGGGAGTTGCTGTGGCCTGCTGAAAGTCTGGAACTACAAGCTTAACAAATATCTCGTCAGCAGAATCTTTAAAGGCCAGAGTATTCGGAGTCTTTGCTATAACCACGATGGTACGGCTTCACCTTCCCACGTTCTATAGCAAATTTGGAGCATTTATATATCTATATATTTAAAATAAAGGGTTTGCTTGCTATGTAGGGAGCAGAGGGTCTTTGTGGAAACGGTCTAGAGGATATCTAGAGGATATCTCGACGGACGTATCAGCAACACTCCCGTGGAGTGGTGGATCCAACAAGTTACGTCCTCCCAGGCTTATGGAATTGAATAACACTTAGCAGGGTTTGTAACCTCTCGTAAGTCTATGATGTGTATATTTTTTAGAAAGTATTTAACGTGGGATTGCAGCACCCACCCGAAGAGCTAAGAGCCACTAAGACTTTTTTGTGCCTCCAGAACGACTGTGCCTTCAATTAGAAGCTTCCTAAGCTTAAGGCCCCTTTTTGTAATGGTTTCCTGTTCAGTATGGCCAGTGAATCCTAATCAATCTCTTCTTGACCGTGACTCTCTTTCACAAGGTCAGCCGTTAACCCCGTGTAACGCTCTCTTAAAAACAGCGTGGAACCACGGCTTTCCTTTTGCATCGGACTGATTTTGTAAAAACTGATTTCGTTGTGGAAGCATCCTTAGAAAATCTACTCCTGCGGAGAGGACGAGATTTGTGGAAGAGCTTATGCTAGTTGCCCTTTTCAGGCTCGTTACTGGCCGTCGGCTTCAGCGACGGAACCCTTCAGATCCTTGACTCCATCTCGTTGGAAGACGAGTGCACGGAACCCTTTGATTACTCCCGAGGACCCATCACCCTGATGAGCTTCTCACACAACTCTCAGTACCTCGCCACGGCAGTAGGTATCCCTACCCTCTTCCGGTGTTTCATCCGATAAGTGGCAGGGGAGTTTTTTCCGGTCGTATAAAAGTGGGCAGCCTCAGCGTTTCTTATAATCACAAATATCATTTTCAGAATTCTACATTCATTTATTTGTACAGTAGGACCTCCTATCGGTGGGGTCACAGATCTGCTGATTCACTTGCCTGCTGCCTGAAAGTACAAAATAACCCCTGCTCTCAGAAATACTAATTTACAGTATATACATTCCCAAAGTTGTAGTTAACAAAACTTGCCACTAGTGGGAGCCAGAGTCCATGCAGTGTACAGTGTTTGATATTTCCATGTTTTTTGGCATCCACAACGTGGGGCAGGAACTGGGAACCAATCTCCAGTGGACGCCACGGTCGTGTTGTGGGTTGGAATGTATAACCTGACACTTTCATTGGAGTAACAAGAAAATCAGGGAGCGGGTTCTTTCCTTAGTGTGCCATTTCAGCAGTCCTGTGAAGTCCGTTGAAGCCGAAAGATTGAGGTCAGCCTAGTGTCACAAAACAGGGCGCAAGGCGAAACTCAGGATGGGTGCTCTTGTCTTCCCAGTACTGGTACAAAGAAAAGGAATGCATAGATCTATTTGATCCTGAAATGTTTTCCTTTTAAAAAAAATCTGCTTTCCAGGATGAAAAGCTCTCTGTGAATCTTTACAAGCAAGTTCTCGTGGATAGGCAGAAGGTCTGGGAGCGGCTGGCGGCCCTTCACGCCCACTACAAGCCCATCCGCACAATTCTTTTTGGGGTGCATTTGGACAGCAACGAGCCTCGGCTCTTGAGCCTGGGAGAGGACCGGCTTCTGGTACGTGTCACGAGCTGAGGCAGCTGCCTCTGAAGCCCTCTGGGGAGGAAGTCAGTCTGGAAAGATGTCAGGAGCTGAACTCGGGTGGTATATAAATCCAGTGAACGAACGAACGAACGAACGAACAAACGAACGAAAACCTTGCGATCAGCAATTTGCTTTGTTGGGAGCTTAAATAAGTTGTTAAGCCAGTTGCCAAGACTGGGAACATTCAAGAACCAAGGAAGACTTGTGGCGACCCATAGGAGCCAAAGAGAGAGCCAATCAGGTGTCAGGGGTGGTCTGTGTCCCCCCCCCCAAAAAAAAACCAGAATAGATACTCATCGAGTCTTCTAGTTTCATTCATTTCCTACATTTCTATCACCCCCGTCCTCTAGCGAGCTCCGGCACCATCTTTGGTTCTCCTCCTCCGACGTTATTTTCACAACCAGCTGGTGACACAATCCAGGTTGTGAGAAATGTGTCTGGCTCAATGCCGCCAAGTGGCCTTTGTGGCCAAGTGGAGGGGTTGAACCCTAATCTCCTGAGTCCCAATCTAACCACTAGCCACTACTGCCTGCTAGCCCTCTGATAGACCTGGTGTAGATCTTCCAAAGGGTGGGCAACAGTGTTCGGCAATTTATTTGATTTTCCCCAAGTTCTGCCCGGCTGGTTTGCACAAGTATCTGTAATACCGTATTTTTTCATCTCTAAATCGCCCCCAATTTTCCAACCCAACAATTACAGCTTCACAACCACACGGTTCTCTCCTCAGCTTTCTTCCGTGTATAAGACAACCCTCAATATTTAGTCTAAGAATTTTAGATAAAAATATAGTCTTTTTTAGCTGGAATTGTTTGACGGCAGCAAAACTGTTTGTGTGAATGGGGAGCGCCGGGTACAGAATACTTGTATTGCCTGGAACACAATGTTTCTTTGACAGAAGGAATTGGACATATGCACAGTTTGGGACTATCCATTGTGGGCTGTGTTTTCTTCTCTTTCCAGGTGGAATATGACCTGCAACACAGTGTGAAAGGCGAGCTGGTCATTACCCGAAAGGACCGCATCGAGCAGAGTGCTGTCCCGATGTGTATCACCTGGTACCCGCCCCTCACGATGGAACATTTCTTCCTCACGGCCAACGATCAGTACAAAATGAAAATGTATAATGTGACCACCAAGTTGTGCAGGTAACCTGGGACAGGTGTGGTTTCTTTTTCCCCCCAAAGGACCAGCCCTGTCAGGTACGAACCGCTCACTGTTTTCTGCAAATTGTGCTTTTTTAGAAAGACGGCTTTAGGACCAACCTATGGCTCCCCGCTGGAGAAGATGCTCATTCTTCCTATATCCCAAGGTCACGACCCTCAGAAACGGTACCTGGCCTACATGACGAAGGATAAGGCAAGTGGAAGACCTATGGACTGCTTTCGTAGGTTGGTTATGTGTTGTGCTCATTTCCTATGTGTTGTGTTACCTTTTCTGACGTATTAGAATAAAAGATTTGCGCCAGGAGCAAGATGGTAATGCAGAGGTGTTTTTAAATAATTTCATCTTATCAGGTGGTCACATCTGTGATCCCAGGACAGGCTGTTGGATTCTATATTTGCCCTGCTCCTCTTAAAACGCTCAGGGGTGTTTTGAAAGCCACACTGCATATGAATTCAGAATTGTGGCCGCTCAGATTCCAGTTAATCTCCGCTGAGGTGGACAGCTGTCCTCCCCCCCCACACACACAAACACACACAAACACACACAAAGCTGAATGTGGTGGAAACACAACTTTTTGGGCCAGAGGTTACCACTCACAGCATACATGCCAGGTTGTGCACGGAGCCAAATTGGGTGAGGTTCTCGCTTCTTCTCTTTATTAGGTTGGCTTGCAGATCCTACCTGTTGACGGGAACCCACACAAGTCATCAGCTTTCATTTGCCACCCGGCGGGCGTCTCCAACCTAGCCTGCTCCCACGACGGACGCTACCTCTTCACTGCCGGGGGTCACGACTTAACGGTGATGAAGTGGGACATCAACCTCAAGTACGTTTCACCCAGCGCGTTGTAAGTCTATGGAACTCCCTGCCACAGGATGTGGTGATGGCATCTGGCTTGGATGCCTTCAAAAGGGGATTGGACAGATTCCTGGAGGAAAAATCCATCCCAGGTGACAAACCATGATGGAGATGTGTCATCTCCAGGCTTAAAACCAGGGCACTTCAAGGGCCAGATGATGCAGGGGAGTGGTATCAGGAGACAGATATCTAGTCTCATGCGCTCCCAAACGCATCTGGTGGGGCCGCTGTGAGATACAGGAAGCTGGACTAGATGGGCCTTTGGCCTGATCCAGCAGGGCTCTTCTTATGTTCTTATGTTCTTATGTTGTGCCAGAGTTTTCCCATCCCACGACAGTGAAGGGGGCATTACACCGTGACCTCCCATCTTAGCAAGCAGACCTCTGATCTTGCACGGATATAAAAATATCGTAACGGAAGTGGATTGGGTGGCGGCAGTAACTTTTTCCCCCCTTTTAGAAGAAGGGCGAGTAGAAAGAGGAACAGGGTAGAGGTGTGCACAATTAGATCAGGCATGGAAAAAAAAAGGATTGTCTCGTTTCCCATAGTACCAGAACCCGATCTGCATAAATGGAGGAAGATTTCAGTCACGACATTTGGTTCGTCATATGTAACCGAGTTTACGCCATGCCTTGATGGCCAACAGGTGGGATGGATCTGAAAGGGGGTCAAAGCAAGTTCATGGAGGGTCAGGTGGGCAGGCCCTATTGTTGATCCGGGACATACATTGGTCTCCGGATCAGAACCAGGTGTGATCATTTGGCTGCGCTTGCTTAGATTACCATTTTTTTGCTTGCTCGCTTTCATGTTGATTTTGCAAGCAAAGGGTAATTTAAGCATTATACAGAGTGACCGTTGGCCAGATGGTGTGGTATAAAAATCAAATAAATAAGTAAATGAACTGAATTATACAGTGGCCCCCGTGCCACTATTTCTGGCTGGGGTGACAGTGTCACATGCCTCTGTGTGTGTGTGTGTGTGTGTTGGGGTTCAGGACACTTTTCTATTGTTGTTGTTCTGTCCCTTTCATCACACGCACTCACACCGATCCTCGCCCGTGGCTGAATTAGCGAAAGGTCCAGCCGGAGCAGAATTCAAACGAAGGCTGCGAAATATAAAGGACCCCATCCTTTCATCGTTGGCTGGGACCCAGGGAACACTGGAAGCCTCCCTGATTTGTTGATCGCGGAAACCGCTTGAAGAACAAATTAGCATATTTCTGCTGCTGCCTCTGGCATCTTCTGTGTCTCTGCAATGTTTAATGTTCAGATGTAACTTAATTATAGGCGAAAGAAGAGAGCGTATAAGGCGCTGGGCTCGCTCGTGACGCAGGTACAAAGATTCAGATATTTCCCCCTCCTCTGGTTGAGGCTGAGCCCAGGAGCCAGTTTGGAACCCACGAAGGAAGAAGCCCACTGGGTTATGCCACTCTGACCGTGCAAAATATTTTAGTTCTTTTTCCTCTGGAAAACGCATGACCTCAGCCTTTTTCTTCCAGTTTGTGTCTTGCAATGAACTCGAGTTTCATCATCCTGCCTTCCAAGGGGGCCACGAGAAAGTAACTTCACACCCTGAAGAAACGTAGCGCCAAAGATAATAATGGCCGAAACACACCCATTATTTACTGGGTGTGTGGCACACGCCTAAAGGTCTTCCAACCTAAGGAAGCAGGCATAGAGACTGATTTTTATTGTTATATAATTTTTTTATTATTTATATATAAATATATTGAACCACATTTTATAGGTGCTCGAGTCATTCTTCAAACATCAGACACCATCTCTCTCTCTCTCTCTCTCTCTTTCTCTGTTATCAGTTATCACCTTCTTATTAGTTTTGCATCTCCAACAGGGAGCTTGAATACAAGCAAAACATCATAAAAACCCGTGTGAGCTCATGCTGGAGCAGGTTGGAAGTCTGAAAGATTTAATTAACATAATTTAACTTAAATTGATCTGAGGGAATTGATGGCCCTCATTATTTCTGTCTGGTGTTGTTGTTTTTTAAAATTGCCCCCGGGGTTCCTAGAGTAAGGGAGATTATTATTTGTCTTATGTAACTGAATTTTGAAGAAGAAGAAGAAGAAGAAGAAGAAGAAGAACAAGAAGAAGAAGAAGAAGAAGAAGAAGAACAAGAACAATAATAATTTGGGTCCTATATTTCCCAGAATCTCCCAGCTGGCATGACCACATTCAGGTTCTTTCAACACCTTTATTGCATTTGGGAGTGTCTCTTCTTTTTTGATCCAGAGGCCGAGAAGGATTCAAAGGCTCAGCAGGCATCTTTCAGGTGGCTGAGCAGGGAAAAGGAGCCAACTCTTGACCCAAACACTTTTCTTTGTGCTTCTCCCCTTTTAGTGCTTTGGAAGGAGCTGTCTTTCTCGGCGGCGAAGAACTGATCCCCTTCTACAACCTTCTGGATGGTGGCAGGGAGGGTGAGTTTTTCAAGGTAAAGCAAAGACGCCGTTGATTTCTTGGGACTAAATGCCCCGAGGGTTTTCTTTTCCCCCCCAGTACGAATTCCCTCAAGGTAGCATAGAAGGAGCCGGTCCAAGCAACACCCCATGCGCCACTCAAGAGCAACGAGGGCACCACGGGGGGGAAACCTGCTGATCAAAGTAGCCACTGCCGATCCTGGGCAGGGATCACACGTGGCATTTGCAAAGAAAAGTGGCCAGACACCTTTCACGGCACCCCGTAAAAAGCTTACAGGCGGGACGCCAGCCAAGATTTGTCCGCCTTGTTACCCACGAGAACGGGATGTGTTTGTGCATAAAATTCAGGGACTCGATTCGGATCGTTAAAAGTCCGCCTGAAAAGATGGACGGTGGAAGCGGTTCCACGGAAGGGTCCTTGTGAAACTGTTTTTTTATCTGCTTCTTTTGGACCACGGGCCTTAACCTGCATGCAACTCTTAATTGCACCCACAGTAGGACCCTGGTATCTCCTGGGTATTGACTCTAGGCCTTCCCGTGGATAATGAAAACTGTGGATAAGAGAGAACGCCTGCCCACCCACCCCCCAAACTGCTGTTTCCTGACAGTAGCTTGCTTTATGGCTACTGTTTGTAACAATAGCTTGCTTTACG
The DNA here is from genome assembly GCA_023846285.1 of Phrynocephalus versicolor. Lineage (NCBI taxonomy): Eukaryota > Metazoa > Chordata > Lepidosauria > Squamata > Agamidae > Phrynocephalus > Phrynocephalus versicolor. Next base: position 680,398 of record JAHTLZ010000019.1, on the reverse strand, counting down.
GCTGCTGTTTGTGACAATAGCTTGCTTTGTGGCTGCTGAAGTATTTAATTTTTTTCCTCTGCCCACCGTGGATAACTGAGTCAGTGGATAATGGATCAGTGGATACGAGGATCCTACTGTACTTAATTATTTACAGTTGGCAACTGTTTGGCATCTTGAGATTTAGCACGCAGATAGGCACACGAACCCGAAGCGGGCACAGACTCCGACTCAGAATAAGGGAGCCTGTGCTTGGGGGGGAATGACTTGCAAAGATCTAAATCTGTCTCCCCCTTCAGGTTGGCAGATCTTGCTTTCCGCTCCCTCGGATGGCGCTAATGCGTCCTCTGGGTGTGATATGTCTTTCCAGGAGCTCGAAGATTATTTTTACTATGCTCAGCTGTGCCATCAAGGAATCGACACCATGGAGCCCAGGAAAGTCTCAACCCATATCCCTCTGGAACAGATTCCTTTTGTCATGAGAGCCATGGGGTTCTACCCCTCCGAGGAACAGGTCAGTGTCTTTAGGGGAGCCTGTCGGAGGCCGGTTGGAACAGGGATTGGTTGAAATAGGCGGATTTGCCGACATCATTATTTTCTGCCGGCATCTAAAAACCCGCAGGAGTTCGGGAACGGACGGCTCTACAAAGCGGCAATCCCTCCCACAAGCGTTGCTGCTTTCGTTAAGACCTGCAAGAAAGCAAGATCAGCATTGTGTATAGCATTTTCACAGTCCGGTTTTGTTTCATTTTCACCGTCGAGTTTTGCTTCTTAATTCTTCCTGTCCTTTCGCAGAAGGAGTTTCGAGGGAGCCCCGAAATCTCCTTCGCCGGCTTTTGTGTGTGTGCGTGTGTGTGTGTGTGTGTGTGTGTGTGTGCATCTCTCCTCCTGACGTAGCTTTTTCTCTTAGCCTTAGGGACCTCCTCTTATGGGTCATGGGGAATGGGGTTGGGGGGCTGCAAAGACGGCACGCCGAACCTGGGGGCAAAGTCGAGACACGGGGGAAATGGGATGCAGCTTGAGAACCTCCTAAGGTCCAGCCGGAGCAAAATTCAAACGAAGGCCGCAAAATATAAACAATCCTGTGCTGTCTTTGTTGGCTGGGTCCCAGGGAACATTGGAAGCCTTCATAATTTGTTGATCGAGGAAAGCACTTGTGTGTGTGTGTGTGTGTGTGTGTGTGTGTTAGAGGGAGAGTGGTGCATGTTGGATGGCAGGAAGAAAAGCTCTTCAAGGATAACCAAATAAGTAGTCCAGTTTGCTACTCCCCGTAGTGGAGCAGGGTAGATTCATGGCCTAATTCCCTCCGATGAGCAGAAATGGGCAGACACAATGGGAGCAGCGCTTAAAGCGCCATTGCCTCCGTGAATCATCTCGAGGGAACCGAACACTCGCCGATTTCCTGACTCTCCAATTTATAATTCATGAAAACGCCTTCTGCCTTTTCAGATCTTCTGAAAAATTGTTTTAGGGGAGAGGAGAAACCCCGCAAATATTACCGTCAAGGATTCCCGTTGGATTATAATAGCCTCCCAGACCTCATTGATTGTGCTTCCATGCTCATTTGCCGGTATAGAAACCCTTCCGATGATCCCTAACGTTTAAAACCCAGTTTGGATTTATCAGAAGAGAGTGACTAAAATGATTAATGGGTTGGGGGAACTCCCTTATGAGGAAGGGCTAAAACATTTGGGGCTCTTTAGTCTGGAAAAAAGGCGCCTGAGGGGGGATATGACTGAGATGTACAAAATAATGCAGGGCATGAGTAAAGTGGATAGAGGGAAGCTCTTCTCCCTCTCACAAAATACCCGAACTAGGGGACATCCACTCAAATTAAGGGCTGGGAGAGTGAGAACAGACAAAAGAAAATATTTTTTACCCAGTGTGTTGTTAGTCTGGGCAACTCCCTGCCACAAGAGGTAGTGATGGTATCTGGCCTGGATGCCTTCAAAAAGGGATTGGATAGATTCCTGGAGGAAAAGTCCATCACAGGTTACAAACCATGATGGAGATGTGTCATCTCCATGCTTAAAACCAGGGTACTTCAAGGACCAGATGCAGGGGAGTGGTATCAAGAGACAGATATCTAGTCTTGTGCACTCCCAGACACATTTGGTGGGGCCACTGTGAGGTACAGGAAGCTGGACTAGATGGGCCTTTGGCCTCATCCAGCAGGGCTTTTCTTATGTTCTTATGTTCTCAATGCTGTTGACGGCAGTGCTTCTCAATTTTTTTTTATTTTCTTTTAGATCGAAGACATGCTGAACGAAGTCAAGTTCAGTGACTATCTGGAGACTGGGAAGCAAGTGACGGACATCAACTTAGGGGACTTCATCAAACTCTACGTAAACCACCGGCCTCCATTTGGACTGGCAGCCAAAGAAATAGAAAATGCCTTCCGAGTGCTGGGCTACGAAAACGAGGACCACGAGCTCGCCATGAACAGGGACGACCTTCTCTTGCTCCTTCAACACAGAGGTGGGCAGCGTGGGGCATCAAACGCATTTGCTCTTGTTGCTGTCGGTGTTGACGACGACAGTGGCACAAGTTAAGAGGCTGTGTTTTCTCTTTCCGACAAACAGGAGAGCATCTGACAGAAGATGAATTAGCAGAGCATCTTACCACCCTGCTGGGCGTAAATCCGGAAGGGGGTCGCTCTGAGGTTGGCTCGTACGATGCCACAGGTACTCAATCACAACCCTTCGGACAAGAGCAAATGTACAGGTGCAGGCTGGCCGTCAGATCTCTTCTTAGTGGGACATCATCCAACAGATTTAAAAGGCTGAGTTGGCTTCCGGCGAATAAGCCTCAACACCTGGATCTTTAATGCACTTAGGATGAAGTAAGCTCCATTGATCTGAGAGGATAGGGGAATGTGCTTCTAATCACGTAGCTGGTGCCCTGACTGTAAGGAATTGCCAGCTGCAATTGAGCTGAAGCTCCACCGCATCTCCCTAAGAAGGCTTGCGATTTAAGAAAGCCGGAAGAACTGATGCAAATTAAATATATCACCCCTGATGTTTCCCCAATTTTGCATAATTTATTCAGCTGGTGCGTGAGGCAGCCCTTTCGCTTCCCTGCTTGGTGGCTGTTAGCTTCTGCCATTGACAAAGCATTACCTACTTAGATTGAAGTGCATTGTGGCATGGCAAGGGTTAGAAATTTGGTTTTCTTAAAGAAGGGGAAACCCTGGAGACTTTAATTGTGTATGCAATCACACGTTTCATGTCTTCTGTAGAATCACTGGCTGCACGCTGTCCTGTACATTTATTTATCCAATTTATAGCCCTTTTCCCCCGCCTATGAACTGGGCTGAAGGCGGTGTGCAGCATTTGTGGTATAGCGGTTTTTGTTGCAGAAGGGATAAAATAAAGGGAGAGAGGGTAGTAGAAGCAGTCTCCCCACCCCCACCCACTTCTTGTTAGTTGTGCAGGGTCCCCCTTCCCATGTTAATTGTGCAAAAGTGTTCGTGCCCAAAAAGAGGCACTTGTGAAAACTGGAGGGTGCAAATCTTGGGGCCTCATATGCATGTGCAGTCAGTGGGTGTAGACTTTGCACAACTCAGGAAATGCAGAGCCTGCATTGAGTACAAGAGGGATCTTTGCATGTGTTTCAGCAATGCCTTGACCCACATATGGACACATTTAGTGTTGTTCGCAGTACGAATTTGCGAGAGCCACAGTGACCGATGTTTAGTTTAAATAATTTATCCAGCAATCTGCTTCGGTGGAACAAATGAGCCCAACTTATATTTTTTTAAAACAAGAGTGTAGAATTGTTGTATAATCTTCTGTTTCCTTGGTGCCCGTTAGAAGTTTACCAAGGTGCAGTGCCTGGTCACCCAATAACTGCAGCAATTTTAGAAAAGAATAAGGCGCGTTACTGAGATTATTATTCCCCATCCCCATTTGCAACAAACTGCTGATGTTGGCTTTGTTGGGCTCTCATTTTTCACGTCAGTGTTTCAACAGTGCCAATTACTCTGGGTTTTTTTCTCTCCCTCCAGGTGCAGATGCGATTATTGAGGAAGAAATTCCAGAGGAAATTACCTCAGCACATTTCACAAAGGAGATTTTAGGCCTGCCGGTTCCTGAACCCACATTGACTGAGACAGAAACGCCACATGAATCCGCCAGCAGTGATCAATCATCAAAATCCTAAATTTGTTCTCAGCCTTTTCTCCTTGCCTTTATTTGATTAAACTTCTTTATTTTTCCTCATGCCGGTTTTAGAAATTAAATTTATAGTTTTTTTAAAATTGATCACCTCTGTTACATATCTTAAGTCTCCCATCGTTTGTTTAAAACAGGCCACCATCTTGCAGTGGCAGGTCTGTAGTGGAGCGCCACACAGTTTTGTGCCTTGAGAATTTTCAAGCTTATCTAAAATCTTGGAATACATTTTATATTATTATTTGCCTTAATCTTGGAATAGATTGGTACAGGATGCAGAATGTATTCAGAGGACAATTATTTTGGGACAAGGCACTTCAGTGTTTTGATCATCACAGTATGAGTCATCTCAACAATTTTGGGCAAACTTGATTCGCGTTCAGGCCAACAATGAAAGCGGCAAAGAGTTGTTTTAAAAAAGGTCTGGAAAGCTAAATTCCTAGCTCTTATTTTAAATTTTAAAAAGTCCCTTGGGTGGGATAATGAGCTATTGCTGACTCTCCCCTCTCATTCTACTTGTGGACCAATTGCTCAGTCTCTTGACTGTCCAGCCCTTATAACATCCCTGTTTGTCAGAAACTTGTATGCATTTTTGCCTTCACACCTCTTGGTGGGATTTTTTTGAACACCTCCTTGAACTATTTTAAAGAAACAGATGAGGTTTTCTCAACAGACTTTGTTAAAGAAAACCACCCTATTTATTTATTTAAAAATAAAAAAGGATCCCTGCCAAAAGATCAGGGGCTCTCCTTCAAAGCTGAAGCGCCACACACAACTCTCCCTCACAAGCCAGAAAGGGGATTTAAAAAAAAAGGCGGGAACACCTCGCCTTTTGTTTGTCGTCCCCGCCCCTTTATCGAAGCCCCGCCCACCTCCCCTCCCTCCCTTCCTGGAAAACCCAGAGTGGCTTCGGGGCCGGAATGTTCGCCCCGCCCCGCCCCGCGCAGACAGGCGGACGACGGGGAGGGAGGGGCCTTGCGCCTGCGCAGTGCGGGGCGCTCGCGCGGCCGTGGGGGGGCCCTGACGCTTGCGCAGTGCGGGGCGCTCGCGCTCCTCGTCCCTCCTCCTCCTCCCTCCTCCTTTCCCCCCTCCCACCGCCGCCCTTATTCCCCTCAGCCGCGGCTTCTTTTTCCCTCCTTCGAGGCGGGCTGAGGCGAGGCGGAGCCGGGCTTCATTGTACGTGAGGGGGCCCGCCGGAGCCGAGCCGAGCCGAGCCGAGCCGAGCCAGGCCGGACCTGCCTCCTCCTCCTTTTTCCCCTCGCTTCTGCCTCAGGGGAGCAGCCAGCGCCCGCCCGCCTTCCCGCCCTCCCGCCAGTTTACCTCAGCTGGGTCGTTCCCACCTTCTTTCCTTCCTTCGGCCGCCTCTGGGTCTCCCTTCAGCCGCAGGAGGAGCAGCAGCAGCAGGATGTCGGGCCGGTCGGTGCGGGCCGAGACCCGCAGCCGCGCCAAGGATGATATCAAGCGGGTGATGGCGGCCATCGAGAAAGTGCGCAAATGGTGAGTGAGGAGGAGGAGGAGGAGGAAGGAAGGAAGGAAGGAAGAGAGGGTAGGGGAGACACCCCCCTCTGCTCCACTTATAAGGCATTTGGACGGAGCGGGGGGGGCGAGGATGATGATGAAGGAGAAAGAGGCAAGGGGGGTCGCCACCCCCCTCCCTGCCTCCCTTCTAACCCCCGCCCCCCAGCAGGAAGGGCTGCTGGGTGGTGGTGGTGGTGGTGGTGATGATGATGATGAGGGGAGTTGCTCATCAGGAGTCACTCCCCCCCATGTTTTGTTCCCTCCCCCAAGCACCAGTTCTCGTTTTTTGGGGGGTGGGGGGTTCTTCCAGGGTCTTCCTGCCACCCCCAGTGTCCATGCAACCCCTCAAACCTACTTGAACCCCCCCCCCTTTTGCCTCCCTCGCTAATTATTCTTTCCCCTTGCTTTGGGGTCATTACGTATTGGAATGGGTTAATAAGGTGTGTGTTTTTGACAGGGGAGCGGAAGGGACCTCCTGGGTGCCCTCCTACCCCCAATATCGCTACAAAACGTAAGGCCTGCTTTGATCCCACTCACCCCTGCCTGCTTCACTTCTTTTTTATTTATAATATATATATATATTAATTGTTTCTCATTAGTTTGGCTCATTCATCTTGGAATGGTCCCCCCTTAACTTCACTTCTGTGTCTACTCTGCTCCCCCCCCCTCACTTGCCCTCTTGAAAGTCCCCCCATTATTTGCAACCACATCCGGTGGGCACATCTTTCCCTATAAGACTCCCCATCCCACCCCTGCAGCTGTTTTGCACCATCCCCGTTGCAAGGTTATTCCCTTATTTTCTGTTCAGCCCCTGCAATGAGTTCAAACCCACTCCCCCCCACCTTTCCATGAGGTTCCCCCCCCCTGCACCACATCCCCATAAATATATTTTTTCTGCCTTGCCCTAGCTATTGTTCTGTTCATAATTCATAATATTAACCCTCAACTCCCCCACCCCTGCAATTCTCTGTACCCAGAAGATCTTCAGGCACACAATCCTTGATCTTATCCATTCATTCTCTTTCTCACCTGCCTCCTTTTTTCTCTCTCCTCCCTCTAAACCATGGCCTATTTGGCAAATGTCCTAGGATTGGTTCCTGGACACTCCCCCACAGAAAAGGAGTCCTCTCTCAATTTCAACCCTGGAACTAAAATATGTTGATCCTGACTGATCCTTCTCTTTGATCCTGCAGTTTTATTTATTTTTTATGTTTATGGATGCATGCGCATGCATACAGGCATACATCAGTGTATCTCATTAATATGTGTTCCTTTGGATCTCATATCAAACCAAGAAGAACCTGACCATTCTTTCCTTTCCTACCCCATCATGACTTTTCAACAACCAGCTCCCTCTTGACCTATATATGGGTTTTTCTGTGTAGAATCAAGCACATCTGCCCACCTCGCCTTCACTCTTTGGCATTCTTTGGTTGAGCTTTCCATTCCTCCTAGGTACCTGAAATTCTCTTACCTGGGTTTAATTTTGGCCATTCCCTATGTGTGAAATGTACTGTATTTTTGAACTACAGCTTCAATAAGCAGTTTCATGTGCTCTCCCCAGTCTATTTAAATACACATTCTTTGCTTTCTGTGACTCTTAGTATGGCATTTCTTAGACTGTGACTCATAGTATTCCTTTCTTTTGAACCTTTACTACATAGTGAACACATCTTTCCTTCTCATTTTCTAGGAAACTTTATCCGCTTTTCTTTTTCTGGTCATCCTTGAGTTGTAATTTTCCTTCTGTTTGGCTTTCTTGTCTTTGTTCAGGTGGTTGAAAATAGAGAACTGTGCTTTGTGAGCTGTTTACTGTATCCCTTACCCTAATTCAAGAGCATTAGATTTTAAATAGGTAGAAGATAGAAATATAACACTTTGAATATAGGGCAGGGAATAATTTTAAAGCTCATATCACTGCAAAAATATGTTTTTTTTACATTTTCTTTGCATATTTGTGCACCTTCAGGCGTGACTAGCTAGTTTATATGTTTCATACACATTTGTAAGAAAATCTAAAAACTGAAGGGCTTTGTTTTGCAATCATGTATAGTTCGTTTTTTTTGTTTCACGCAGCAAGTCAAATCTGTGCTAGTGTGTATTGTTTAATTCTGTCGATTTAAATTCTGAGCAGAGCTAGACAGAGAGGATGTAATTGCTACTTGAATTTGTTTGAAATTATATAATTAAAGGTTGCAACCTTGCTAAAATCATCCCCTTTTGTGAAACCTTTACAACACTTTGTATTTCATTTTGTGGGAGTTATTGTGCAGTTTTTATTTTGAAAATCATTGTGCTATAGTTAAACAATGCACTGAAATGGTTATTGAAGCACAATAGGCAATCAGTGAGCAGCTTAGTATTTTTGGATCAGATAACATGATGTGAATGTAATTCAAAAAAACTTTATTTTGGTTAAATAACTTGATTGTGTTTCTGTAATTTTTACGTATCCAGTGTTATACAAATGCATTGTTGATACAGGCCAGGAGTCCTCAGATTTAGTATCAAATATTTTTGGGGTCTGTAGACAGACTAGTCCAATTATGTAGCAACATTTCTCGGTATTTGTAAATATGCAGGATGCATTAAAAATCTTTGCACTGCTCTTTGTAGTAGATTATAGCATTTTAAAGAGCTGGGAGGCTCTCCAATAGTCCAGATTAGTTTGCTTTGGACAAAGAACTGAAATGTCTTTTCTCATATATGTACATACTGAGGAAGGGGTTGCAAAATAGTATTTCAGGTCACTGTGTTGAAAAACTGATGATTGTCCTTTTTAGTTCTAATGGTAATCCAGACTCCTAGGACTAATTATGCTATTTTGTGGTTAAGAAGATGTTAATGGACAGATTTACACCTTATAATGGGAGACAGCAGGGCAGCTTGTAGACCTATGCTTCACATTCTGCTTTTTGTGTTTTGTTGAGGGCCAGTATGCATCTTTGTGTCCTTTTGTCATATTTTGGCAAAGGTATGCTGCAGAAGAGGAAATCGGAATCTTTCCTTGTGCTCAACAAATAAACTAGACCAAACTTTTCCAGCATTCTTGTTGTCATGGCAACTGTGCACAGGTGCTGGCACTGGCTCATACCTTCAAAGGGAGAAGAGTGAGGAGTTCTGCAGAAATGTTGTGAATTTCAATCCTGACACAGCAAATTGTGTGTGAAAAGGCAACCTTCTTGATACTAAAAACTCCTGGCCAGTCCTTGATTGTTTATACCACTGATGTGAGTATATCTGGTTTTACTTCATGAACAACACATCCTGAACAAGTCAAGGAACTTGTTACCTTAGGGAAAAGGAAGAAGCAACAAAATGGCAAGCAAGAAATGGTCCTAAAATTAATAATAACTAAATGTACAATGTGTGCATTTACTATTGGTAGATTTTGTTTTTCTCTTCAAGGCATCTAAGAATCTAAATCCATCTTCCCCAGAGTGATGACATCCAGATGTGGTTTGGCTGTAATTCAGGCATGTCCAAACTTCAGCCCTTCAGATGTTTTCGACCGCAATTCCCACAGTCCTTTGTCATTGGCAATCTAAGCTTAGGATTCTGGGAGTTGTGGTCCAAAACATCAGGAGGGCTCAAGTTGGGACATGGAACACATCCCTTGTGATCCTGTTTGCTTCCTGATAGTTCTATAGGAAGCTGCTGAAGGCCTTTAAGGGCAGAATGTGTTCAGTGGAAATGTTCTGCGTTCACCACCACAGGACATTCTTAATGAGTGCTGGAAGGCGGAGAAGGTTCCGAAAATATAGTAGCTGGCAGGGACCTCATTCACATGAGCCCCCCTCTCTCCCCATTTGTTTGAGCCTAACTGCAGAGAACAGACAAATCCTTCTTTTGCATCCTGGCTGAGACTGGTGGTGCTAGTGTGTGTTGGAGAGGGACTTCTGTAAAACTGGTTTCTTCAGCCTCCAGTCAAACATCTGCTCGAGACAGAAAGGTTTATTGTGCAGGCTTCATGTGGCTTTATGGCATATATTGTCTCTGGCTTGAGGATTACAGTAAGATTCCCCCCCCCTCCTCCTTCTGAAGCATATGCATTTCTCCCAGTTGGATGGGTCTCTTTGGAGCCAAGTTTGCTTGGGGCAGGGGTTCAGCCTTCTGTTTACCAGATGGAACCCCCTTTTTAATTATCCTGGGAGGATCTAAAATTCCCTTTCAGGCATGTGGCGAAAAGGGGATTTGAAGGAAAGCCATTTATTTTAATATTATAGTACATGCTGGTTGGGTTTTGCCTTTGCTTTCCTTTGCGATCCTCGTGTAGAGGATATGTCTTTTATTAGTTTCTCCAAGTACAGGTTATGTTCCAGAGGAAGGCAGGTGCATCTAAATCCTGTCAAAGGGTTGTGTTTAAGTGCTGTGATTTGACTGGTACTTTCAAGAGGTATAATTGAGGAGGCGAGAAATTACTGGACTTGTTTGCTCAAAGTATTTGTAGAAAAGATGGCAGCCGTGGTCAGCTGGCTTAGTAGAGGAAAAGGTTTTTGGATCCAACACTGCTTGCACCCCAGATATCACCCGTATTGTTATAGGCAGTATTGCATAGATAGAGCTGTCCTGGTTTGACCTCCTGCTGTTCCCTTAATTCTGTGAATCAAGGGAAATGTCATTGTGCCCTCTTAAAAAAAAGAATTCCTTTTCAGAACAATAGAGAAGATTAGCAGAAACCTAAGAAACAGAACTGCAGCTGCCAGCTGACAAAACATGGGGGGGGGGATGGTATAGTAGTATTTAAGAGGGATTATTGACTTGTTAGAATAGCTGAGTAATATGAAAGTGTGTTGAAATTGACATATGTATGTGTTCTGGAGAATAAAAAAACAGAAAATACTTTTTAATATATCTTCATATGTACCTGGAAAACAGAGTACCTGTCCTGTAATTTTGCAGGTACTGCAGTGGACCCTTGTATAACAAACAGTTTGTGTAACATAAAATCTGTAAAAAAATTCCAGAGATGGTGGAAATTTGCTTAACATAATCATCTCTGGGGTGAATCCGTACAACATCAAAATGGGATTACTCCGTTTTCAATGCACTCCTATAGGAAATTTGTATAAAGGAAAAATTGCTTAGCATAATTTCATTTGAAACGAATTAATTCCTTTATATAAGGTACCACTGTATTGTGCATGGAGCATTTCTGATCCTTCAAGCATCCCATGTCCCAAACTGTTGCAGCTAATGCCACATACCCACTGGGAACTTTGGACTTTTATTTTTCTAGACTGAAGTATTCAACTGCCTCTGAGTTTTAAAGTGAAATTTCAAAAATAGTTTGTGGTGAGAGTTTGCATTCCCCAAAAAGGCCAAACTAGTTAGTTAGACTTGTACCGAGTTGTTCTTTGGATTCTAGCTGTACAAGTTGTTATGGCAATGCACACGGGCTGAGTTCACTGCCTTTTTCATCTTTCCCATTGTTCTCCTCATAGTCTAACTGTAATCTTGTTTGTGGAGGTAAAATCAAATCACACCTGTCAAGTGAAGACTATTAAACAAACCAAACAAGAGTCAACAATTTAGGGATTAATCTTCACAGGGTTTCCCAAAGGAAAGATACTAATTTAGGTTTCATTTTGAATTCTCCAGTCTCTTTGGTGAAGAGGATATGTACAATTGCATTGAGATGCTCACAGGTACTTTGAACTGGTTTTCCTGTACAGCATCTCGGTTCTTTGATGCGGAAAGTGGTCTAGTAGAATAAAGGCAGTGCCATCCTTGTTCTCATAACTAGAAACACTTTCACTCAGCCTTATGTTGAAGAAAAGAGCAATGGGTTTATTCCATTCTTCTGAAATGGAATTTGAGATAAATTGTGGCATGTGGTTTTGTCTGAACCAGCAAACTAGAATTTCTTGTGAAAGACTCCTATGTATGCACCCTTACCCTGCACTATAGAGTGTTTTCTGACCAATGGGGTTTTCACTAATTGACCATCACCAACTGTTTGTTGTTGCTGTGTTGTTTGGCTAGCTGGTGGTGCATATTGTCCTTAATATTCCTTCCTCTGAAAATCTGAGAATTGTATGGCTCATATTTTGCTTTCTCTTGTAATAGGCTACATTTTTAGATATAGGTATAGTTGAAACAGCTTGAGAGTTCATGTTGAGTAAAACCCTAGGCATTGATATCAGTCGACAGGCTTTCCTCCTTAAATCATGTACCATGTAGCTGAAATAAAATATCAAGTGTGTTAATTGACCAGCATTCCATCTACAAATATGTGTAGTTGCTGAGTTTATAAAATTAATGCTTTCTCTCTGTTTGTAAATCCCAGTTCATCAGTCTATGTCAGCAAGATGCCTTAGATTGGTGTAGGCTTTTAGTGTCTTTTATAGTTCATACAGATAAACTGTGCATGTCTTATTACAGTTCTCAGTTCTTCAGAGATTATATATGATCTCTGAATAGCCAGTTGATTTCCCCTCCCCAACAAAATGCATCGCGGTTCCATTTTTGTTTGCTATGTGGTTTTGATATTCCTTATTTTACCAATTATTTTAGGGAGAAGAAGTGGGTGACGGTTGGGGACACATCCCTCAGGATTTACAAATGGGTACCAGTAACAGAACCCAAAGTAGATGATGTAAGTAATTCAAGATGCTTTGCATATGACTGTGGATTTGCATGGCAGTCTTCAGGAAAATGCTGATGAAGTAGTAACCTTGTTGTTGTGGAGAACAGTTAGGAAATGGGTAGACCATAGATCTCACTTGAGACTGAATCTGCTGAATAGGAGTCTGTGAGGAGTAAACTCACTAGGTATTAGTAGGTTTTTTTTCCTAAGGCATAAGACCTTGGAAAATGCAAAGCAAGGAGCCAGCATTTAGTTGGGTCCTTTGCAACAAAAGAAAACAACAACTTTCTGAGATCACAATTTTAAAAAACGTGTTGAAGCAACTGGCAAAGAATTATTTCATAGAGCCGGTGTAGAATATGCAGCTTTGCAATAAACAGGAAATCGGCCTCATCATAGAACTTTTATTTTTAAGGATAAGAAAAGTCTCTCGGAAAGATTGCTGCTCCATTTTTTTCAGAGACGTTCGTTAGCACTGTTTGCCGACACAGAGCCACTTGGGATGACAGTGTTGCAGATTATGTCATGTAATCATCTTCAGATTCACCTGTCTTTGCAATTAATTTCCTGAGGCATTTCTTTAAGGTATACCCGTGTAGTTGTGTAGATGCAACATTTTTGCATGTCTATCCACAGAGGCAGACAAAAATGCTTCCGAAAGGAAAAATTGCTAACATTTGAGTAAATGTCTTTCATTATAGGAGGTTGCCATTTGGCCACCTGCTCCTAATTTTGAGAGTGTCACCTGACCCTAATGCTCTTCACTTCTGAGCCATGACCCCCCCCCCCCCCAGTCCCCTTTTAGGCATCTGGCACTTCATTCTCTCAGCAGGCCCTGGGTCTGTTGAGAGCAGCCCAGCTGGCGCTTTCTCCTAGGAGACCAATTACATCACATTCTAATTGAAAATGCCGCATCTTTTCAAAGCATGGGTTTTTCACACAGCAGATGCTATCGTAATTCACGTTACGGCTTTATCTTTTGCGACCATCGTTGCACTGAAGAGAAATGGATTGTCTTCCCATGCATGTAGCATCCAGCTAGGTTTGGATCCCGTTTCTGTTTTCATTGATGTAAATATACATACGTTATTTTCTCAAATCAAAATTCTCATTAAATCAGTAACAATGGTGACTTTTTAAAAAGAGTCTTAGTGAATTTAATTTAATTTTTAATTTAATAAAAATAATTCAGGATGGGATACAACTGCTTGTAGGCTTAAAACCATAGAAAGTTGTTACTAGTGTTGAAATCTAGCATCTGACTCAAGAAGTTGGCTTTCGGTAGCATCTTCATGAACTGATGATTTTCATTTCTCCTCCTCAGAAAAACAAGAACAAGAAAAAAGGCAAAGATGAAAAGTGCAGTTCTGAGGTTACTACTCCAGAAAACAGCTCATCTCCTGGGATGATGGATATGCATGGTGAGTGATGGCCAGAGAGACATTGCTAAAACCTCTGGGTATGCTGTAATCTCTCCGTGATGTATGGGGTGGGGGGGGAGAACCTCCAGACATAAGTAGTTGATTTACAGATTGATTGATAACTGACTTCCTCTGCTACTTGGGTCTGGGGATTGGCTGTACAGAACAATACAGAACAAAGTTGGCATCACTGAAATAATAGTGGTGGTTGCTCCTGATGTTGTCAATATATGGGTTTGGTCCTTGCTGTATAAACATTTAGTAAATTTAAGAATCCAAAAAGCTGTTTAGTAGCAAACTCAGTTTTTATTTTTTTTTAAATAAGTAATTTAGTTGATTACAGTCACATATTCTAGGGAGAACATTTTGGTGGCTAGCTTTCTGTTACACGAACACTGATGGGATTTCTTGATTTTTGTCTGGTGTAGAAAACGGAAAGTAGAAGAGGAGTGGAATCTTCACATTATTTTATTAACTAGAGGAAAAGCATAAATCGAGTTCTTCGGGGTTTTGAGTTATGATTTAGTCTCCTATAACCTTGAATTTTACAACAAATGTTGTACAGTAGTACTTAAAGACTTTATTTGGGTCAAGCTTTAAAGGAACTGTAACTTACTTCCTCAGATGTACCAGGAGCTTTTGAAGAAGTAAGCTACAATGCACAAAAAGGGTGTACTAAGTAAAACTGTTTGGTCTTTTAAGATAGTAGAAAACTCTTTGTTGTTTTTGTCCTAATAGATTCACACGGTGACCTTCTTGGTGACATCTGGGTCCAAAACGCCCTCACTGAGTCGGCACCCACGGGAGGAGGTGGGGCTGGGGTCCATCTGTAGTCATAAATCCAGATTTGTCTGACTACAAAAAGTCAGAAATGGTAGAACTGTTTAGTGTATTTTGGATAATACCTCTTGATAGATTGAATCCAACCACTTTCTGTGCAAGCCTCAGTCATTGCCTAGCTCCTCAATACTTCTGGCTCATTTTTGCTTTGAAGGGATCCAGAGAGGTTTTTAATAACTTGAGAGGTTTCCTGTAGGGTTTGTGATGGTTGACAGTGTTTTTCTAGCATGCTGATTAGATTGCATTCCTAGTAGTTCACATCTGTTGGCGCTTTTTTACACCATAAAGAGTCTGGTAAATGGTACAGCAAGCAATGATGTTAGTAAGAAACAGGGAGCTTTACTCTGAAAGTTCTGATTTTATTTTTATTTTTTTATCTGAAATCAGAGGGGATTCAGATTGATTTTCCTCTGCCATTTGTGTCCTGGAAATCCTCCAACCAGATATAAAGTAAATCTGGAAAATTAAGGTTTTCTGTCTCAGGAGCATGTACTTGACAGATTAAGACTTAAAATGAGTCATTAAATGTTACCATGGCTACCATCAGTAGAATCTGTAATTTTCCAATTCTGAATATCTCAGAGGCAGAGTAGGTAAGGTGAGAGCTTTTATTAGCCTTGATCGTTTGGCAAGTGTGGGAAGCCACTGAAGCCTCATGAGGAGCTCTTTGGTCAGGAGCCATAACCAGGGCTACCATCATATCTGAAGCATGTTCCTGTTTTATCTTATATTTGAAGCACGTGTGTGTTTTATTACATATACTGAAATGTGCTTTATTAGGCTATGAGCTCCTGAATTTTCGAAGTGTAACTAAAACATTATTTTTGATTTTTAAAATTTTACTTCTTCGTGGCCTCTATGAGTCACACCTATGGGTGCGCTAGTGTGTATGTGCGAGGTTCTTGGTGCTTTCCCAAAGCTAAACAGTGTTGACCAATGATACCTTTAGAATTAGACAAGCTGGTGTCGCCTGCAGTTATTGCAACAATGATAGGCAGATGAATTTTGGCATGAATGGAAATGGTTTTCTGGTTTAATTCTTCAATTAACCCTTAATAGGGATAAATGCCAGGTGTTTTGAAATTTCACTGTAAAATTCTGTAAGGTTCTTACTAACCTGACATCCTCTATGGTTAAATTCCTCTGTAAAATATAACCCTAAGCAGTGCTAAGCTTAGCATTTATTTTGGTGCAAACAGATTGTCCTGAAACCTTACATACTTGTTTTTATTGTTCTTGCCTGCCGATTTGTTGTGATCACAGTATAAGGTATCAACTGTCTTCTGTGTTGCAGTTTGGTTGCTGTGTTTTCCTTCTGTTGGACTTGGATGGGGCAGGGGTACATGTGGGTAACTTTCACCCTGCCTTTTCTATGCCCCAGTATTTTTGTGCTGCCCTTTGTGTGTGCACTCAGAGAGTGTGATTTGGGCATTTAAATTATGGCTTTATCACTGTGTGAATCAGCGATCCATACTGTGACCAAGATTATAGGTGTGTATGCATCATAGGCTGATGGAGCAGGTAACACGAGGACATCTGCTGGATTTTCCTTTGGTGTGAGTCAAGGTTCCCTTTAAGGTGCATTTGTGGGTGCAACTCTGCTCCCCTCCACGCAGGGCTCCTCCTTCCTTGCATTTTACAGAAGCCAGTCTGGGCCCACTATTGCTGTAAAAGACTTAGAATGCCAATTCAGTCTAGTCTCCTAAGTGCCCATTGAAAAATCAATCAAGTCTAGGCAGCATCCTTTCTCAGACATTTACACATCTGGGAAGAACCCACAAATGGGTTATAATAAATATTGGATGTGTAGACTGGATAAAATGTAACAAAGCCTCTGCCCCCCACCCCCCCACCCCGGGTTGCTATGCCTCTGGTTTTTAGATGCAAGTAGCAAGGTTGCCATTCTCAAATTGGCTCTGAGGTAAGTACAGTATTTGTAGCCAGAGGTGTTATTTTGGTCTTTGTCAGATCACCAACAGGGAAAGTTTCTATTAAGTACAGAATCTGGAGACACGGCCAGAATTCATTTATTACATTTTTATTTTAGCTCTTTCCCAGGACAGCTTCGAAGAATATGAGATAATTCTGTGTAGCAATCTATTATATACATTTCTGTGTATCTGTGACAACGTTCATATTTCATTGGGCCAACCTCTTTTATTTGCAGATGACAATAGCAATCAGAGCTCAATAGCTGATGCTTCGCCTATAAAGCAGGAAAACAGCAGTAACTCAAGTCCTGCGCCAGACCAGAACTCAGTGGGGCCGATAGACAGCTCTGGGGCAAAGTCTGATGATACCCAAGGAGATGCAAAAGAAGAACCTGGCTCAGAAGGTAATTTACATGCATTCTACTTTATAGTCATAGCAGTTCCACTGCAGGTAGAAGATAATCATTATTTTCTTACAAATTGTTCTGTTTCCTGCTTGAATGAAAGGTAACGTAATTGTTAAGGTCTGACCCTTTTATTTTTCTCTTTTTACTGTGTATCTAAATTTTGCTTTGAATAAATAAATAGTAGCTCTTTTCCTTTTTCCTTTTGCATAGCCATTGTCATTCATTATAACTGAGCTTGTAAGATTAATGCAACGCCTGTCTCTGTTCTGTAGAAAGCGTGTAAACATCGTAGCTCACTTTAAATTCAGACAACTCTATTAAACTGTTGGGAATACATGGCAAGAGACCCATGGCTTTTTAAAAGGTTGCAAGTTGAGATTTGGTTCTCAGATGAATGCAGTTACTGACAATGTGTTTGAATAGTACATTCTTACAGAAACCACCCAGGTTTTTCAAGCACCCCGAGGATAGTTCTAAAAATAAACTAACCTTAATATAGCAGCCACCTTAGAAGCGATGACACTTCAGGATTTTATATAGCAGCCACGTTGTGTACAGGAAGGCAGCTACAGCCACCTCTTTCTCTTCAGCTGTAGGCTATCTGTGTTTCATAAATATTGTGCCAATCTTCAGAAAAGCTGAGAAGCACCCTGCCTGGACCTTCGCTTCCTGCATATCCACGTGGCTGTGCCTCCCTCTAATGGCTGTTTCAAGAACTTGGTTTATTTATTTATTTATTTTTTTATTGGCTGAATGCTCTGTAGTCCCCATTTTCTGTGTGTTCAATTTGGTTCCTTAGCTAGTTAAGGACAGCAATCTGACAGTCGTTGTAGCTGGATGAAAGTAAGGCTTCAACCTTAGTTCGACTAATAAAATTTAATGATGATCAGCCAAATAAAAAGTTTCTCTCATCAGACAACATGGCCATCTATAGATTTTTGTTGAACCTTAAAGGTGTTCGCTTTTCACTTTCTCGTGGAAGAGAATGCCCCTTAGAAGCAAGCTGCGATATATATCCCTAGAAGAAGCAGTGGTGGCGAACTTTTGGCACTCCAGATGTTTTGGACCACAACTCCCACAGTCCTCTGTCATAGGCAGTTTAGGCTTGGAATTTTGGGAGCTGTGGTTTACAACATCTGGAGTGCTGAAGGCTCACCACCACTGCTTGGGTAGACCAGATGTTCTTGGACTGCAACTCCCAGAAACCCAGGACAGCACAACTGGTAGTGAAGGCTTCTGGGAATTGCAGTAAAAGAACAAGGTTGGAAATCACTGGCTCTAGAGGTTTTATAAGAACTGCTGGCTTCTTCAAAACAATTGACTTTGTTGTATGGAAATATGTCAACTAGTAGCTGATGAACTAAAACTTCTAATTGAGTGAGAGCCCTAAAATGTGTACCATATGAATGAGAATGTATTTATGCTGCTGCTTTCAGATGCTTCTGATGAACAGAATTCCCAATCGTCAATGGAAAATTCCATGAACAGTTCAGAGAAAGTGGAAACCGAGCCCTCAGCAGCAAATGATATAGCTGTAGAGACAACTAAAAACACTCAGGTAATTTGGGGCATAATGTATAATTATAAATTAAAGCAGCGCGAGAAAGCCGAAAGTCTTATGGGTCCGAACCAAAATATGAGTCACCCAATTGGATTTAATTCTGAACGTTTGGATATTGTGTATCAGACGTTTGGTATTTCTTCCCAGCTAGGTGTTGTGTGTTTTGCTTGACTGAACAAGTCGAAAACTAATGTGGAGAATCTTGTTTATGTACTGCAGCTGGATGATGAACACGTGTGCCCTTTGTTCTCTTCTGCCATCCTTCTATATTCTTAATATATTATATATAACATTTGTTTATATTATTCAGTACTGAGGCTGATTCTCTTCTCTTTTTTCTCCCACGCTAAGGACTCTGAAGGAGCACCGCCACCATCTAAAAAGATGAAAGTTGAGGCTTCCTCTCAACAAAATGCGGATGAAATATAAACTCTAGATATTTCTGTTTGTTTGCCTGGCCAGTTTTTAATGTAAGGTACATCAGTGGGCTAAATTATAGAACAACCATACTCAAGTATCTTCTCTTGGATGAGGACAGAACTCCTAAAAACTTTCCCAAGTTATCAAGAAAAATCCAAGAAAATCAAGCAAAGGCTTAATCTCTTCAGACACTGAAAATGTTTTTTTCTTTCTTTCTGTGAAGCAAAATATTGAGAAGTTTAAGTTGCTGTCTCTGAAAATGGTTGGAGTAAACAACTCAGGAGGGGTCTACGCACTGTTTCTAATGTCAAAATTACAATGATGTTGCTGCTGTATTTCTCCCCTCCCCCAATTCTCTATTTAACATTATAAGATATTTAAGGACGGTACAGGTCAGATGTTTCTCTCTTCTCATGTGAATTTTGTTGTTCTGATGTAATGTCAGCCTTTGTTTTTGTTTGTTTTTGTTTTCTTGTGCCTTGCATGTTCCTAAACAAAAGCAAACCAGTGTTCCTTTTTTAAAACCCGTTTTTTTGTTTTGTTTTTGCAACTCTCTCTTCTGCCTACGTGGCCTCATGGCTTATAGGAAACACGGCGATGAGATTCCCTACTTCTCTACCCCTTTTTATACCATGGTGCTTGCTGTTTCGGCAGAGATCACAAATAACATGAGAGTCCAGAGAGAACTCCGCCGTTGGATGACTGACTCAACTGCAACTACAGGGCTGGTTTACTTTTGAACGCACTGTGTTTAAGCTACCAAGAACCTTTCCTGTTGCAGCCCCATGGAAACGAGTGCACGGAAAATATAGTTTGCATCAGGCGGTTTCTTTGTACAACACAGCCTTTTAGCTCTATAATGCAGTGTGGCTGTTTTGTTTTTGTTTGGTTTTTTTTTTAAGCCTGTTAATTTCACATGAGCCTCCTCCTCTGCCCTTGACTGAAATTAGTGCTGATTTTGGATGTGAATTGAAAGAAATTATGCAATTTTAAGTACTAGACCTAAATATCCATGTCTGAGCCTGTATACGGTGGGCTCCATTATAAATACAGGTTTCCACAGACATAATGCACACTGGCAGATGTCTTTTTGAACAGATATATTCTTAAATCATCTGGTTTTATCGGAACTGGAGTTCGCTATACTGCTCATAAACATGACGCTTGTTGAAGCATAATCCAAACTACGTGGATGCTTATTTTTATTTCAAGAGGAGCTTGTAAATACAGTTTTGTTGCCTCCATAATCTTTCCTTCAGGCATCTCTGTTTATCAAAAGTTGGGGTTTTGATTCCTACATGCTTGACTTGGCAACAAACGCTGCCTACAAATCTCACCTGTATTGGAAGCATCTGCAAACAGTGTATGCTCTGATGCCACTTTTTACAGGTATAATCCATCAAGGGGAAAAAAAGAGGGAAGTTCATGACTCACCAACTCCTTTTGAAATCAATGCATCTTTGGCCTAAACCAGGCATTGCCCTGGCATACTTCCCTCCCTCCTTCCACTTGTCTATAGCTGCCTCAAACCTTAGCCCTCCAGAATTTGGTTTTTTGGTAGATAATGAGTTAGATTTCTGGGGCAAGAAATCTCTCTTGCTGTTTCAGCTGGATTCCTTCCCACTGTTCCCCCTGAGTATCAGGTGTATCAGATACAGTACTTCCTTTTGGTTCCAGTTGGCTCCGGTTCTTAATTGTTTTCAGTGGAACTAGACTGTGTCTGTTTTTTGCACATCTAAGTAAGTGTTGTATTTGTACGGTTCCTCTTGATGGCTGGGAAAACATTTAACTGAACAAGAATTATTCTCAGAATAACTAAAGAGGTGGTAGGGAAACCGATGGGTCTGGACATTGTAAAGCAGCTTGCAGGTTCAAAATGGTTAAGAAATGTTTCTAATTGAGGTGTTAGGCGGCATTTTGAAATAACAAGATAGTTTTCCATCCAGTCTATGCATAACTCTTATTTAAAAAGCTTTGTTTCCAGTTTCTCTGGTGGTGAAAATGGCCTGAGGTTTGACTACTGTTTTGCATTTGGATTTATGGGTTGGGCTGAGGGAAGAGTTGGAAAACATAGAGGTGCAATTCTGTCCTTCTATCAAATGTTTGCAGAGGTATGAAAATGCAAAGAAAGTGGTTAAATACGTATCTTCTCTTTTTTTAAGCATTGAAATAAAAATTTTGCATCTCATGAAACATAATTTTCCTTGCAAATTATTCCTGAAAGCAGAATGTCCCATAGAAAGTCTCTTTTGGGGCATATCCCAACATTTCTGAGTATCTGAAATAGACATAATATATGCACAATATACAGAATTAAATAGTAAATGATTTCCTCTTCATGTATCTACTTGAGAAATATGGATCGTGACTGGTTAAATAATAAGTGGCGCAAATGTTGCATCCGTGTTTAATCAAGGGTTGTGTTTTTTAAAAAAAAACATGACTGATCTATGAAATAGACAAATATATTTTTCTGAATTAAAAGGGGGGAAAGGAATTATGTAGCTTTTGATTGATCAGTGTTTAAATGGTCTGTGGCTCGGAAACAACCATTGATGAGCTGTCCATTCCCGTATCTGCTGTGTGTGTAGAAGCTTTGATTTTGTGGTGGTGTTTTTTCTGTTTTTGTTTTCACAAAATTTCCAAGGAAGTCGATAAGCTTTTAATTTCAATGCTGAATCCTGTACATAGCAAATAAAAATATAGATAGATAGCACTAAAATACCTCAATTTTTTAAAAAATTAGATAGAAAAAAAAACATACAGTATTGGCATTAACTGACGCTGACCAAGTCTAGTGATGGAACTGGCGTTTGGATTCCTCCTGTGACTTTTATCCTCCTGTGGC
>JAHTLZ010000019.1:614026-636881 GCA_023846285.1 Phrynocephalus versicolor | reverse complement strand
ATGACTCAACTCCCAGTTAAACGCACCTGGATGACTGAGAATCTTCACAGACGAACTGAAGAATAAGTTTTTGCATTCCAGTCTTTGTTTTGGAGAGCCCTCATTAATCGGAGGGTCTTCTTCGTTAATACGCTAGCACGTTTTCTCCTTTATTCCTTTTTTAATTTTTTTTCCTTGTTGCTTTTCATTTGCCAGAGCGCCACAGAAACTTTCCACTCTTCATAAACAGAGTTTAGCCAAAACGAAGCACTATAATTAGTGGGAGTAAGAGACTGCAAGAGACTGTGTAACTTTTGCCTTCCTTCCTTCCATCCTTCCTCCCCTCCTTCCTCTGTTTTTTCTCAGAACTGTTCATGTCCAATCGTCCCAGTAATTACTTTGGCACCACTCCGATTGCCAGTTCCGGCATGGTGGACCCTTGCAGCCAGTCTTCCCAGGTGAGAAGCGGGAAGGGGCACAGTTGAATGATGCATCATGTACTTGGCAGGCAGAAGATCCCCTGCGAACAGGCTTTTTTAAGGCGACGAGAAAGCTCCAGCAAATAAAAGGAGTCCATACTTTGCCAAAGGGAACGGCGGTCTGACTCTGTACAAAACAGCTTTCTAGATTTACCACTGAGATTTAAGATGTCTGATCTCAGCGTTCAAAGCGCCTTCCCTGGATCCTGGGCCAACCAGCGGCTGGCTACCACTGCTGGGAAAGTGGGCTTGACTGGGACTGAATGAGGTTTCCCTGCGTCATTTTAGATTACATGGTTTCTCGTCAGGCGGTATATGCAGTCTTTGGATGGCCCACGTTAGAGTCAGATTAACTCAGAAGGGTTGAATGGCGCCTAAAATTTGAGTGCACCTGTCAGGAATTGGCTCCAACTGCTGATCCTGGTGGCGGTTATGTCCCGTGATCTAAAGTCTCCCGATCAGTGGTAGGGCAGAAGAAATGTTATACGTCCAGGCTCCCTACAGTTAGAGAAAACAGAAGTGAGATGTGTAATCTCCAGGCTTAAAGCCGGGGTCCTTCAAGGGCCAGATGCAGGGGGGTGGGATCAGGAGACAGAGATCTAGTCTCCTGCGCTCCCAAACGCATCTGGTGGGGCCACTGTGAGATACAGGAAGCTGGACTAGATGGGCCTTTGGCCTGATCCAGCAGGGCTCTTCTTATGTTCTTATGACCAGCGAACGGGTTCTCATGTTTAACAAATAACAACACACCCCCACGCCCTGCTTTCTTTCCAGACCTCGGACCTCTCTTCAGGTTCTTTATCCAACCCGCTCACTCCGATGAGCCTGCGCGAAGGGCTGGTCACCTCCCCAGTGCCTGCCCCCCTCCTTCCCAACCTAGTGGATGTCGGCGCGGACCAGTGCCTCAACCTGAGGAGCCCCGGGGACTCCTTCTTGGATTCATCGGGCTTCGCCTCGGATCCATCTCTGGGCGGCCAGTCCCCCTTCTTGCCTCCCTTCCCGGATCTGGGGCCTCTCCTTCAGCCCAGCGCCCCTCCCCTGCCGCCCCCTTTGCAGCAGCAGGTGGGGCTGCCTCTGAGCCCCGGGATGGCCTCCCACCAGGCCTCCGTGTTTGCCCCAGCCGAGCCCCTGAAGTTCGACCTGGCCAAGTCCTCCGTCATCACCCACACCGCCTCGGCCACCCTGACGCGCAACGTCCCAGCCACCACCTTTAGCCACAGCCAGGCCGGCCTCCTGGTGGGCCAGCCGCCGCCTGGGGCAGGAGCCGTGCCTTGCCACCTCGCCCTCCAGGCGGCCGTTGCGCAGCAGCAGAGGCAGCCCCTGCTGCAGCCCCGCCCCAACTTTGGGCTGCCTGCCGGCGGCGGCACCGGGATGAGGGTGAAGAAGCCGCCAAAGATCGTGCCTGCGCCCAAGCCTGATACGGTCTCCTTGGTGTTAAAAAATGCCTTCATCACCCCAGGTGAGTAGCCCGCCAGCGGTCCCCCTCTCTCTCTCTTGCCAGTGGCTAGCAACAGAATGTGCAGCTAGGTCCCAAGCAGTTTGGGAGCTGGGAGGCCTGCAAGGGGTGGGGGGGGAGTGTCCCTTGGAATCTAGGTGAATCTGCTACCTTCATCATTAGAGGTAAACATGCAGGAAGCAAAACAAACCAGGCAGTGAAATACAGAAGCCCCCAACGTAATCATTTGCTTTAAAACAGGCATGTCCAAACTTTGGCCCTCCAGATGTTTTGGACCACAACTCCCACAGTCCTTTGCCATTGGAAATTCCCCTCACGCAGACAGGAGCAAGGGAGTGCGGAGGGGTGGGAACACAGGAAGAGCGACAAACCCCCATGATCTCTGGTCCGAATTTAAGTTGACACCAGATTTTAGAGGTCGTGTAAAAGCGCCGAGAGTTTGCAAGTTAAGCCTTCTGTGGATGCCTAAGGGTCTGAGTGAAAGAAGTTGAATCTACAAGAATACTGTGTCATGAAGGACCTTTTTATATTTCCCGAGCTCCCGAGAAAGCCCTCCGGTTCCTACCTTTCTCTCTGCTTTCCAGCAGCCTTTCCGGGACAGCCTGGCGCTGTGATTGTGACTCCGTCACCCATGAAGAGAGAAGGGGTCTTCGCTCCGAGCATGTCCCAGCCGAATGTCGTCATCGCACCGTCGGGACTGGCCAGAGTAAGACCTGGGAGCCTGTCCGGGGGAGGGCAGGAAGAGTGAGGCAAGGGGCGTCTTGGTGCCCGGAACGGCCGGCGAGCGAGCGAGCGAGCGAGCGAACGGCCTTGTGTTTTCTCTCCCTCCTCTCTCTTTGCTCCCCAGGTGCCTCGAGGGGCAGAATTCCACAGCGGTCTCCTGCTCGGCCCGGGCCAGCCCTCTCCAAGCCCCCAGACGGTGCCAGGCGCCGTGCCACACCTCTTCGCTCCCAGCGCCATCCAGGAGGCCTTGGTGAAGGGCGAGCAGCCCCTTCCCCACAACACCGGCACACGTGGCCCCTCGCTTTCGCCCAGTGAGTGGGGGGGAAAGGCAGCGCCTGGAATGGGGCAGCCCGGGGGTGCGGTGGTGGCATCCTTTGAGGTTTTGAACAAAGGCATTTGGGCATGTAGAATCTTTGGAAAGTTTCAAAGCACCCCCGGGGATCTTGTGGTTTTGTCTTGGTGCCGTTTGCTTTCAGCTTGGCAGGAAAAGGTATCACATTTAGTTCCTGGAAGGGCTGCATAAAAGCTCTTCTTGTTAATTTCCCAGTCCAGATAAATATTGGCTGGCTAAACTCAGATCTCTTCTCTCTCTCTCTCTCTCTCTGCTTCTTTCCTTGCATCTCCTGTTTGGGGGTCTTTTTTTTAAGGAGAAAGGCAGGTTCTATAAATCTTTACAATAAATTTAAATAATAAGCGTTCTTTTTTTCACACCTCCCCCTAGGACTGGTAATGGACTGGCCTTGCTCTCTTTCTTTTCTTCTTTTTTTCCAAAGGCAGAGATTGTCAGCCTTCAGGACAAGCCTCGCCCTGCCCTTCGGAGCAGAGCCCCAGCCCTCAGTCTCCGCAGAACAGCTGCTCAGGGAAGTCCCTCAATGACCCTCAAATGGCTGCTTTCAAGGTTGGTTTCTCTGCCGCTTCATAGCCTCCCACCCCACCCATCGTGGTGCGCTTGCTCAGTCTGTGGGGCCTGCCCTCCTACCGGTTGGATTGCTAGGGAGGATGGGCATGGTAAGTCAGTGTTAGGCCCCAGATCAGGGAAGGAGGCGGGTCCCCTTTGCAATACTCGTCCATCCCAGCACTGGAGGAGCAAACCATTCCCTTGAGAGCTTGAGATAAGTCATGGGATGGCCCAATGATGATTTAACCGGCCACATCTGCCTATGGATAAAGGCTGCATACTTCTTCCAAAACCTGGAAACAGCAAACACAGGAGAGGAAAGGGAAGGGAAAGAGGGCAGCATCTAACTTGGTGTGCTTTTGTAGTAACACACAGGGCTTTTACAGGGTCATACCAAACACCTTGTCCTGGTTGGACCACAGGCCGGCAAATCCAAAGACTACATGTTGCCTTTGTGACTCCCTTCCATGTTGCCTGGCCCGCTCTTGCTTTGGTCCCCAGAGCAGCTCCGTGGTCTGCCCTCCGTTGTTGTGCACCACGAGTTGTGTTGACGTGGGTGGTGGCAGCGGTGGGATCGTCTTCCTGGCATCCACAGCAGAGCTCCCCCTAGAGGCGGAAAAAAAGACATTCCTGTCGCCGCTTCAGTAATTTGATTCTCTTGTGCCATCTAGTGACAACGAAGCAGAAGGGGTGGATATCTTTCAGGTGGAAAATCTTTTTTTCTCAAAGGCAAATATTTGTTTTCATGGGAACAGAATCGCAGGATGAAGCATATTTCGGCAGAACAGAAGCGAAGGTTTAACATCAAGATTGGCTTCAGCACACTCAGCACCTTGGTGTCCATGAACTCTAAATCAGTAAGTGTTGGGGCAATACTTCCTATTTGTGCTTCGTGCCTTGAGTTTAAAGCAGGACAATTATTATCTTTGGGCGTAAACTAGCATATACCAAATTTTGGAACCCTCCTGGCTGCCAAGAAAGGGATTTTTTTTTAATGGAGAGTGCATGGCACTTATTATTTATTATTTATTTTATTTGATATCATTTTCCAAATGCTTTTAATTCAGTCTGTTTAAATCAAGGGTCCTCAAAATTTTCAAACAGCGGGCTGGTCCACTACCCCCCAGACACCACTGGGGGGTGGATCACAGCCCCCCCCAAAAGGCCGACATATTAAATTGCCCCGCTTGGCTGCAGCCGGTGCCTCAACCATCTGGGCGGCAGATGGGGGGAGCGGGAGACCTTGCCGTGGCCCTCCCACTTTGAACTGTCCCACTAGCTAGCATGCCCATCATCTGGGCGGTGGGTGGAAGGAGTGGGGGAAGCGACGTAGCCCACCTCAGCAATAGAAGCAGCTGCGGAGGCGGGCTTGCTTGCGAAGCAGGGGGTAGGTGGGGTGTGTGTGTCTGCAATTGGTCCCTGGGGCTGGATTCAGGACCCTGGGGGGGGGGGGCACATCCGCCCCCCCGGGCCTTAGGTTGAGGATCCCTGGTTTAAAACGATCATCCGTGTTTGAGTGTTGTAACTGATGGTTTTATCAGTATCTTCCAACCCTCCGGTGAGCATTCTGGATTCCAAGTCCGGCTTATATAAAAAACAAATGAATTTTAAAAAAAAATAACAGTGTTCCCCATTTCAGTCTAATTCTTCAAAGATCCCCTTGGGTTTTGAGCAGCAGGTGCCTAGGAGAACCAGAGCTACCAAGTGGGTTTCCTGTCATGCCCGCCACGTGGCCAGCCGTGGTCTGCCGTCCTTTGTGCCACCCCAGGGCATTCATGCCTGCGCCCTTTTATCTGCCCGCTGCAGATCAGCCACGCCCTCACACTCCAGAAGACGGTGGAGTATATTGCCAAGCTTCAGCAGGAGAGGTCCCAGATTCAAGAAGAAGCCAAGCGCCTCCGGGAGGAGATTGAAGAGCTGAATGCCAACATCATGTGAGGGTGAAAGACCAAATGATCATACCTTCGCCCTTCTTTTCCCCAGGGCTGTCTCCAGGGAGGCCAGGGTTCCCCTGGAAACAGTCATTAGCGTCCTTGCCTGAGCAGCATACTAGTCAAGTGGGAATTTGGGAGGGTGAACTCTTAGAAGCAATAATTTCTGCGTGGATGCCTTCAAAAGGGGATTGGACAGATTCCTGGAGGAAAAGTCCACCCCAGGTGACAAACCATGATGGAGATGTGTCATCTCCAGGCTTAAAGCCAGGGTACGTCAAGGGCCAGATGCAGGGGAGTGGTATGAAGAGACAGATATCTTGTCTCGTGCGCTCCCAAACACATCTGGTGGGGCCACTGTGAGATACAGGAAGCTGGACTAGATGGGCCTTTAACCTGATCCATCATGGCTCTTCTTATGTTCTTATGAAGCAACAGATTGTGTCTAGAAACCTCTTTGATTCATCCATGGCCTTTCCTTCTTCATCAGTTCATGTCAACAGCAACTCCCCGTCACAGGGGTCCCCATCACGCGGCAGAGATTCGATCAGATGCGGAGCATGTTTGATGAATACGTCAGAAACAGGACTCTGCAGAATTGGAAGTTTTGGATCGTATCCTTTCTTGGCCTTTGCACATGTTCGTTCTCCTTCCGGCTTTGTTGCCACTCTATATTATCTTCTTCGAGAGTCCGGAATTCAACATGTGGGTTGCAGTCGTTCATTCCGAGTGCAGTACCAGCTTTGCTAGCGTTATTTGTAGCATTTATTTGTTGTAATGAGGGCCCAGCAATGTTACATTTCAAAAGAGAATTGCAAATGAAACTACTGCACTGGAGTAGTGAGTCTTTTAGAGCGTTTTTTTTTTGGGGGGGGCACTTTGGAACCTAAGGGTCCCCTCTATTAAAAATTAACAGGTTTGAATAAAGAAACAGCAAATAGCCTAAGTGATGCAATGGAAAACTTTTTAGGCACCGTCACAGGAGGAAACAGCTGTGAGTTATTTCTCCAACGTACTAATGTTGAGCCTCGTGGTTAAACAGCTGTGCTGCAGCAATAATTGTGCCCACGATCTGGGGTTCAATCCCAGGTAGCAGACTCAAGGTTCACTCAGCCTTCCAGCCTTCTGAGGCCGGTAAAATGAGTACCCAGCTTGTGGGGATGGGTCCATAATTAAATTGTCACTGTCTGGAGTGGGGCGGCATATAAACAGCACGCTTTGCTTTCATTGAAAATAAATTTCTTTTTTAAAAAAAGCCAAACCCTAGCATTTTGAAATATACTCTAAGCTCCCTGAAAGCTGCCATTCTCTGCATCAGCTCCTTATTCCATTGAATTCAAGATTCTTTGTTCTCCCTTGTCAGTAATTCCTCCAGGCTCTCATTCCCACCTCTGGAGCACAGACTGCTGCAGCTCCTCCCTGCCTTGTATTTATGCTTGTGTGCACACATGCTTTGAGCCTTGGCATCATATTCGGCGTAGCTTGAAAGCTTACAGAGAGTACATGTAGATAATCCTCACAATCTGGAGCTTGATGGGACTGGTGCAAAATCATTTACTGGGCTTCCTGTCTCTGATTGGGATAAGAATGCCGCTCCCGAGGGCTTTGTTTGTGATTTGTGATCTTAAAAAAAAAAAAAAAAGTCAAGGGGTTACTGTTGTCCTCCCGATTCTGGAAAATGTCATGGCAGACCATGAGCTGTACGATCAAAGTAGCGCCTTGTCTTTTCCTGCAACAAGACTTAGCGCTGGATGGGCCGTGCTTTTTTGAACGGTCCCCCTGCGGGCGACTTTTCAGTTTCCCGCTGGGCAGAAATCTCAGCGCAGGCTTCGTTTGACCCCTTAACTCTCTGCCGCTGTGCAGTTCAGCATCATCATCAACCCCTTGTTTGAGACCTTCAACGACATGGTCTCCACCGCCAGCTTAGAGGAACTGAACCAGACGGCCTTGGCCTGGGTCGACCAGCATTGCTCCTTGCCTGTCCTGAGGCCAAGTAAGTACAACGGGGAAAACCGGGCAGGGGGAGCAGGCGATGAAACCGGACCTTTAACTCGGCGCCGTTTTGTCCTGAAATTTCCTCCTTTCGGCAGCCCGAGTTACAGGATTCCTTCCCCTCCGTTCTTCTTGTCCTCCAGTGGTTTTGAATACTCTTCGGCACTTGAGTATCACCACCTCCATCCTCTCCGATCCGTCCCGTTTGCCAGAACAAGCCACCGAGGCCGTGAGTCGGCCTCACCACACGGCGGGAGAGACCTAACCAAAGACACCCGGTGGACCTGCCTCAAACCATGGCGAACATCCAAGCCTTAACAGAGACTGCGACAACTGCTTTGCGGTGGATTCCCTTTCCCGCACGTGTAGCACCTCAGCATCATCAAGATGAGATTGTTGGCTGTGGAGGGAGGTGGGGTTGGGTGGGTGGGTGGTGGTCTTGAGAGGAGATGCCAAGGGACGGTCTATTGAGAGTGCACTTGGGTTTGGTTCAACTAAGATCACTGACTCAGGTAAATAAACGGGGTGAGATACCTGTGCCCAGCAATAGACACACTCCTTCAATGCAACATATCAAATATATATGCAGTGCTAACCTTTTTTTTGTACAACCTGATCTCAGGCACCAAGTCTCAGAGAAAGAGAGAGAGGCAGAGAGAGAGAGAGAGAGAGAGAGGGCAGAGAAGCCGCAAGGAGCCGTGTGTTAAAAGGGAAACTTGATCTCCCCCCCCCAATGGCTTTGTGAGATGTAAGATACCTTTCTTTTTTCACATTTTTAATTGAAGATTTGTTTGTTGGTTTCCTGTTCGGTCAGTAAAAGCTCACTGTCAGGAGGCAAAGTCACGCGGATTCACGCAGGTTGGAGCTGAGGGCTCCCTCCTTCCCTCCTAGGGCCTGGCAACCCATTTCTGATGCTGAATAGGCTTTGTAAAAATTCTGAAAGGACACCAAGGGAAGGAGTGGTAGGGGAGAATGATCGTCCTCACACCGGCCTTACTCTAAAATAGATGGATTTGGGAAGAAGTTGCTCTTTGACTCTTAAACAGGACAGTTGTCGGGATATGCATAACCAAAGCAGAAACAAATAAGTGGCAAAAATATTGTCACCGGCACGAACACGTGCTAAATACGGCAGGTTAACGTACCTTTGATTGCTTCTTTTCTGCTGTATTTTTAAGGGCAGACTCCATGTGTACAGGATCAGCCTTCGTTTTGTAATATGCGAGGAGGACTTGCTGTTTTTTCTTCACTCCCGCCTCCAGTAGCGAGCTTGAGAGCGCTCGGTAGGAGCGTCATTTCTTTGAACTAGGCTTAATTTGTTCTGAAACAGAGACTTTTAAAAACACCTCCTAAGCCGTCTGCTCTTCGTGTTTTGCACCGTCTTCCAAATAAGTTTGCAAAAGTCTTTTTGGGGCAGATAAAAACACACCGGCTCGGTTGCCCCTATAGTTGGTTTGGTCTCAGCTTCCAGATGGTGCCGGCATGGGCCTTAACATAGTTTTCTACCAAAAAACAATTGGAGGCTTCAGGGATTAGATACACCGTACCTCTGAGTACCAGCGTCTTGGAAAAAGGCCTTTTTCCTACCAGCGACTAGGAAAAAAGCTCGGGAACTTTTTCTTGGGATCATGGTGCGAAGGTGAAAGACATTTGGTCCCATCCAGCGCAATCCTCTTTTTCTTATGAGTCGCCATATAATAGTGCTTGCGTAATACCCGTTTCAGGTATTATTATTATTATTGTATTTTTAATTCTTTGGATTGCTCCTGTCTCTTTAAATAGCTTCAAAATATGTATCCTTGATAGAAACACCTAGTTTGGTGCCTGTGTTTTCAAGGCTGGTTAACGAAGGGAACTCCTCGTTTCAGAGTATCGAAACAGCTTTGTGGGGTATGTTTCCCTTCCTTGTCTCTTCCCGATCAGCATTTTGAATGAAAATAAACTTCCCTTTAGGGGAGGGTCTCTCAGGATGCTCAAATAGTTGTATCCAGGGCGCCAAACAAAGCAGCTAAGATCTTCAGCACGAATCTACCACCTGGATCACATTATATACCTCCTGTGTTTATTCTTGTCAGCTACCAGCTCTTTTCTATTGAAATAGACGTAACGGACTTTCCGGAGAGTTTCGAGAGCGTCGGGGGAAGGATGTCTAAACATTGGACCGCAAATCACGAATGACGCATTTCTCGTCCCGAATGTATGGGATGGAGTCCTGAACTGCCGTCCTTGCTTTGTATGCCACCTTGGAGTACAGGAGATGGCGGAGTTATCCCAACGTTCTCGTTAGCCGCTCTTCCCCATTAACAGTCGCACTCCCGCTGTGTCTCTGAAGGGAATCCAATGTACTCCTCTCCCACTAGCGCAATCCCTGTTTTCCCTTTGATGGGGTATCTCTGCAGAACAGCTTTCCAAGGGTACCTCTCCTTACGACAAAATGGACGAGTCTTATACTTTAAAGGGCTTTTTTTTTTTTTTGGTGGCATTTGGGCAGGAAGGTTTGCATGGAATTATTTGCCCCGGGTTACAGTTGAGGGAGTCCTGTGGAGCATTGGATCATCCTCATTCACTCACTCACTCTCTCTCTCACACACACACGCACGCGCACACGCACACACACACACACATGTGGTGGTGGAAGCAAGAGACTCATTTATGTGAGCTTCCTAGCTGATCAAAAGAGGTGGGTTCTTTGTCTCGCTGTAACATTTGGTCCAGTCACTACTACAACAGTCTCGGGGTGCCCCCCCTGTTACGGAGAAGGACAAACTTCCTTCCTCTTCTGATAGGTTCAAACTAGTTGTAGCGAATGTTGTACCCATCTGCTCCAGAGGCGTTTTCGTAAGCTGCAGAACATTGAAAATAAGATGAAATGGAAGCAAGCAAGGCTCGGAAGGCCATCGTCAACTTACCAGTGGTGCACAGATGTTTTGAGACGTCTGGTTGATTCTTCTGGGGCTTTAATCAGAATAACAACCATTTAAAAATGTTTTTTATTTCTTAAAATAAGTGAAATCTGAGTTTCAAACTCTTCTCGGTCTTTCTTCAATCACTGTTTGGGCAGACTTGGTTTCTTTTCTAGGCGCAAGTGATGCCATGTTTAATTGCTCTCATTTCATTTTTTTTTAAAGAATGTAAGAAACTGTAGAAGGTTAGTTTTGAGACACACACCGCCTTATTAGAGGGAATTCTTTTCTATTGCATGAGAATGGTGTTCTGTGACAACCTCTTGGGTCACTCCTTTGAACAGTGCAATTGTTTTTTGTCATTTTTTACCAGTACAACCAAAATAAATGTTTCCTTTTTTTTTCAAAGAAAAAAACTTGTCTTGTAACGTGTGTGTGTATTTTCAATAAAGACACATCCATTGTGAGCAACACTCTAATGGTATGATAGGGAGATCCCGTTAATGCAGGGAATTGGAAACAGATTGGGGGGGGGTTGATTTTTGCAGTCTTGTGCCTCCATTTCTTTGTTTTAGACCTGAAGTAGTCTTGTGTGTTTTTTTTTTATTTTATTTTCAAGGACAACAAGCTTAGCAAGGGAGGAGCAAATTGGCCAGCAGGTGTAGAGTTGTGAGGTTTTCAAGAAGAGGACAGGCAAAAGTGTTGAGTTGTGAAAGGACACACTCAGGGAGCCAGCCAGTCTCGACTTGAGGTACGTCTCGAGATCAGCAGTTGTGTCATTTCCTCAAGGCCCATGGCTGTTGCCTCCTTTGGTGCAGCTTACAGAACACGAGGGCTGCCGAGATGCCCTAAGGAGCACATCCAATCTCGCCCGATTTCGGAAGCTAAGCAGGTTCGAGCCTGGCTAGGTACTTGGATGGGCGACCACCAGGGAAGACCAGGTGCTGGAGGCGCCTGGATTGTAGGAACTGGCAAACCACTCCAGTATTCCTGCCAAGAAAACTCCATGGACACGGAGTCACAAAGAGTCGGTCACGACTGTAACGACACAACACACGCAGAACACGAGAAGCGGAGAGACAGCCGAACGGTTGTGATGATGAAGCACCTGCAAGGAGGCTGGCACTTAAGACCACCCGATGGGCAGCTGTAGTCCATTCGAAAGGGACCCAATGGCATGAAATGCCACTCAAGACCCCCGAGAGGGTCAGGACAGATAGCCAAGGGGGCAGGGAAGGTTCCAGGGATGTCCCGGTAGAGGGAAAGTTCCCTAATTGGTGAGCCGCTGACGAAAAGACGCGTCGTTTGATTGATCACTGAAAAAAAGACCCAAGGCGGCTTACAGTCATGAGGGACAATAGACAGTCCAGTACAACTGAGACATATTCAAGTTTGAGAACAGGGAATTAAGGGACATCTTACAGCAATAAAAAGCAACATTGAAGTTACAAGAGAACGCAAGCAGTTAAAGAGAGAGCAAAGGGCTGGTCCTTCCGTTTTGGGAGTTTCCTTCTCTGCTTTGGGGGGGTGGATTCCGAACCCCCATCCCCCTTCAAATGTCCACTTCCTACTTAACACACAACTGGTTGCAGGAATTCTTTTCACTGCAGGATGGGAAATACCATTTGCAGACGCCGTGGCCATGAGCGTGAATGAGAAACGTCCACTGCAGATTCCATTATCCCCCACCCTTGTGGCAAATCGAGGTTGGGACCGGAAATTCTCCCTTTTTTAATAGTTAAAATGTGTTACAATCTGCTTTTCCCTGACATGCCCTCAAAAACTCGGCCCCTGATTTTTGCCACACATTGTCCTAACAGCGACGACCCCCACCCCTCTAAGGTCAGCCAGTCTGAGAGAGAAAAGATCAGGGACTCGGGGTCACCCTGTGAGTTTTTGGAGACGAGGGAAGCTTGGGATGTGTGAGTTTTGTCACTCCCGGTTCACGTTGGAAGCTTGGCATCTCCCACAGAAATGGCTTGTGCCTTATTTTCTCTCTCGAAATGCTAAGCTTTGAAGATTCCCAGAGCCAAGACCCGTACATCTTGGGGAAGGCATTGGTTCGGACGATTGCTGCCACTTTCCCAAGGGTTGTGTCGAATCTCTCCAAAACTTTCCATCAGGTAAGAAGAGGGAGCGTAGGCGGCCTTTCTCTCTTTTTTTTAAATAATTTTTTTATTTAATACTACATACAAGCAAAATAACAAATAACAACTAACAATACAAGTGTACCCCCACCCCCGGGGACCATCCATAAGTTCTTCTTTTTTACTCCGTCTTCTGTTGTTCTAGTATTCTTCTTAAAGTCCTCTTCTCCAGAACTGTCTTGAAGTATTCGTCGGCTCTTTCCCCTTCCCTTCAACTAATACTGTACATAGTCTATAAATTTCCCCCAAATGTCATAAAAAACATCTTTTTTCATTTCTCCTCGTTTAACTTTTAGGCTACAAGACAATTTATCATTTATGGCTATATCCCGAAGTTCATTATACCAATCTTCCACCTTGAGATCTAGTTTAGATCTCCCAGTTTCTTGCTATAATTAATCTGGCAGCTGTATAGGCAGCTTTTCTCAAGACCTCAGGAACGGGATCCCTTTGGGGAAGGGAGGCGGGTTGCGCGTCCGTCTCCTAGCAACCGAGCCAGCGTCCTAGCAACCGGGGATGCACCACTCTTGGTCTGCTTTCCTCCCTTTCCCCTTGGTCCTCCCTGGGGAGGGAAGCCAACCTGTTTAGCTTTTCCCCCTGTCTCTTTTTTGCCTCCGTCATCGGACCCAAGCTGAGCCATGGAGGAGGAGGGGCTGAGCGCATCGACCGCTTTCCGCGAACATCTCCGCCGGCTGTGCCTGGACCAGTTTCCCTGTGGCAGAGGGAGCTGGGTAAGAAAGGGGCAGTGATGGGCAGGGAATGATGCCCTTGCCACAGCACTCTTGAAGCTCATGATACAAATGTTTATGGTTGTTATGATCAGTTATAAATATTTGTCACCAATGGGACATTAGTGATCAACTGTTCTTTTGAACTAGAGCAGGCATGTCCAAACTTCGGCCCTCCAGATGTTTTAGACCACAACTCCCACAGTCCTTTGCCCTTGGCAATCTAAGCTTAGAATTCTGGGAGTTGTGGTCCAAAACATCAGGAGGGCCGAAGTCTGGACATGCCTGAACTAGAGGGTCAAGTGCTTTGCGCTGGTGTTCCTGTCAGCACTTGCTTAGCTCCCCAGCTAATGGCGATGAGTTGACGAGGGGCTGTGGCGTATCTCGGTCCCACAGTTGGGCGTGTGACAGCAGTAAGCTCCCCGGCACCTCATCAATGAGCTACAATTAGCTCAACAAGCCACACCGATGATACGCCGTTAAGAATTTGGCCAGCGTGTTCCGTTGATCTACCGAGGGTGCATATTCACTGAGCACTCGGATTGCTGGAACGTCCACCCGCCTGCCCTGCCGTGGACCATTCATTTGCGTTTCCCTTCTTTCTGCCAGGAAGAGAGAGGACGTTTCACCTTTTACTCTGTCTCCCCACTCAGAATAAGTCCCGTTTCCCACCAAAGAAAATCCGGGCTCCCCGCGGTGGTGGCGTCCCACGGCAGGCCAGCACCTCCTTCCGCAACGGGTCCTCCCCTCCTGACGAGGAGACCGTAGAGGCGCTGACGGAGTACCTGCGCAGCCTGGGCTCCCCCTGGGCCCTGCCGCCCGACTGCAGCCCCGCGGACCAGCAGCTGAGGGAGCTGGCCGTGCTCTCCCCCCAGGCCACCCGCGACCACTTTGTCTTCTCCTACTTCACCTCGCTCCGGCTCGTGGACAAAGGCGTGAGTTGGAGGGCTTGCGGTTCTTCCGCCTGACGGGCCCGACTGGTGTGTCATCCACTCCAGGGTAGAGATGGGCACGACTCAGCGAAATTTTCGTTTTCGTTTTTTCGTTTCGTTTCGCAACGAAAATGAAAACGAAAAATTTTTCAGAAGCAAAACGACAACGGAAACGAAACGAAAAATTTTGCCGTGTTTTTCGTTTTCGTTACGGCGGGCACATTGCATTGAAAAGAATGCTAACGAAACGAAAAATTTTCGTTTTCGTTTTGTTTTTCCGTTTCGTTTCGCAACGAAAACGAAAAGTGTGACCCCCCCTGAAAAAACGAAAACGAACCGAAACGGACCCCGAAACGAAAAACAAAAAACGAAAAATTATTTTTTTGAGTCGTGCCCATCTCTACTCCAGGGGATACTTCGTCACTAAATTATGTGCAATTTTCTGGACAAATAAGAACATAAGAAGAGCCATGCTGGATCAGGCCAAAGGCCCATCTAGTCCAGCTTACAAATGTTTAAAAATGAAATAACTAACAAAGAACAATGGCTCTAAAATAGTTATAAACGTCCAGGACAATTAGGTAGCAAACGCTAGAAAAACCCAATCATTTAAGCAAGATTACTAGGTCCTTTTGGACTACAACATCCAGAATCCTCAAGCTGGACAGTCTGGGAGTGGTTGTCCAAAAGCTTTAAACTTTCCTGAGTTCTTGTAGAGGCAGATTTGCAATCTTTATTTTGCCTGATGACTTCCGAAAGACGTGTGGTGCCTTTCTTATGCCCTCTTTCCAGGTGAGTGAAATCGATGCGGGCTTGCTAAAATTTCACAACCTGGAGGAGCTGATCCTCACGGCAAACCACATCAACAAAATCAACTCTACAAACCTCCCTCCGACACTAAAGGTAAGAAGGCGGCACAGGGTGGAGGCGAGATAATGCATCAGATAGAGGTTTTAAAAAAGCAAAGTGTTCTGCTTATATACCGCCCCATACCACTTCCATGTAGTCTCTGGGCGGTTTACAATTTTAATTACAGTATGCAGGCTACACATTGCCCCCCCCCAGCAAACTGGGTACTCATTTTACGGACCTCAGAAGGATGGAAGGCTGAGTGAACCTTGAGCCTGCTACCTGGGATTGAACCCCAGGTCGTGAGCACAGTTTTAGCTGCAGGACAGGCATTTAAACCACTGCGCCAGGATGCACTAGGTACGTTTCTGGATGACAACTCCCAGAATTTCCTTGGCTGCCCGGCCATTGAATTGTAGTCCAAAAAACAAACAACAACAAAAAACACAGATCTGCAACACCTCTGAAGTAGCTTCCCCCAAATTGGGTGCCCCTGAAGTGGGTTGGACTATGACCCCTGTCGTTAAAAAGGAGAGGGTTATGAAATTACACCCGGTGGTGAAGAAAGTAGAAAAATCATTTGGGTGGCGATTGGCTGAAACCGATCAATCGAGTTTGTATGCAAAACTAAAGGTCCAATCACAAGCGACACCTGTCATAAATGTGTGGAACTGGTGACAACAAAATGAAATGCAAGGGGGTAAAATCAGGCATGTCCAAACTTCAGCCCTCCTGACATTATGGACCACAACTCCCAGAATTCTAAGCTTAGATTGCCAGTGGCAAAGGACTGTGGGGGTTGCAGTCCAAAACATCTGGAGGGCCGAAGTTTGGACATGCTTGGTGTCAATGGAAGATTAGATCTCATGGAAAGAATCTTGTGCTCTCACCTTTGATCTCCTGCAAAGAAAAATAAGCTAGCGGATCCTGTTCCTACCCCACCCCTGGTCTGGTGCACGTCCTCGCATCCTTTCCTTCTCCAGGTGCTGGAACTTTGTGGCAATGAAGTCGACAGCTTGAAGGACCTCTGTGCCCACCCTCCTCCGTCCTTGCAGCATCTTGGCCTCGGGCATAACGGCCAGCTGGGCTCCTCTGAGGAACAGTATCTCACCGACGCCTTCTGGTAAGTGGCAGTCCTTCGGGGAGCCTGGAAGCACTGGTGTCCTACCACACAGTGGCTCCCCCTTGCCACAAGGAATGGGGACCACCTTTCATGTCGCGCCAGCGGTTTCCTCTGTAGTGGAAATCCGTTGATGGTTTGGGTCGTTCAGGTCAACTTGGATAAAACCGTTGGGTTAAAAACGTCAGAGCGGAGTGGGGTGTAGACTCATAGAACAGTGACATTGCAAGGGACCTACAAGACCATCAAGTCCAACCCCCCCCCGCTTACAGTGGGAATACAAACCAAAGGCTAACTGCCAGGTGGTTGTCCAGATTTCTCTTGAAAGCCTCCAGCGCTAGAGCACCCACTACTTCTTGAGGTCATGGGTTCTGTCGTCATACTGTTCTAACAGTTAGGAAGTTTTTCCTGATATGACGGAGCGGGGTGAGAGACAGCAGCCCCAATTCTTCCTTATTCCTCGGCCCCTCCGCCAGCCAGCGGGAGACCTTGCTTGGCCCTGCCTCCGCCTGACCCCTTGAATGAACTGATTTGTTTACAAAAGTGCCTGAGGAGTGGATCTTGCCTGTGTCTTTTATTTATTTATTTATTTATTTATTATTTTAAGCTTATATACCGCAGCCTATTTCCCCACAGGGGCTCAGCGCGGTTTACACAATACAATAGGAAATACAAGAGATAAAAACAATAAAAAACCAGAAATAACATTATTCAGGACAGCGAGCCAAAATAGGCAGGGCAACAAAAGGCGAGGGTGGTGGTGGGGGGAAAGGTTACCCCTGGAGGTTTCCAAAGGCGTCCTCGAATAGCCATGTTTTTAAGGCTCTCTTAAAGGACGCCAGCGATGGAGACCAACCACCTCTCCCCCGTTTAGGCCCAACCTGGTCTCCTTGGACTTGAGCTACAACAACTTCACCAACCTAATAAGCCTGCTCCCCAAGCTGTGGACGCTGCAAAGGCTGCGGATCCTGGTGCTGCAGGGGAACCCGCTCGCCCTGCTCCCCGGCTATCGAGGGTTCGTTGTCGACAGCCTGCCGAAACTGTGCGTGCTCGACGATACCATCATCACGCCGGACGAGAGGCACAACTTCTTAGGCCTGGCTGGGGAACCGGGTGAGCCTCCTCTCTCCTGGACCGCTCAGTGGCTGAGGTCTTTGGCTGTGGAGCCAGAGGTTGGGAGGGGGGATCCCATCCCCCACTGTGTGCCCTCTTTGAGAGGGGTTTGGGCTTGGTGATTAGAGATGGGCACGAAACGAACAATTTTTCGTTTCCGTTTCCGTTTTTTCGTTGCGTAATGAAACGACAAACGAATTTTGTCTCCAAAATGAAATGAAACGAACAGAAACACCGGAAATTTTGTCGTGCGTTTCGTTTTTGTTACGGCAATACAGTTGAATTGCTTTAAAAAAACCACAAAAATAAAAAAAATTGAAATAAACGGTAACAAAACGGTAACGAAACGAACGAAAACAAAAACATTTTTTTTTTTTGCAAAAATTCACGAAAAACGGAACCGAACCTAAACGGACCCCCTAAACGACAAACGAAATGCCATTTTTTTGATTCGTGCCCATCTCTATTGGTGATCCATCGGGTCCATTCTAAGATGAAGATTGATGATGATGATGATGATCTTGGAGCATCGCTACTTAAAGTGCCTTCCAGGAAGCTGGGACTGTCATGCCGTTGGTGGCTCTTGGGTGTCCCCTGGTGGTGGCACCTTTTAGAGACACCCCCCCCCCAAGTTCTTATCCGGAAATTCTGACATCATCCTGCCTGGATTTCTGAATGCAATCCCTCTGAAAACTCAGGTGGGATGTTACCCCCCCCAAAAAAACTAGTTCTCCGGTACGTTATTCTCCTCTGAGCCCTTCCGCTCTACCATCAATGAACAAGAGTTGGTCACAGTTTTTTCATTATGTGGCCAAAGGATTTTTTGCCTTCTTGTTTTATGGACTTGGAGATTTTTGTTGGGTCTTTGTTCATACATTTCAGTTTCTTGCTTCAGAAGCCTAAGAGATAGAAAGGCCTGGAGAACATCAGTCCACAAAGTGTCTGAGAGCCGGTCACGACAGAACAGACAAAAAGCGTTACAGTATTCACACTCTTGACCCATCAGATTCTTCTCGTCCTGCGACCAACCTGCATTCCTGACTGTTAAAGGCTTCTGCTTTCTGTTTATAGCAGCCCGCCTTAAAAATCCACTCTGCTGTGTGAAAGAAACAAGGCTATGTAGCACTAGGAAACACGCTGGAGCAGCAAAAACTGACCACGCTGAAAATGAACCAAAGATCCTGCCACGGGAAGAATCTTCTGCTACAAAACCGAACGAAGCGTGACGATTTTATTTGCTATTGTTGGCCTGCTTAATACCCCGTCTCCCCCACCCAACCAGCGTAACATTGGCCTTATAAAGGCTAATCGTTTGATCAGGACACCATTTCCTTCCTCACTTGTTGGCACGGATGACTGAATCATTGTCGCCGCGGCCAGCAGGAGGAAGCGGGTATGGAATGAATGGAAATATCCTTGGGAAGGAGAGAAACGGCTGATGTGAATCTTAAACACCACATCCCTTTTTGTCTCCTCCTCTAACCCACCAGCCCCTTTGCAAGACGGAGGGAGCTGGCTCGTGACAGGCCATTGTAGATCAGACGCAGAGCTGTTGCATCCGGAGCCTAAGCTTGAGTTTAAGGCTGCCCTTTGGCGTTTGGTCTCGTGCCTTTGCAGATCTCTTGAGGCGCTGCACCAGAATGGTCGTCGCCATTGGCAAAATCAGAGGCATCCCCAACCCCGTTGTCCCTGATGACACGGAAACTGGCCCCGAGTCTCCGGTGATCACGTACAGCTACTACGTGACGTACGAGTTTGCCCAAGGCGAAAAGATCGAGGAAAAAGAAACGGTCAAGGTATACAGATTTCTTTTTCTTCTTGAAACAATCGTCTTCCTCTGTCTTCAGCCCTCAGAAAAAAAGGCTGGGGAGAAATTAAAACCAAAAGCTCAAAGCTCCTTTCTTTTTTTCTTGGGGATCCTTACAGCAAAGGAAACGAAAAGTTTGTCAGAGTTCCAGAAACAAGGTTCATTGTGCATTATGTCTCAGCCGTCATACTTGTCAGTGCAGCCTGCGTTTCCTCTCCTGGTGACCAGGGGCAAAAGAAAAGCAGCTAATTTGCAAGGCCAAGAAGTAGGAAAGACTCTTACTGTGACAATCAGATAGCTTTTGACCCACACGGAATTCTAGCTTCTAACAACGTGCTCTCCATAGATCTCCCTTGGGTCTCTTTTTAGGAGAAAGGTGGGATAGAAATAAAAATAAATAGACTCAAAAATAAATGAAAGAGTGTGTCAGTTTAGCCTGAGATGAAGCACAACTACATTCCTACGCCATGTTGTCAATAAATGACTGTGTCATTTCTATCCTAGCCTGCTGTGTCTCCGGGCCAGCAGAGTCCTCTAAATGCAGTGAATGCGGAAAGCCCACCAGCAAGTGTGGAAGCCAGTAAAGGCGATGAAGCTATGCCTGTGGAGCGCACTTCCACCCTATTTAAATCGGAGCAGCCTCTTGAGACCGGTGGGTGACTTTTTTTTTAATGTGTCCTAAATGAGGAGGAGATCCAACCTTAAGGGAAAGGGGTATTCCCTAGAGCCAACCTTTCTGTTACCAAAACCAGACCCGTTTCTAACCCGAATGGAAGAATGAGAAAAGCGCAAGTCATTTCTGAAGTGCAGTGACCGCTACTGATCTGCCCCCAGCAGCTAAACTCACGGAGAGCCTCGTCGCTTAATTATTGACGACGGCAAACGGATACAGTGATCCTGGAGATGTCATTGGATCTAGGGACAGGGGTGTCTTTTGTCTGCCTCTTGAATTGGAAATCGGCACAGGAGGTCCACCGTCTCGCGAAGAGATGGCTTTGAACTCCTTTGCCAAATTCATTACAAAACTCTGGCGGTGCTGTAAATCTAGCCAGCTCAGACCTTTCCCGGGCGCCTGTCCTAAACATTTCCACCTGCCCTTCTTCTTGTCTTGCAGTAAATATTCATTCCACCCTGCGAAAGCCCTGGGCTGAGACCATAGAGTGTGACTACAAGAAGGAGCACCTCACCCAGGAACTGGTGGCTTTGAAGGCCTTTCTTCTTGCCGGAACCACCGTCTCGGTGGTGGAGGAAAAGGTTGGGTGGGCTTTATGGATTTCTGAAGGACACGGCTTGTCTGGAAGGCGGGTGGGGGGGAGCCAGGGTGGGCGCCAAAGAGGGCAGGAACGTTAAAGCAGTCTCTCCCCCACCCAGTGCCCTCCCAAAGGTGTTTCAGACCCAACTTCCAGGCAGCAGGGGATGAGGAGGTGATGAGGCGCACGAGGTTAAGAGAGGCTGCTCTGTTGGGTTCGTTCTTTCATAACTGGGTTGACCGACAACCCTGTATGTGGGGACCTAATTTAAATAGAGTATAAAGAAATAAGTTAGATGATCATTTACAAGCACCGAAGGATTAAATGGGGACCTTGACAGTGTGAAGTTTTGTCTTTAGGCGCAGACTCACAATTACAGAAGAGTGTATGCCTTCACTTAAAACGGGGGGTGGGGAACCTTCGGTCCTCCAGATGCTTTGGACCACAACTCCCGCCGTCCTTGATAGTTGGTGATATAGGCCCGGAATTTAGGGAGTTGCATCCCAAAACTCCTGGAAGGCCAAAGGTTCCCCACCCCATGGTTTAAAAACACCCCCTTGGTCCTTTGTTGTGGGGCAAACCCCAGCGGGATTGGAGACCAGAAGAACAGTGGGTGATTTGGGGAATGTTAATGGTGGCCGGGTCCCATATTTTTACATTTTTAAATTCCATCTGAACTAAAGCAATGGTGAAAACCGTGTCCCATATTTTTACATTTTTAAATTCCATCTGAACTAAAGCAATGGTGTGTGTGTGTGCGTGTGTGTGCGCGGTGCATTTGTATCTGTGAGACGTGTTGATTTGCCTCCTCAGGTTGTTTCCTGGCCGGTGGTTGTCACCCCGGACGAAAGTCCAAAGAAGAAAGGAAAAGGAAAAGGGGAGAAAGGGAAGAAGGAGAAAGAAAAGAAGGACAAGGGGAAGGTCGAGAAAGGGAAGACAAAAGAGGCCGGAAAGGTAAGGCTGATGAGAAAAGATTAACTTGGTTCTGGCCAAGAGGCAGTTGGTTTGGCTTTCACCCACTTATGAAAGCAGGGGACACACAACGTACAGTCAGACACACACCACCCTTGTGCGGGACCGGTATCCATGGATCCACTTCTCTGCCCCCTGAAAATGCTAAATGGAAAAACCCAGAAATAGGTATTTTTATATTTCATTTCCAGGGTGTGTTTTCCAGAACTGGGCACTAGGGGGCGCCAGGGACCATTGTAATCTCTAGTATTTAGTATTTATTTATTTATTTTT
Organism: Phrynocephalus versicolor; assembly: GCA_023846285.1. NCBI lineage: Eukaryota > Metazoa > Chordata > Lepidosauria > Squamata > Agamidae > Phrynocephalus > Phrynocephalus versicolor. The sequence goes on along the minus strand of JAHTLZ010000019.1, from coordinate 615,329 downwards.
GCATTTATATACCGCTCCCATTTCCCAAAGGGAACTCTGGGCAGTTTACACAAAAGATAAAAACAGGACATCAATTTAAAAATGTAAAAATTGCTATAGGTAAGAGGCGTAAAACTAAGGAATGAAAATAATAATAATAATAAAAAATAAACCTTGATACAACCCTAGCAATTGCCGAAGGCATCTCTGAATAGCCAGGTCTTAACTGCTCTTCTAAAGGACGGCAGCGGAGGAGCCTGGCGTTTCTCGCTCGGCAATGAGTTCCAAACTGCTGGGCCGGCCACCGAGAAGGCCCGTTTGCGAGTAGCATACAACTGTGTTTTTCAGGATCTACGGGTGGGGGGCTTGGACTGGAGCTCTACAGATACCGAGTCCTCCTGTACCTCTAGTCATCTACCAAGAGAATGCAGAAAGATACCTCTGTCCTTTGGTCAGTTAGTACCAGCAGGCAGCATCTCACTACGAGGATTAGCTGGGATTTTTTTTAAAATGCATGACGGATCATCCACCCTCCCAGCCATCAGTTTGGACTTTACGGGAAGTTTCCCGATATTATGGCACCTTCCGTGGGCGCTGTTGCCTTTTTATTGCACTTGGTGTCCTTGACTTTATTCTCCTAGTTCAGGATATGTGCTCTTTGGTGTCATACCCCAAAGGCGGGATCAAGGATCTTAAATTACACTCCTGTATGTGTCTACTCGTGAGTCAGTGACAGACACATACACACACACACACACAGTGTCCAAACAAGTTTGTGAAACACTGCATATCAAAGAGTTGGACTGTCTTATTTTGGATTTTTTTTTTAATTACTTCTCCCCCAACAAAACAAATCACAGATGCACAAATTTGGAAGTTGGACTCTTCCCTCAGTCTGGGATGCAATTATTTGGACAGCGTTGGGCGTCTGAAGCCAAATTAACATGGTATTCCTTGTTATCAGGTTAATCTGGGATGGTTTAATTTAAAGCTGTGCCGCGTCCATTTTAGGGTGGGAACAAGAAGAAAAAGAAATCTCTTTCTCCGGAGCTACGGAGTGACCCTCCCGTCTTGAAAATCCTGGGCTCCGGCCATGTCAACCTTGAAAGCCTTCTGGCTGGAGAGACATTGATGGAAACCGTATGTGATTTTGGCGTTCTGATCACGGAGTCAAGCGCTAAGCCTCCGTCTCCGAAAGAAAAGGTACTGGACAGCTCACGAATCTCCTGTGTGTTCCCACTGCACATATATTTAATGAGAATGTGTGTGTGTGTGTGTGTGTGTGTGTGTGTGTGTGTGTGTGTGTGTGTGTGTGTGTGTGTGT
>JAHTLZ010000019.1:526770-614016 GCA_023846285.1 Phrynocephalus versicolor | reverse complement strand
TGTGTGTGTGTGTGTGTGTGTGTGTGTGTGTGTGTGTGTGTGTGTGTCAACCATCATTGGTTGCGTGATGGTTTTTAAGTCAAAACTAGACAATTAATTTCTAATGGTGTCATTACCATAACTGACCACTAGAAGGCAGGAGAGACCAGGCCTTGTATAGTGCTCAGCATTTATAAAACTGCTAGTCTCATACTGTTTTATAAACATGTTTTCAGCATCTGCAGGGTGTATTTACTTAGAATTGATCTCCTGCTGCTTACGGGTGTTCTCCCGTATATAACAGCACAAACTTCTCTCGCACTTCTGCAGGAAAGTAAAAAAGGTTTAAAGAAGGAGAAAAAGCCCAAAGCTGGAACGGAGAACTCAGCATCCCGCAAAAGTGCCTCTCCAGCAGCTCCAAAAGGTAAAATGTATGTAGGTGAATGCTAATACACTGAAAGAAACCTTCTCACTTCTCAAAAATCTTGAAACTATTGTCTGAGATTACTACACAAACAGTTCAAAGGGTTTTAGCGGATGGAAGTAGTTGGGCTCCTCATGAGGACTAGGAACTTTTAATTTTTTAAGTATCCCTAAGTCACATTCAAAAGCCGTACAAGGTAAGCTGATTCCCTGTGAGGATGTTGATAAACTTACTAGACTTGAACCCATAAGCAAGTTTAAATGTGGTTATGAGTTATCTGGCTTTTCTCACCGTAAATAGGTCAAAACCAAGTTATAACTTCAAACATACATCGTTATCTCACAGTCTTGGTTCAAAGCCCCACGCAGCCATCATGGAGCGTGTGGCAATAGGCAACCACTCCTTGGTTTGCTCCACATCTCTTGGAAGCCCTGTAAGGGTCACCATAACTTAGGGCACTTTTACATGACCCCTAAGATCCGCTGGCAACTTAAATTCAGACCAGAGATCTTGGGGGTTTGCTCCTCTTGCTGTGTTCCCACCCCTCCGCACTCCCTGGCTCCTGTCTGCGTGAGGGGAGGGAGAAAAAAAGGGAGAAAAGAATGCAGGCTCACCTCCGCTCTGCCCTCCTTGGGAGCAGCCCCGGAAGCATTCCAGTCTCTTAAAGGGGCGGGGAAAAAACAACAACAACAGAAGACGAGGACAGCCTGGCACTCACTGCTTTACAATCTGCATCAGAAAATTTTCACCTTCGGAGACCAGGTACTTGGAAAATGCGCTGGGACGCGCTTAGGTGTGCGTGGTCGTACTGAATTATTTTTCAAGTCCGGAGCTGGTGAGAAAACAATTTTAAGCTCCGCATCTGGGAGCCCTTTGCCTCGGATTTTAGGGTTCGTGTAAAAGCGCCCTCAGAAGGGACTTGGCGACACTTAACAGCAAACACAGAATCTCTGTCTCCGACTCGTACTCCCTGACGGAGCCGCCAGCCCCACGTGACGGTTCCAGTCCCAGAATCATGGTGCCCAAATGCACCTTTGCCCAGTTCTGGATGACAAATATTTATTGGCCTGCTTTTGCGGGTCGACGTAAGAGATACTTTAAACAGTGCTTATCCCGTCCCGGCCTTTCGTGAAACCGACGGCTGTGTTGCCTTGGGAGCCGCTGTTCCTCGGGAGAACCAACAATGTGCTCTTTTCATTTCAAAGGAGGGAACAGGTAAATATTGAAACTGATTAGCCTTGGTTTGGGCGCGGTGGCCCAGGAGAGAGGGGGAGAAGTTGAGGGAAATGCATTTTCCTACACCACCACTTCCTTCAGGGGGTGGCGTGAGCCAGGCGGCCTGCTCCCAAGCGCTCAGGAAGAGCAGCCAGAGGGGCCACTGTGAAGCAGGAAATGCAGAGCAGGGTCATTTTTGCAAAAATCCCCTTGGCAGAGAGAATGCTATACAGTATTTATTCTTTCACACATGGTTCCTGTGTGCAGCATTAAAGGGAAATCACGTGACCGAACATCAGACCACCGTGAGCAGTGACTGAAAACGACAAGTTTGGGAAAGTGGTACTTGTGGTAAAACCCAAATACAGCATGAAGAGGAACCAAGAGTAGCAGATGTCTCTTACCCACTAAGAGCAAACAGGAGCCATATTTAGAGATGAGCTTTTTTTGGGGGGGGGATGGGAGGTCCTTAGTAGACCCTCTGGATCTTGGGTCTGTCTGCTTGGGTGCATGTGTGTGTGTGTTGCTTTGTTACGGTCGTGATTGACTCTTCATGACCCCACGTCCACGGAGTTTTCTTGGCAGGAATACTGGAGTGCTTTTGCCAGTTCCTACAATCCAGGCGCCTCCAGCACCTGGTCTTCCCTGCTGGTCCCCCATCCAAGTACTAACCAGGGCTGACCCTGCTTAGCTTCCAAAGTCAGGCGAGGTCGCATGTGCTTGAGTGCTGGCTGAATACTGTGGAAGATGGGGCCTGCTGGCTTTGAGACTACAACTCCCATCGGTCCTAACTATACATGATAGTTAAAAAAAACATCATTTAGGCCGGGCATGTCCAAACTTCGGCCCTCCTGATGTTTTGGACCACAACTCCCAGAATTCCAAACCTGTATTTCCGATGGCAACGGACTGTGAGAGTTGTGGTCCAAAACATCTGGAGGGCCAAAGTTCGAACATGCCTGCTAGGTGCTCAGGGGACGAGGGAGTGAGGATTTTGTTTGCTTGTTCTCTTTGTAGGGAAGGGGAGGAAGAGAGACTCCCCCGAGGCAGAACGGAAGACCCCGATCAGCCCGCCGGTGCCTTTGACTGTGGAATTCCAGATGCGGCACATAAAATGGAGATCGGCTTCAGAGATCCTCATAAAGCACAAGCCTTCGGACTAGTTAACGGGACGGGCTGCCCGGAAAGCATCCCTCCGCCCCACTCCAATTGGGCCGCCCTATGGCGGGGGAATCGAGGCCACATCCAACAGCAGGAATCTGCCCACCAGAGATGGTGAACTGCTAGACCCGGAGAGCAAATTTGCTTCTTCTTTTGCGCCAGGGGAGGGGATATTCCGGGACGGCCCAACTTTGGAGGAAGACACTAGACACTTGGGTGGTCGAGGTTTTGCTTTGAATACTACTTATTTGGGAAATGCCGAGAATTGGAGCGCTCAGACTCTTATTCAGGTGCTCGGCCCCAAAGACAGACTCAACCCCGGAGTCCTTCAGTTCTCGCAAGTGTTGAAGAAAGTCGGGTTCTCGGGCCCGTGGGCGCTCCCCCAAGCCCTAGTTCGCGACGAATGCCTGCCTTTCTCCCGCCACACCCTTCGCGCCTTGGCTGGGACAGACAGCAGGCCAGTTTCGCAGCGGCTGACTCCTGAGCAGCCATGACGCCGGTCGATTGCACCTCCTCCGTACCCTTGGCCAGCTTCCACCGGCTCCCCGTGGCTCCCCATCTCTTTCGCAGGGTGGTTGACCTGATAACAAGGAATACCATGCATCAGACTTCGGAGGGGGCTTTTCTTTCTTTTGGGACTACAAAACCTAGCATCCCCCTAAGCTGGCTATGCTGGGGGATTGCGAAGCTTGTGGAGTCCAAAAACAAGCAACATCCTGGACTGTCCAGATGCAAGTGGCAGGACTTTTTCTTTTCTTTTTTTTTCTTTTCTTCTGCGCATTGAAAAAGCTGCTGTGGTTCCTTTTTCCAATCTGGGGCTTTTACTTAAATATAGATATATATTTTAAAAAAACAGTTTGGCGGGGGAAAAGAGATTGATCCCGGCAGCGGCGGAACAGGCGACTCCGGCGCGGTTCACCCAATTTCCTAATTTATTTATTTTTTTGCAAAGGCTTTGTAGTGGATTTGGCGACGGGGGTGGGGATGGGGAATCACAGACGGCGCATGCGTGGCTCCATTCATAGAGAAGCCTTGCATTCTCTTCCCCCCCCCCCCTAAAAAGGGGAAATTTTCCCGGGGTGGAATACCCCCCCCCTCGGAGCGGGTTGGGGTGGGGGGGTGCGTGCCTCCTTTTTGACTGTTGCAACCTGCATCATCCACACACACGCACACACATCGTGCATGGTACCGGTGTTGTCATGACAACAAGCCCCCCCTCCGCTCCATTCCCCCTCCCCCCACAACTGATCTGTTTCTGTTTTGCAAAGCCGGCGTCCCTCCTCCTTCCGACGCTGCTTCTGGTTGCAAAAAAGCGCCGCCGGGATCGGCTCCCCCGAGGGTGGTGGGCGGGGATCGATCCCCCACCCCTGCTGCTGCAGCCTCCTCCTCCTCCTCCGGATCCGAAGCGGAGAAGGATGATGTCTGCTTGAAGGATTTTTTTTCTCTTTGCAATGAAATTCAGATTTTAAACCTCCCCACCCACCCACCCCAGGCGCACGGCGTCTCCAAGAAGCTGCAACTTGGGGTGTGCGTGCGTGCATGGTGGTGGTGGTGGTGTGTGTGTGTGTGGGGGGGTGAGATCCGGAGTCGCCTCCCCTCGTGGATGCCTCGCCATGGCTCCTAGGTGGCCCCTGGGGTGGATCGGGTCGCCCATCTGCAGAAAGGAGGAGGACCCCCGCCCAGTCCTGGCCCAAGGGGGACCCCACCTGCCCGAGAAGGAGCGCCCCGGGGCGAGGAACTAAGCGCAGGTGGTGCTCCCCAAATTCCCAGGTAAGCGTGTGTGCGTGCGTGTTTCGAGTAGGAAAGAAATGGTCGCCCTGTGAATCGGTGCAAGCTTTAGATAGGCAGAAACGAGATGCAAATTAAAGATGCAATTAAAGAACGCGGGGACACCTTAGAGACGGTTAGATGTGCAATCACCTGTGTGTGTGTATGTGTGTGCGTGTTTCGTGTAGGAAAGAAATGGTCGCCCTGTGAATCGGTGCAAGCTTTATAGAGGCAGAAACGAGATGCAAATTAAAGATGCAATTAAAAAAATTCCAGAACGCGGCGACACCTTAAAGACGGTTAGATGTGCAATCACCTGTGTGTGTGTGTGTGTGTGTCCGTGGGCGCGCACGCACACACACACCCATATTAAAAACAGAGCGGTCTTTGGGGAGCCTGCGAGGTGCCTTTCTCTTGGTTTTCCTGCCACGGATGGAGGGGCGGAAAAAAAGAGAGAGCTTCACCCGTTGAATTTCTGCCTGCCGGGCTTTGGAAGCAGGAGGGCGTGGCCGCCGCCTGCAGCCCTTCCAGGAAGCCTTGCTTGCCAGAGAACTGGAGAAAACGATGCCACTCCAGGATTGCCTTGGAAAGAGCAAAATAATAATAATAATAATAAATAAATAAATAAATACAAAATCGCATTTGGTGGGCTTGCTTGCTCCCGAGTAGGCGAGGAGGACTATGTGCAGAAAGTTTTTTAAAAAATGGAGAATTACAAAAAGGCTTTCCCCATTTCCAGCCCTGCCTCGACCAGAGGGAGGCAGAAGCAGCCCTTGGAGACCATTTTAAACCCCACCGTGCAGAGTAGAGTACAAAGGGCAACCAAGCTTCTGAAGATAAATATGCCAACTTGGTCTCCTGATTGTGGGGATGGTGTTTGGGGGCTTGTTTTTTTTTGGGGGGGTGTCAAGTCTCCTGATTCCTTATCATTGCACCCTTTGACTGTATCCCCCCTCCCCCCCCCCAAAAAAATCCCAGGGACGACTGTCAGGGTTGTACCCAGACCACACCCACGAGTTGGCTTTGTGGGACTCGACCTGGGTGTGGGTGTGCGTCCGCCAGATGATTTCGAAGCCAGCTCCCAGAATTGCTCAGCCCCCCTGATGCTGGGTGAATCGCCTGAGAGTTGAAAGTCTCAGTCATTTTGCCGTCGGATGATCAAAACCTGTATGATCATACCATCCGTATGGAGGTCCGCATGCCTGATTCGTGGTGATCCAAAGTGGGCACCAAGATTCAGCTGCCCAAACCTAAGTATTTGTGTCAAGGGTTGGTGAAGAGGCATCGTCTTTGGAAACCAAAAAAAGCAGTACTTAGCACTGAAGCATTTTGTCATCCCTGGGTTTTTTTTGGGGGGGGGGAATGCAATCCAGTGTCCAATGGGCCCCCTTTTAGATCCAGGGTTTTGAACTCAGGACCATGTGTTGTGCCATAGCTTCATCTTATCGACAGAGTGTCAGCTCTCCCTCCCCTTTAAACCTGGCTTTGACTCACTAGCTTTGTGGCCTTTCCCAAACCATAACGGTAACGGCTGCCCCTCTCCGTTTGCGGCTGGTTAGATTTCGACTGCTGGGAGGCAGTGCGGTGGATGGATTTTCTGGACCGCATGACTTCACAAGCAGGTGCTTGGCCACCACCGTAGCCAGAAGACAATACTGGCAGGAGGAAGTGCATGTTTCAGTTATACCCAGCTTTGCAGCTTCTCCACATCCAGGAAGCCCCAAACCAGAACATCAATCATTCCGCAGAGTTCTGTTGGGATTTGCTTATCCCCCCCCCCCCAGCAGATGTCCCAGTGGCTGGCTGGGCTGCCGCACCCCTTAATTTACATTATTTTTAAAGGTTGGGGTAAGTGGTGAAATTTGATTTAGCAAAGAATATTGTGATGGCGGTGGCAGAGGTGAACAGGGGTGGTGGATGATTTTTTTTTTAAAAGGGTGGGGTAAGTGGTGAAATTTGATTTAGCAAGGAATATTGTGATGGCGGCGGCAGAGGTGAACGGGTGGTGGTGGTGGATAATTGAGTTCTAATGCATGAATGCAGGAGCATAACTGGCGTATGGGTGAGTGAGCAAGTGCTGCGTAATCAAAGCCCCACGTGAAACGCTTTTATTTGTGTCAAAGCTGGGATCAGGGCACTTCACAATGAGAGCGGCCAGGAAAGTAGTGATAAAGGGACCCAGTGTTACGATATTAATACACAGTGAAACAATGTCACCCTAGAACATGCTTGACCTTGTCTGGGTTGAGGGAGCTAAGCAGGATCAGGTCTGGTTATTATTTGGATGGGAACACCAGAAAGCTAGGAACGAATCCTGCTTGCTATAGGCGGAGCTGTTGTGCAAATAAGCTTGCTTAGTGGCTCTCGCCTTTAGTTGTTGCAAAGTAATCTCTCCGGAATCTCTCCATTTCTAGACACCCGTTTGACTTCCTTGCTTGAAGTATTGACAGCCTTGGGCATAACCGCGATGTCTTTTAACTGTACAGGGGATCAGCCTCTTCTGCGGCCACCGAGATGCAGCCCAGGACGAGAAGACTTTCCGTTTACGTCTTGTCTGCTTCCTTGCTGGCGTGCCTGGTGTACTTGAGGAGAGAGAACAAGTCCGTCGTGCCGTCGGCCCCCAAGAAGCCGCAAGGGCCCGATCCGAAATGGACGCTCGCCCCCAGGCAGGCCGAATCCGACAGATGCTTGCCAAACCTGACCGTGGCCAACGCTTCTGCCTCCCTCCCGGAGATCCACCGCGTCTTCTTGACCTACAAGCACTGCCGGAACTTCTCGACGGTGCTGAAGCCCTCGGCCTGCAAGGCCGAGACGTTCCTCCTGCTGGCGATCAAGTCCGCCCCGGTCAACATCGATCGCCGGGTGGCCATCAGGAACACTTGGGGGAAGGAGACCCTCATCGGTGGCAAATCGGTGAGGCTGCTGTTCTTACTCGGCCAATCTGAGGTCCGGGTTCAGGCTCACTCCCTCCACCGCTTGCTGGTCTACGAAAGCCTGGAGTTTGATGACGTCCTCCAGTGGGATTTCGCCGACAACTTCTTCAACCTGACGCTGAAGGAGCTGCACTTCCTCCGGTGGCTGGCGCAGGATTGCCCCCAGGCCCGGTTCGTCCTGAAAGGAGACGACGACGTTTTCGTCAACACGTACAACATCGTCGAATTCTTGAGGGACCAGGAGCCCGAGAAGGAGCTGTTTGTCGGCGACGTCATCAGCAGAGCCCGGCCCATTCGGCACACCAAGGCCAAGTACTTCATCCCGGAATCCATGTATCCCGCGGCCTTCTATCCCCTCTACGCCGGGGGCGGCGGCTACGTCATGTCCCGGCGGACGGCGCGGAGGCTGCGGGCGATGGCGGAAGACACGGAGCTGTTTCCGATCGACGACGTATTTGTTGGCATGTGTTTGGCCAAAACCGGCCTGGCCCCCGTCCACCACCCGGGCTTTAAGACCTTTGGCATCCAGAGGCCGTTTAATCCGTTTGATCCGTGCCTGTATAAAGAACTGATGATCATACACAAACTGAACCCGACAGAGCTTTGGGTCATGTGGACGCTGATGAGAGACGACAGCCTCCGATGCGCCACGTCAGGAGGTTGAAAGCGTTCGGGCAGCTGTATAGGGGGGCCCCTCGTGCGGCATTTAACGCTGACTGGACTTAGATCGATTTTTATTTTAAGCGGGAGGTTCGTTTTTTACCCTAGGGTGAATTTCATCGCACCGACCCTTCCTTTTAAAAATAAAAACTATTGTTTACAGAAGTTGAATGTAAAGGATTCAGGCCTGAACTAGCTAAAGAGGCTTCAGATTCAGGAATTACAGCTCCAGATTTGGGGGGGAACCAGAGTCCCAGAACGGTTTTGCAACATCTGTATGATGGGCAGCCATGCCAGGAATCGGTGGATCTTGGAGGAATCAACAGTAGGGAAGCAACAATACGGAGAAATATTTCGCCTTCCACCCTTCCTTGTAGGTTCCTAGTTGGCCCTGTGTAAAAACCAGACAGATCTTTTTGGGTTCAGGTAGCAAGACTTAATATGAAGAGATTAAACTCCACGGCTGATTCTTTGGCTTCGGTGTTACACCGAATGCCTTTTCCGGTCGAGTGGTAGAAACAGGGTTTTAACCGTGAAACTGCAGCCTTCCTAGTTGTAGAGAAGGTTTGCAAAAGGGAGAGGTTCGAAGCACAGTGTTGTTCCCCCTTTTTTTTGGCCACAATTTCTGCCGTCAAAGTGGCTACAGGCTCTCTTTTAAGTGCCAAGGCTGCCAGAGGTGTGCTGATGGCAGTTGTGTGAAATCTATTTTGGTCTTGCTATCAAAAAAACACCCCTACATGTTGTAGAATTTGTGAGGGGAGTCACCGGGAGACACACGGAAGCCGTGCCGCGGGAAATTGCCAAGTGTAGACAGGTGGGACCCTGGAAGGCCAGCTGCTACTTCGTCCTGACCTACAAACGTAGGCCCTAATTCCTTGACCTGAATATGAGGTCAAGGTAGATTTTTTTAGAAGGACCGAAAACATAGCCATTTGGGTCTGGGAAACTGCTTACTCGCCTACTGACTGTTACCCTTTTTTCACTGCTGCATCACAACCCCTTCTATTATGCATACCCGCACTCCAAACAAGCACACTTCCCTACACCCGTGTAGCCACAATATACTGTGTTCCATTTTAGAAATTCCACTCCTCTGCCTTCGGGGTGGTGGGTCAAGTGGGGTGGGGTGGGGGGGCTCGTAGAGCACGGTGTCATGGTGCCAGCTCACTTCTTTTGTCTTTTCCTTCACAGCCCAAGTGAATAAAATAGAATCGTCAGAGTTTTGAGTTACCCATTGTCTTTTACTAAGAGTGACAACGGGGGATAATTACACGCAAGGAATTAAGAAGCCCCAATGAAGACAGACTGCAAGGGTGAGACCGAGATTGTTGGGGGGGGGGGGAGTCCTGCCACTTTGTCAGTAGCATTTTGGACAATTGCCTCTGATCACATTAAAAGCCCCAGATGATCAGTTAATCACGGGTAGTTCTCATTCTCGCTTGAAGCGTTGAGAGCCAGGGATGACAATAGAATGTGTTAGAAATGAACAGGCAAGTAATTTTTCTGGATGTATTTGGAAAGCTGATGTAATGCAGCAGGAGCGCCCACAGATACATTTCTTCTGAGTTGGCTAAAACAAGACATCTCTTCAGAGGGTGAGTGCCAGAGAGGTTTGTCCCCCCCCCCCGCGGTATCTACAAAAAAAAGGGATTGTAACATCATTAGCCCAGGTCTATCTTGCTTTTTATATATATATATCTGGGGACCCACAGGTTGAGAACCACTGGTCTAGATGATCGTTGGGTAATGCAGATTATGTCATCAGCAAGGCACCCGTTTTATGTTTGTCACTGTGCTTACTCCCTTGCCTGGAAACCTGAACCAACGGTCCGCAGTCTTTTTTCTGCACTGTCACCTCTGGCTGCACACAGACCATTAGGGAAAAAAAACACCCTCTCCTGTTACAATTAATACAATATTCGCCTTTATTATTATTTTTAAACCATAGTTTGTCCATGTTTGCACAATTAGAAAACAATAAAAATCATCATTTCTCCTTCAAATGGTAACACTCTGGCAACGAAATGTATCTTGCTCTTGAAATATTAGGCACAACTGCCCTTGGCGTGGCATCAATTCTTTCCCAAACACACAAACAGATTTTTCTTGCCTTAACAAAAAGAGATAAAAAAGAGCAACAGCCCTTGTGGATTGGAAACCCACACTTATACCTGACTTTTTTTTTTTGCAGGGGAAGTATTTAAGGGTCTATTGGTCTCATCAGTTCAGATAGTGCACTGACCAATCCATTTTTCCAGGAGCTGTTTCACATTTTTATAGATTCAAGCAGAAGGAAACTTTCCCTAGACCTCAGGGCCTGTCGTCAGCTACTAGACTCAAGCAGAGGAAGAGCAAACCCGCTCCAAGTTGTAGCATTTCAGGTCTCTTCCAGCGCCTTCCAACCTCCCCCCCTCCCCAAGTAACTGAGCCTTATAATGTCCTCCAGCCGTCGAAACCCCCCCCCCAATTCAGTCTTCCCGGAGGTAGGCCTCTTCCGCCTCTTCCATGCTGGCCTGTCGGCTCGTGGTCGGCGAAGGCTCCTCTTCGCTCATTTTCATGAGTTCCTCAGTCTGGGCTTCGGCCAGCTTGGTCTCTGCCTTCTGCGACAGGAGGCGAGCCTCCTGCACTTGCGTTCGCACCAGCTGGATGTGGTTATGCGCAGTCACCGACGCCTGGTCAGCCCCTGCAAAAGGGGACAGGAAAAGCAGAAATCCACCCAATGGCTTTATCCAGGGACCCAGCCTATTGTAGCTTTAAAGCTGTTCCTGTCAATCCCAACAGTGAATTTTAATCTTTTAATAGGAAAACACTCAAATATTGAGGTGGGGAAGATTCGCCCTCAGAATAACTTTTTTTCTTTTGCATTCTGCCCTGTATCTGAGATCAGCAGAAATTTAGGGGCTGGTTCCATCTGGACATCTCCAAGCACATCCAACTATAATGGAATAACAACCCATGGCATTTTTCTTGAGGTCTCTAGAATGAAATGGGATCCTTAAAAGAATAAAGTCATTGGCATGATAAAGAATTCTTAAAAAGATTTCCGAATTGAATGAAAGATGGGGAAGCAATGGGCAGCAATACAGGATCATGTCCAAACCACTGATGCTTATGTCATAAGCTTAAGGTCATTACCACAGGACAGTGGTGGCAAACCTTTGGTACTCCAGATGTTTTGGACCACAAGTCCCAGATTTCCTGGCCCAGATTGCTAGTGACAAAAGACTGTGGGAGTTATGGCCCAAAACATCTGGAATGCCGAAGGTTTGCCACCACTGCTATAGGGGATCTAAGTGTATGAGTTATACTTTGCAGCAGATACCCAATACAGGTGTCAGTTGGGAGATACCATTTAAAAATCCCAATAGTTCACCAATTATCCATCTTTTTAGAATCTTCTTCTCCTAGATTATATTTCTTGGAAACCAAAGAAGAATCTAAGGAAACTAGCCACTTCCAAATCTGTCGCCCACTGGCAGAAACAGCAGGGGATAACTACAATCTGAGGATATAATGCAAAACATGTAGTCCCCTTGTCAATCAGGTAATTAAAATACTCAACAAAAAGAGTTGAGAGTAGGCATGACATTTGTTTTACAGCAGGCAGTGGGCTAAATAATATCGTGATCAATTCCAGCAAGATCTCAATTTCCTAATTCAAAATCTAAAGCCTTATTCATCTTGGGATAATTCTACCCATATTAGCATCAAAAGGAGAAGAGCAGTATAAAGGCAAGAGCCATTTTTTCCTCTTAAAATTTATGACTTCCTTGTGTCTCCGCCCCCCCTCACCCCATCTGTTTTTAGCAACCATGGAAGTTCAATACTTTGGCATTTAGATAGGGATGAGCCAAAAGGGGAGATAATTCAAATAATGACATAGGCACTAAGCTGAGAGGAAAAGCATTATAAGCTGTCAGTTCTACATCTGATAACGAGGACCTGTAGTTTGAATTAATAATACCTGACTGATATGCTGCTTCTGCCGCCATCTCAGAAAGCCGTAAAGCAGTCATCCACCGGGATTCTAACCTTAGATACTCTTGCTTCTTTGCATTCACCTAATTAAAGCCAGACAAAGAATCAGGAGTGAACTTGCTTATTCCATAATAAATCTGGAAGTTGAGTCATGGCTACTGGACTTCTTGAACAGCGAAACGTTTCTATCTCTCAAAAAAGAAGTCCAGTAGCCATGACTCAACTTCCAGATAAACTCACCTGGATGACTGAGAATCTTCACAGACATTCCATAATAAATGTTGTACTTGGTAAGCAGACACAGAGCCAGCCATATGACCGGCACTTTCAAAGGGATCATTCTCAGTGGCCTAATAGCTCTTGATTTAGCTATTTGGCCAAATTAGGAACTGGAACTCAGCGGACGATACAAACCCAAAACACTTGGGTTCAAAGACAGAATTGCGCCAGGCTAGAGCACTCCTTGTTCCTTAACAGCAGGCGATCCATACTGGCTTCCTTACCTCTACTCGTGCACCAATGATCACCTGCCAAACAGCATCCTCCTCTTTGGAATCCATCTTCCCAAGGAGGCTTGTATACTTCTGGTACAGGGACACCAATGTATAAACAGCCTGGAAGAGGAGATGGGCTTTGTGAGCAGCATCCGGCCCAGCAGACACTTAGATTACAGCGGTGTTTGTCCCACCACACAATGAGAGTCTCTTACCGCAGTATAATCTGTCAGAGCTTCAATTAACGTGTACGTCGTCTGAGAGAGAAGCGTGGCAGTGCTATCGGTTACTAACGAGACTGCTCTCCGGATCAAGGCTTCGTTGCTGAGAGAACCTGGATCATGTTTCTGAAAGACACACATTGCATCTTAGGTTGCTTTCCAAGGATAACAGCTCTTCAGAACTAAGGGACAAAGAAATACTAGGCATTTTGTCAGAAAAGTTCAATTAAAAAAATAACAACTGGATATTCCCACAGAAGCAGGTTCACACCACTACAAGCCAGAGTGAATCCAGTGCAGTCATAAGTAGATAAGAAGATTACTGACACTGAGTAGAGCTGGGAACCCTCGTGTCTTACAGATCAAGAGTGAGAAGACTGTCCTTCCTCTTGCTTTAGAAGAGAAGGACATTGCACATACAAAAAGAGAAGGAACTGGGCCAAATCTCTTAACTAAAGTTGTGGTCACAACTTTAACCAGGCCCTCACTAACATCAAGAAATGTAACACCCCATTCCCACCTCATTCCATTCCCATATCATATAACCCGCACTCTGGCCAGGAGAAATATATCAGCAAACTACAAATCACGTTAAAGGACGTAAGAAAATTATGGGCGAGGCAGTGACAGAATGAAGTAACGTGGAAGTTTAACAGGAGCCTCTTGGGTCTTTCCACTCCAACCATTTTTTCAAACCAGAAGCTAACCTGTGTAATAGGAATTGCAGACAAGGTGGCACCAAGACCCAGGGCCGTTGCTTTCCTCCATGGTCCCCTCAGTCCTGACACCCAGCGAGTCCTCACGTTTGCCAGGACTGGAAAACTCTGCCTAGGAAGGAGAAAATCCATCTTATGTAAAGGATCAGCCAGCTCTAAAGGAAAAGATGCCCTTCTGAGAATAAAAGGGTGTACATGGAGTTCTTTACCCCTTAAGAAATGCCAGGCAAGGCTTCTTTACCATCTCCTAGTATCAAGTGAATATGCAGTTAAAATGGAACTCCCCTTTCTTTGTCATATGCTGATATGCAGCCTTTTTAAAACTTGTAGCACCTTTTTTTTCTTTGTTAGATTAACCTATACGTGCTAGGCTATGCA
Source organism: Phrynocephalus versicolor (assembly GCA_023846285.1). NCBI lineage: Eukaryota > Metazoa > Chordata > Lepidosauria > Squamata > Agamidae > Phrynocephalus > Phrynocephalus versicolor. The sequence goes on along the minus strand of JAHTLZ010000019.1, from coordinate 600,090 downwards.
GACTTTCCAGGGATGAGGAAGCTAGTATATCCTTAAAACCGGAGACACAGAATATTCAGACAGAAAGATTTGTGCAACAAACTCTAACGCTGTACTGACGGGGTGTGCATATTAAATTCATTTCAGTTTGCATACTACAGATTGAGGAATACAACATCATTCAATTTATTCATTTACTATAACCACCATTCATTATCAGAATCATTAATTCAGAATAATATCTAAAACATATCCGACAGAGTTAGATGACTTGGATCGACACATGTCCAGCCCGTCCCCGAAAGGCACAGAGGCAAATTCATTAATAAATGGGATTTCTTTTTTAAAAACTCCGCCCCGGCAGGGGCTTCTCGGGCGATGGCAAGGCCCTTCGTGGGTCCCTGGAAGCCCGGCGGGTTCCTCCCTGGACTGTCGGCCGGAGGGAAAGGGGAAGGAGGCGGAGAAGAGCCGCCAGGAAAGCCGCCTACCTGACAAGGGCGCACCAAGACCGCAGCCATCGACCACTCGCCGCCGCCGCCATCTTTACGGTCGCGCTGGAGTCGCAGCGGAAATGACGCAACCGCCCGAGAACAGCGAGAGCCGCTCTAGCCCGTCCCGCTGCTCTCTATGGTAGCGTAACCTAGCGACGCCCGGCCAATCTCTCCGCGGCTGGGCTTCGGCCTCTCGAAAGGGAAATTGGGGGAGGCTGAGACCATAGACATTTAAAGGGGCAGAGCGGCTCCATTTATTTTTATTTTCTTTGCCAGCCGATTTTTTTTTGGCTCCGCGACTCTTCTCTCAAGGTATCAAAGGTAAGGAATCCTGGGAGTTGTAGTCCACCACCGTGGGGGGCGGGGAGGGGAAACATTCCATCGGAAGCTGTCCCTGTGGCGAGATTTAGAGGACTACAGCTCCCAGAATCCCGTGGAGGCTCTCCTTCCTGGAGGAATTCTGGGAGTCGTAGTCCGAAACCAACCACGCCCCCTTCCCTCTATATTACGTCCCGCGTAGGAGGGAAGCCAGGTTCCTGCGCATGCGCCAGGCACGTTGGTGCGTGAGGAGCCGTTTAGGCGGGAAAATCACTCAGAGAACGACGCCTCTGTCCACCCATTTAGTTTTATTAGCCCACGTTTGAGAAGGAAAAGCTCTAAACCGAACTAAAACCGGACCCAATTGTGGGTGTCTGTTCCCTACTTTATATTTCTCCTGCTTGTTACCTTTTCCTTGTTTTAGTCCATGTCTTCTTTCAGAATAAAACTAAAATTTAAGAACGCCTAACCAATAAGCTGAAATGCAGAAGTACAAAGCCAGATTTAAAACCAGCAGAAACGTACTGAAAGGGAGAAAGTTGGCCAATAAAATAAAATAAAATAAAAATGAAATAAAATAAATGTCTGAGCCAGATTTACAAACTCCGCTCCATGCATTGGTAACTACTGGAGCATCTTCTTTGTGAGAGAAACTAGAAGGGTGGAATTGCTTCGTGTTTTAAAGTACCTGATGTGACCATTTCTGGCCACCACAGTGGTTTGACCCCTTGGGCAAGGTTTCCTTTTGTTAGAAACCAGCAGGTCATTTTATTTACGTTAACTTAGTTTTCTGGTCGTGTTTGTCTTTGTACTTTTCTAGATGAACATAACAAAGGCTGTTTCCTTATCCCCCCCCCCAATTCCCCTCCTCTGGGTTTGAAATTTAGATTAAAAAGTATAAGAGGGTTAGGGTATAGTCCTTGTTTAAGGCACTTCCAAGAAAGTGTTGCACATATTGATGGGGCTAGATACAAACAGCCCAAAACATTAAACATCCCTCATGCATTATGTAGACAAAGCAAATGGTTTCTTTCTTTTAAAACAGGTTACAAGGTCCCCACGTGTTCCCAAATAAGAGTTTCTAATTCAATATCACTTTAAAAGCCATGTTTTAATCCCTTTTAAATGTTGCTCAGTTATGATTGGTAAATTACATTTAGTCACCTTTTAGAACCTTTTTAGGAGAAAGGCAAACTAAACATAATTTAAATGAATGAATAAAATTTATCATTTTACATAGGGTAGTGTGGATCTTCAGAATATTTAAATTAGCTTTGTAGTCCTGCTAGGATTTTAATTTTACATGATATGGAAATTCTTGATATGACATGATGTGAAATTCTTATGCTCTTATTTGATAACAGTCCCAAACTGAATAACAGAAATAATACCAAGCCATTTATTTTATTTTTTAAAAGATCACTTGTACAGTCCATTAATCCTCCTTTTGATAATTTCATTTTAGTTATTTTATAATGCCTTTAAAACAAGAATGTAAGATATAACAACAGGAGGTTTAGAAAGTATTCTAAGTATAGCAGATATGATAATAAAGCATCTTCAGCAGCTGAGCCAACAGCTGACAAAAAAGGCATGTTACAACTTGATTGTCATACAGAGCCGGCTTTTACACTGATACTTCCATAGAAATAGAAGAAAAAGGAATTTGAGAGGATAAACCAAACCATTAATTATTCAGTCATTTGGCTTTGCACCCAATATATATCTGAGAAGCATGTAATTTTCCAGGAGACAAAAGAAGCTTACACATCTCTGAAATATACAAGGCATTGGAATTCTTGATCGGATCCTGGATGCCGAGTGAATCTGGATGTCAAGTGGCTTCTGTTTGCTGCAGGTGAAATACAGGATGAGCGATTCACTTAAGCACCAGAAAATACGTGGTCCAGCCGGCCAGCAGCAGCGCCCCTAAGAGCACCGTGTAACTGAACAGGACAAATGCCAGAAGCTCCTTTAGCACCTTCAGGAAATGGACAGCAAATGATTCTTGCATGATTCTGGCTCTATAAGCTGGAGGTAAATGCATGCAAGCAGCGTGATCTGTAGAAGACACCGGAAAAGAAAGAGAAACAGCAAGAATCAACGATGCTGGGAAGCAAAAACTGACTTTAAATCAACCACTGCAACAGCGGCTTCATGGAACAACAAAATTAGTTTTCCAACAGCATCATCTTCCACATGTCTAGTCAGGCATGAACAGCATAGGGGCGCAATCAAAACTTTTAGAGGTTTTTAGAAGGAAAAAAGGTTTTTAAAAGATGGATGTATTCAAACTAATGATGGTAGCCTTGTCTCTGGTCAGCCTTGAATTTACTCTTGCCAAAATCTAACCATAGGCTCAAGAAACATAGTACTGTATGCTGTAAAATACCAATGATGATAATCTATTGATGCAAAGGGCCAGCCTAGTGCAAGGAAACTGGACCTTTCAAATGATTCGTGTGCAGTTGGGAGGAGGAAAACCTCTATATCTATTGTTAATAGTGCATTAATACCAACCAAGAGGAATAAACAAAGCAGCCATTTCCTCCAAAAGGCAGCCTACTTTAATATTTAATGTTATAATTGCATCTAATGGACAGACTGGCATAAAACTTTTGTTTACGAGTTGGAGGCAGAGAATAAAGAGCTTGTCTTGCATCTTTGTGTCTTCCAAAAATAACTAGAGCTAAAGAGGATAAATGTTTGAAATCCATACATTGTCAGATCGATGCGTGCCTTTTATCCTCTGGATTGTCTTCTCTTCCGGAGACAATCACCAAGTTTGGGAATACATGTGCTTGGTTCCCTATTAAAATCCCACAAATATTTTACCATTTATCTGTTTCAACAGGACGAGGTACACTTTGGTACAAACATCAAATATCACCCTTACTTCTCATAGCATTAAGTAGGTTGAAGTTTTGTAAAAACCTTGCATAGGTCAAGTAAAAAAAAATTACCTCACTTATGTCTCCACAGCAGAAACTAAAGCCAGGATGAGCTGATCTAGGAAGACTACTTCTCCCCTAAAGAAAATGAAAGCCGTTGGAAGTTAATTGAATTTGCAGCACACATAAGGGATTGGTAAGTCCCTTTTGAGTCTTGAATCCCTAGGGAACCCTGAAAAGAGTTGCTATAAGTCAGAATTGACTTGATGGTACATTTATTATTATTATTATTATTATTATTATTATTATTATGCACATGCAATAATTTCTCAAAAGTACCCCTGGGTGTTTTAAAAAATATTTTACACTTATATCTATTAATTATTTCCAGAACAAAATATTGTTTACAGATTTTCTCCAAGATGAAACACACGTAACAGATTATTGTGAAAAAGGTTATATAGCATCAGGTTCCCCCCCCCCCTCTCCCACTGTACAAAAAAAATTCAGCTGCTGGGAAAAAGTTGCTTACCGTGGATGAACGATGGCATTTAAAGTTCTTGTTTGCCTTTTTTTCTGAGTTCCTCTCTCTTTCTCTCTCTGTCTTTCTCTCTCGCTTGTTAGATGTCTAGCTTATTGAAAAGCTTGTGATGTATCTGGATCTTCTTTGACTCTGCTAATCGGAAGAGGCAGTCATGACGTTGTATTTACACGGCTACTCAAGTACTAATGGACTAGGTGTGGTCAGCTGTAGGGTAGGATATATATAGCTCCTTTGTTCGTCTTCATTGCGCATACAAAAATTATTTCTAGTTTCTTATAAGTGCGAATGTATCATCTACAGCCGGAGTAGCTTCCCTCACCCCTTATTAAGTCCTTTAATTACTGCGTTTGAACCTGATGGAGTGGATTGTGACACATAAATGCCCATGCTATACTAGATCAGGATTCCACGAGTCTGTTAGTTTTGATGTGTTTTCATATGAACTGATGCTCACCTCATGTATTACTGTTGTTTTTCAGAAGCATTACTAGATACGGTGTCTGGTTATGACACAGGAATTGATAGTAACTCAGTTTTACATAATCCAGGTAGATCATCATTAACCAGAGGGCGGTTGGTCAGTTGTGAAATTCAACGGGCCCCACAGGAAAATGCTGTTGCTTTTGCAGTATTATTAAAAATGTTGGGCCATTTCTGTGTTTTGGCCTCTGTGTCCAGACGGACTTTGGACTGTTAATGTTTAAAACAAAAGTAATTTTCCGTGTAACCTGATGCACTGACTAGAGATGAAAGGAATAGGTATTTCTTAAGGATGGGCCCCTGCTCTGCCCTCACTATGCTCAGAGGTGCTGCGTTACAGCTAATGTTATTCCCTGTGCAGTGTGTTTCAACCTCCCCTTATGTTAACAGTCTAGTGTGTTATCAAAGGGAACCATGCTTATATGTTACACTGGAATTAAGGGATAATAATTCAGCCTTTTAAAGGTCCATGTCAGTCCCAGGGCTACCTCTGCACCTGCTCTCCTGGCATACCTGTCAGGATGCACACCTCTCCCATGGGGGCCTGTTTCAGGTGCCAGTTGGGCTTGCCTCCCTACCAATCTGGAAAACGGTGCCTCTCAATTTAATTTTCCCCAAATGCCCCCAAAGGCTCCCTATATACTATTCCTCTGAGCACTGCAGCAAGAATAAAACCATCAGTGGCATTTCACGTGAATGTAGCCAGCCAGAAAAACCTGCTGTCTTGAGGGCAGTTTGCCTCCTACTTAAATAGAAGTGTAGGAACTTGTGTTTTGCCCCAGTCTCGTTTTAGACAGAATCAAGTTTGAAAGGTGACTAAAATGAATTGGGAAGTGCCTGGCCTAGCGAGGTCACTGGTTTCAAACCACCTGCGATATGCACCGGGAGCTGCAGACTGTAAACAAAAGGTGATCCGTTGGAGACCCCTCTCCTCCACAAAGACCAAGCCAGGACAGCCCGTGAGCAAAGGCAAATAACGTCTCAGCCCAACACGCACAACGGTGTTTGCCCTCACACCAAGCTCAAACCCGAAAGGGTGGGGGGTTGCTCCTCTAATCCAAATACTGTACCGTGATTTCTCAGGCGTGATGCCTGCTCCTTCTGCCTATCTGAGCTGAAAGCAAGCCTGCTGCTGATACCGTACATCTGCTGAGATACATTATCTCTTTGCAAATGGACTCCAAATGTAATCAGGTACTCCTGTTATCAAATTATTGGCCTTGTGATTAGGGAGGCCCTCATGAAAAACAGATCAAAATCAAGCTCCTCAGGAAGCCTGTCAGGGTATAATTAAATCCCCTGAGGTTTGGTCCAGGCTGCCAGCTTTTTCCCAGAAACAGACAAGCTCTTCCTAGTTACAAATATGTATTTAACAAAAACCCTGGTGCTCTGAAGAAAGAGAGTAAATTCATGTGGCTTTGCTCAAGTATTCTTTTAAAAACATGCCCATTCACCTGTACTGCTTTAATCTGTCCTATCTGCTGCTACTTTGTACCATTTTGTCATTCATTTCAAATGAAATGAACTGTGGAAACTGGAAATTATTAGTGCTGCTTGATCAGTATCTTTTAAAGAATCAGTAGCCTAGTGACTAGATGGGTGGGAAAAATTTTAAAAAATAAGCTCTAGAAAAATGTCTGAAGGTTCTTAAGTCATCCAGATGAGGTTATCTGGAAAACAAATCTAGAAAAGATCTGGGGGGGGGAAATCTGGCAGACTATATTGCTAACACTACTGGCAGAAGTACACCAACAAACCAGAGTCCACACTACTGTGTTTCCCATATTTGACCTTAGTGAATGTTTCAGTCTATTCAAAATTGTTTTTTGATAAAAATGCAGCACCTGAGTGCTTCTTTTGGAATTTTCACCGGAGAATGTGACAGACTTGAAATATAACCAAACCGAACAGTTAAGAGCAAGCAAGGATCCAGGACGTGTTACTCAGAAAATCATAGTAGCAGCACTTAATTATTTTCTCTACTGAGCAATGCATGGAAGCAGATACAAGTTCTACTATCTATGTGTTTAAAAACAGACAAAATGTTTTGCATTGAATGATCCTTTCTAGTAGCAATGCACACGGGGTCTCTTGAGGAGAAAGATGTGGTTGAAATATTTTAAATAATTAATAATAAAATATTGCATACTTCATCTAGGTAGGGAAAAACTGTGACTACTTTTCTTTCCATGTTCTTTAAAGGCAACTCATTGTTTAATGTCCCTCCATGCACATGCTAAACCAAAGCATGGAAACGTATCTTTTTTACAATCATATTTCTTTAACCTTCATGTTCAAAAAATCCCAGGGCTCTCAAGCCGTATCAGTTTTGTCTCCAGCGAAGAACAACTAAACACAGCAAAATATTCCACCTTATTTTCTCATTCTTCGCTAGTATAGCCACTAGTTAGCAAAACAGTACCCAGCGAAAGAAGACTGCTCTCTGTAATCTGGCACGTAATATATTCTTTTTTTTTTAATATTCATTGCTACATGTGACAAGATACGACGAAAGAAGGAACAAAGCCTGACAGAAGTTGCATAATATACAGTACACAGTTGAGGAAATGGTGCTGAGGTCACACGAAAGCTTGCAAAATCTAATTCTGTGTCTTCAGTGGATCTTTGTAAATAGCTTTGGAATGATGGCTCAGTGGAAATATAGCTATGCACAAATGTAACAGGTCTGCTGTGGGAAATGAACAGGGGGACAGGAGAGGCTGAGTACCATTAAACTTTTGCAGAGACATGTAGGACTGGAAGATGCTTACCGCCAAAGGGATGTCTAGAAATGGAAATAAATTAAAACAAAAATGTGGGACTGATGCCAATAGATTCAGAATAAGGCTTGCTCATGCACAGGTCATGGAATTTAAGCCTTTTCCAGAGGCTAACATTAGGAGCAGCCTTAGATTGCAAGGCTTCATTTCTTTATGTCCTGCTCTCTCTTTTAGTTAGAAGCAGCAGCTCCACCAAGTCCTGAACCGTCAAAGCAGGAAGATGGCAGAGAAGCACAGTCCTGGAAGCCTTTCCCCAGCACGGCTAGGCCTCTCCTTGGATGGCGTCGAACGAGCCAGCCGTCTTCCTCCTCAGAGTGTCTTGTTCTAAAAAGGCGGAGGCTCCAACTTCTCCATCAGGGATTTGATCCAGCTTGTTCCATTGATGAGCTTCGTGGTAGCAATGACATATTCGGTGCCCCCATCTTCCATCTGAGACAGGAACCGGAGGGCAGCAATTTCCGCATACGTCACGCCGCCCAGGAAGAACACTAAGGTGACTCGGTTTTCTCCATGCTGACCTGCGGATTCGGAGAGAGAAAACAAAGAGATCAACGCAGGCCTCCCAGTCGTCTTTTTGTGCGCTGCCATTTCGATCCAGGCCTCCGAGGCCTGAGCAATCTCTGGGTCTTTGATGGTTGCCACGATCAGCCTTTCAAAGCAGGACATCTCACAACAATCAGAACCATAATTCAAGGACACCTACGCTTTTTTTGAAGGCCGGTTGGCAGCTGCTGCCTCTCTTCAAAGTGAGGTCCCGGAAGCATCTTTAAGACTTCTTCGATGCTCCGCCACCCGGGGCGAGTGAGCAGCTGTGCCAGGCGCACACTCAGGGGAGCATAGCCACTGTAGACGTAGGAAATATCATTGGGGTTCTGCGGAGAGGAAGCAGAGGCAATTATTGAGGAACTGGGAGTCCATTCACAATTGCTTTGCACACTATCGTGTCTGCAATCCTACGGAAGGGTAGAAGACAGGACGCACCTGTTCATTGACATCATCCATCCATAAGCGCAGAGTTTTCCGAATGGTCGGGTAGTTGTTTCTGCTGCTTAACTGGACCTTTAAGAGCCCCACTTTTTCTAGATTGTTTAGGGTTAGTATGTGTTCATAGCCGTAAGTCTGTAAGAAAAACAACTGCCATTTAGCATTGGTGCTGCTGCATTTTTCTACCCCTGCACACAGCACAGTGAGCCGACGGTTCATACCGGTTGTCTGTGTGGATGGAAGGAAGTGACACATCCCAGAACTGTCCACTGATTTGAGGTTGAGGAACTTTTATCTGAGGGACAAGGGAAACCTATACATTTTCACTCGCAACATTTGCAGCGTCTCATTCCCAAGGAGGGGCAGAGGACTGAGACTTAACTCTTCCAAACCACGTGCTTTAGAGATTCTGAAAACTTAGAGTTATAAAGGTGGTACAAAGTCAAATGGTAAATGAGAAGGTACAAAATAAATGCTAAGAGAAGAATGACACCATTCCTTGGTACTTATTAATAGCACTTTTCTTCATCTCTCCACACCCATCCCAGCCCTGCAGACATTACATATAATATGCAATTTGAAGTGCATAAGATCCTTCAGTACATTAATACTTGTCTTTTCACATGTCTAACCTGGAGAATTTCTCTCTTATAATAATCCAGGACTTTTTGCTTCAATCCGCTGTTACAGACTGACTGTAGACAAACAAGCCTCAATATCTTTATCAAAGGATGTTTTTGAGCAATACAATCTTCAATGTAACTGTTGACCTGGACAGAAAAAACAGAAAAGGACAAACAAAAACACATTTTTGTCTGTTATGAGCAGTTGTTGTTCCCCAAGAGTGCTGATTTTCAAATGATCACTCAGAGAGACTGACCATCTAGGATAGAAGAACTCTAGCCACTAGTTCTGAGGACAGGGACAAAGTCCGCTCCACAAAATGTATATCCACCACTGTTCCAAGGAACCTCAGAGGATGATGCAAGAGAGAGCATTTTCACTTACTTTGTCAGTGTCTATTCCTGACATAAACTCTTGTTCCACTGTTAGGTTATCAAAGAAGTCTTCGGATGCTTAAATAAATGAAACGGAACAAAATCAACAGTAAATCAACAAGTCCAATTGCACAGAATGTGCCTGAAAAGGCCAGCAAAACTCATGTTCACTGGCACTCTATTGACCTGGCATTTATTCAATCCCGCTCCTCTTGACACAATGGGATTTAACACAACAAACAAAACCCAGAATATACTCACTAGTGATGTCTTTGATCAGCTCCGCGATGGAAGTGTGATTGGCTAAAGAGCTCCTTGCCGCTTGCATGTGTGGCAACTGGGAGACAAACTGCTTGATCTCCCCGACTGTTTTCGCGTGGTGCCGTTCCTAAAATGAACCCCACAGCCAGCAGTTCAGAGTCAATGGCCCCTTGCACACACGCAACAGGGAGTTCTCTTTTATGTTATGCTCCCTCTTGAAACTGAGAACAGAAATGGCACTGTGTGTGTATCAAGGGAGGCGCCACAAGATACTCACTTATTGCTTTGCGAATCTTGATAGAAAAGCAAGTCGTAAATATCTAAAATGGGTGAGATGGACCAATCTAACGAGGTGAGAAATGGCCATCTCGCACCCTTAAGGCGAGGTAACCCCTTAAAACGGGGTTTTTATGTCATCAATGACAGAAACATCGAGAGCTTAACCCCAACGACTGGCACGCCGAGGCGCATAAAGCCCTGTTAATAAAGATAACCCCGAAGTTGTATTCTACATCCAACTTCTAGCAACACAGCAAGGAAAAATTATACACTCGTGGCCGTCAAATACACTTATTTAAAAGGACAGAACTGGGCAACTATATGAACGGCAGGTCCAGACAGGAAGACAATAACGAAGCCTGCCATTAACGGGCCCAGCTGCTGTTTCATTATCACCTATTATATCTGACAGCCTTGCACATTTCAGCATAAAAGGCAGACATTCCTGTCTGTGCCAGTTTACTAAGCTCGAACTTGAACACCATCAATTCCCCAGGATGCAGTAGAAGTGGGGGGGGGGGACCCTACATTTTGCAAAGCAAATCCATTTCAGAGTGCTGACGCCCTATTGTATTGGCGCAGGCAGGTCGCCAATTATAACAACAGACAGGCATGGACATGTGTCTCAAGGGACAATGTGTCCAAGCCTTGTTTTCCACACTGGAGAGAAGGCTGGATGACTGGCTGAGATGCAGCGTGCCAGAGAGAGACACATTACTTGAAGTGGGATGGGGCGGTATATAAGCAGAACACGTTGCTTTACTCTGATATACGACAGGCAAGCCTGAGTGTAGCGCCATGTTAAGAACAAAATTCAACTTATTAAACATCACACATTTTATTAAAAAGAGGCATGTTTCTCCTTCTAGCTCAGGTGGTGCTAGGATATGCCCAAGAGAGTAACGCTGGCAAAATGTGAGGGAACTGAAAGAACAAGTATTCCAATGCAGAGGGAGGGGGAACTGTGGTACAACCCCCCCAATACAAGTCCTTACTACGGCTGTTAAAATCTGGAATCAAACAAAGTGGCAGAAGCGGCAAAACAGACAATCTAGATATGGTCAACTTGCATGGTTTATGGATGTTTTAGGACGTCTCTCTTTCTCAACACGCTTAGACGGGAGCTTAAGTCCACATGGTTCCTTTACCTCAAACGCAGCTGAGATGATTTTGGCTCTTTTACTCAGCACGGAGCCCACGGCGTTGAAGTTCTTGTCTCGGATCTCTGCGTAGAGCTCCTCGGCCGAATTGAGCTGCAGCTTCTTGGGCTCTGTGGGGAGGTCTTTGCCCCCTTCTCCCTGTTTCTTGGGAGCAAACTTTTCTGGAGGGAGTTTCACGTAAGCTGCCGAGACAAGTAAAGAAAGAGAACTGCCCTGAGACTTTTAAAGCACAGAGCAAGGTACACACAGAAGGAAATAAAGGGAGGAATTAAATGTTGTTAACTAGGCTGTGGAGTTCTGGTGGCGTTTCACACGGTTTAAAATGCTTCAAAGTCACTTGGGGCTCTTTAAATGTATTTAAATTAAACAATTTACCTTAAACAATAAATATAGTTTATTGTCTGTAACTGGCACCAAAAACGTCAGATATTGTGCAATTGAGAAATATTTTAATAAATAAACTGCCATTAGCGACCCTGAGCTACTCTTTGGGAAATAATTTTCCGTGGCACATTTTTTTTCATGATTAAAAGAAAATTAGAGAAGCTATCATGTGTGGCAAGTATAGGTGAGGCCCTTAAAAATCCCCAGTAAAAACAAAATATCTAGAGGAGGGAAATGAAAGGATTAAAAAAAGATTACTTGGTATAAAGAGATCATTCTCTGACTGAGATGGTCCGGTCGCTGAATTCTTGCCCTTGTTTTTGGACAGAGCCACGAAGCTCCTGTCTTTCCCCACCCCGTTGGCTGAATAGAGAGCGCCATTCGCCTGGAGTGTAGAAGACCCAGGCATCCGTAGCCTAGCCAAGGAGAACCCTGTTTCCCAGCAGATCAACCGAGTTCAGGCATACAAAGTCGCCATGCTTCCGTCGCAGTGGTTTACTCACTGTTCTGGATGCCATATATTTCGTCGATAAGGCCCTCGTAGGTCAGCTGGGTAGCCAGAGGCGATATCAAATCTACGTTGCGGTCCAGGAGCAGGAGGGTATCGAAGACGGGGAATATGGGGTTCTGGCTCCCGGAGAATTCTCGCTTCATCCGGATCATCATGTTAGCAACATGCTGAAGGATTCAGAAGACGATGGGTTACACTCCAAATATTTTAGAAAGGTTTGTAGAAATATATATATATTTTAAAAGGGGGACTGTTGATTATGCGGAAACCAGAGATCTGCCAGGAGATCCTAATCAATCTTCTAGTCCCCCACTTGATCTAGACAGCCCACAAAAGGCAGCATGCATATGACAAACTGACAGGCAGGAAGGTGGAAAAAGACATCTGGGCTCATCTCTACCCGTGCACTTTCTCCTTTTCCAAAGATCTGTGGGATTGTTCCATAAAGAGCTTGGAGGGTCATGAGTCCCTTCGCTGCGTGGTACAGGCTGGTTTGGTCATTTTCTAAGTAACACTCCTGAAAGCAGAAAAGAATACAGTAAATTAAAAAAAAAAGTCACAAGGATAGCAAAAAATATACAGTGGAAAATAGTCCCAAAAGAGCAGGCGGTCTTCCTAATGTCTCATATAGATTATTTCTTATTTTTTTTAAAAGGAACACCTTCAAAAATATATATGAATAAGCTATATAGTATATAAAAATATAACCAGCAATCTGTTTTAACCATGAAACACGATAAAGCAATGCTGGAGTTAATAAGAAAAACGGAAGTATAAACGAGAACGCACAGCTCTGGTCTGATCAACAACTGCTTACTACACGGGTGTCCACACTTCAGCCCTCCAGATGTTTTGGACCACAACTCCCAGAATTCCAAGCCTGTATTGCCAATGACAAAGGACTGTGGGATTTGTGGTCCAAAACATCTGGAGGGCTGAAGTTTGGACACCGCTGGCTTACTAGAATTACTTGTTAGCGATCAACCAGACGCCAACCTTAAAAGCACTTTCGGATTCCATGGACAACAGGTCTGAATCAAATGGAATGAGATCCAGGCTGTACTCCTCTCTGTGAATGAAAGATCCCAGGACTCCCTGATCCTTCAGGCGCTGTTCACACAACAAGCTGCGACGGGGGACAAACAAGATGTGGAAATCCCTCTGCGGGCAGCGGATTCTGTCTTCGCTGGAGGGAGACAAGAAGAGAGTTTGAGAGAAACAGAAATTACCGGGCAAAACCAACCATTCACAGTTTTCTGGTTTGAGTTCATGCCACTTTAGAGAAAGAGCATGCTGCATTTTCTAAGAGTGGAACTCAAAAATGAGGAGTGAATCACACCCATAGAAAAACAGTGTTTTTATTTATTTATTTTGGAGTTGAGGATGGACCAAGGATCCAATTCCCGCCTGCCTCGGCAGCATTTTAAAATGCCACCGCCCGATCCTACTCCATATGAATTCCGCAAAGCTTCGGTTAATATCCGCCACCTCTGTGGCTACTTGATATCCGAAAAAAGTAGGTTACTTACCTGTAACTCTGGTTCTTCGAGTGGTCACTCTGTGATTCCACACATTGGGGTTAATGTGCGCAGGCGCAGTAACTCCTCGGAATATTCTAGATCTAACAAGTAACTGAACAACCCTCCCCTATAAAAGGCCAGGCTCCGCCCATCATACCTCAGTTCCCATATCCGCCGCTGCTGCAATAGCAGGACTGTCGTGACGGATAGAGGGGTCGGATGGGCGGGTATGTGTGGAATCACAGAGTGACCACTCGAAGAACCAGAGTTACAGGTAAGTAACCTACTTTTCTTCGTCGTGGTCCTCTGTGATTGCACACATTGGGTGATTAACAAGCATGCACAGACTTACCGGAGGTGGGACGTCACGGCAGTACAGAGGAGAGGACAGCCCTGCCAAACGCCACATCAGAACGGGCACGAACATCCAATCTGTAATGTCTGGCAAATGTGAGAGAAGAAGACCAAGTTGCAGCTTTGCAAATGTCAGGAATTGAAATGCCTCTCAGGAATGCTGTAGAGGTGGAGACGGCTCTGGTAGAATGGGCTCTGATATCAGCCGGAAGAGGTTGTTTAGCAAGGTCGTAAGTCAGTTTGATAGTAGCAACTATCGTCTTGGAGATAGCTTGGGAAGACATAGGTAGTCCCAGTTTAGGTCCGAAGGTACATATGAAGAGGTTAGCTGATCGTCTAATGGCCATCACTCTAGTAGTATAGAAGGAGAGAGCTCTCCTAACGTCCAATGAATGCAGCTTACGTTCCAGCGGGGTGGATGGGTTAGGAAAAAACGCTGGTAGGTGTAACGGCTGGTTATGAAAGTCGGAGACCACTTTGGGGAGAAATGAGATGTCAGTGTGTAAGGTGACCTTATTGGGGTGGAATTGCAGATAGGGTTTGTCAGCTCTTAGCGCCGCCAGGTCACTTGCCCGTTTAGCAGATGTAATTGCGACTAAGAACAGTGTTTTCATGGAGAGCAGGCGCAAGGAGGAAGTCGCCATAGGTTCAAACGGTGGTTTGGTAAGAATATCAAGGACCAGTTGGAGGGACCACTGGGGTACAAGGTGTTTTGCTGGTGGACGAAGATTGTTAAGGCCCTTGAGGAATGCCTTGACGTCAGGGTCTTTGAAGAGAGATGATGCTATTGAACCGGGTGGCTGGTGAGCCACTATTGCAGCAATGTACACTTTCAAAGTGGATATTGACAGGTTTTTGCAAGCAAGATGATGTAAAAATGATAAGAGAGTTGAAACGTTGGTAGGAGATGTTGGTAGGTCCCGGTCTCGTGTAAACTGTTTGAAGATGTTATACTTGTAGCTGTACAGGGACCTGGTGGAAGGCTTCCGTGCAGATTGAATTATATGCTGTATGGAGGGGAGAGTCTCCATGCGGTCAAGTGTAGGTGGTGGAGCTCCGGGTGAAGTACTCTGGAATTCTGTATCGACAGGAGGTCTGCGCGCTGAGGTAGCCGAAGGTGTTGAGACGCCATGGATTGGAGGAGAGGAAACCAAGGCTGGCGAGGCCACCATGGTGCTATTAGAATCGCGGTCGCGGAGTCGTCCCTGAGTTTTATGACGGTCCTGAGTAGTAGGGGGATCGGTGGGAACAGATAAAGAAGGTGATGAGACCATGATAGCATGAAGGCGTCTCCTAGAGAGTGACGGCCTCTGCCAGCTCTTGTGCAGAAGAGGGGACACTTGTGATTTGTGGTGGATGCAAATACATCCACTTCCGGAGTGAACCACGTGTGGCACAGGTGATCGAAGATTTGTTGGTTTAATGACCATTCGTGAATCGCCGTTCTCTTCCTGCTGAGAAAGTCTGCCAGGGCATTTTCCTCCGTGGCTATGTGGATGGCTATTGGGTGGACCTCGTGGCGTATGCACCAATTCCATAGCCGAAGTGTGAGCTGTAGAAGAGGGGGAGAATGAGTCCCACCTTGTTTGTTCACATAGTACATTACTGTAGTATTGTCCGTTACTAGTTGTATCACGTGACCTTGTATTGTGGACTTGAAAGCCTTGAAGGCCTTGATGACTGCAATCATCTCTAGTTGGTTGATGTGTAGGAGCCGCTCGTGGGGCGTCCACAGTCCATGTATTGTTAGTGAGCCGCAATGCGCCCCCCATCCTGACGGGCTCGCATCGGTGGTGACTTGGTACACCGGTTGAGGTGCTCTGAATGGTATGCCCCTGGTCAGGTTGTGTGTGGAGTCCCACCACTCTAGAGACTGCAGGACGATGGGAGGAAGGACGAGTCTCAGGTGTGGACTGTCCAGGAGCGGATTGAAGACCGAGAGAAACCAGTGTTGGAGGCATCTCAGGCGAAGGCGGGCATGTCGTACCGTGGAGGTGGTTGAAGCCATCAGCCCCAGTAGCCTCTGTATGGCTCGTGCTGGAACAGAGTGGAGCCGTCTGATGGAGCCGATGGAATTGGCAATCTTCCGGCATCTGTCTTGAGGCAGTATTGCGCGGCCGAGGTTCGAGTCTAGGAGGGCGCCGACATAAGATACTGACTGGGTTGGAGTCAAAGACGACTTTTCGAGGTTTACCTGTAGGCCCAATGAACTGAGGAGGGAGAGCGTGGTGTCTGTGTCGCGCACTGCTTGCTGGTATGATCGAGCTGAGAGTAACCAGTCGTCTAGGTACGAAAATATTGATATTCCTTGAAGACGAAGGAACGCTATGACGGGGGCGACGAACTTGGTAAAAACTCGAGGGGCTGTAGAGAGGCCAAATGGAAGAGCTTTGAACTGGAATGCAACATTGTCCACCATAAAACGTAGGAACTTTCGGAAAAAGGGCATAACAGTAACGTGAAAGTAAGCGTCCTTTAAATCTATAACAACGAACCAGTCTTGTGACTGCAGTAACGGAATGATTGTGTCTAGAGATGTCATACGAAAACGTTTGGGAGTGATGAAAAGGTTTAGCTGCCTTAAGTCCAAAATGGGCCGGCGACCTCCGTCCTTTTTTGGTACAAGAAAATAGCGGGAGTAGAAGCCATAGGCCACATCTGTTTGAGGGACGAATTCTATGGCTCCTTTGTTTAGTAGCTCCCGAATTTCCTCTCGTAGAGGAGGAGACGAGGAGGTGGAAATGACTCCTGTGTCTGGTGGGATGGAATCGAACTCTATGGCATACCCGTTGGTGACGATGGAGAGCACCCAGCGGTCTGAAGTAATCGAGGCCCAAGTCGGAAGGAAGGAAGCTAGACGAGTGGGGGAACCGGGAAGTGTGGTAGGTAAGGTGTCAAAAATTCTGTCTGTTTCGTCTTTCAGGGCGACGGAAGCCCTGCCGAGGGCGCTGCCTGGTGGTGGTGTTGCGTGCTGAAGAGGATTGCGATAGCTGAGGCCTCTGGCGATCAGGTAAGTATCTGGGCGGATAATAGGATGTTCTCCTCCAAGGCTGACGAAATGGCCTATGGGTTGTTTGATTGGAGTAGGTTCTAGCGGTTCGTCGCATCTTTTGTAGCTTGTCCAGGATATCGTCGGTTTGGGTGTCAAAGAGCCCTTCACCGTCGAATGGTAGGTCCTCAATCCGTTGCCTGGCGTCCTCCGGAATGCCTGCCGATCTGAGCCATGCATGGCGTCTTAGGGATATAATGGTGGCAATTTGACGTGCTGCTGCATCAGTGATGTGCCTGGATGCTATGCGCTGTTGTTTGGTGAGGGCCATCACGTCCTGGTATGACACTAGAGCTCTGGTGCGGTGCTCTTCCGGGAGTAACGCTAGGAGGGGCTGCATCTTGTTCCAGATGTGGCGGTGGAATGCTCCCATAGCAGCCGAGTAATTTGCTACACGGAGAATGAAAGAGGCAAAGGAATACAATTTCCTACCCATAAAGTCAAGTTTGCGTCCCTCTTTGTTGGATGGTGCAGTGGCAGATCTATTCCGTGCTCTATTCTGGGTGGAATCCACTATGAAGGAATTTGGCAGTGGATGTTTGTGTAAGAAGGTAGTGTCCGATCCATGGGTTTTATACAGATTGTCTACGCGACGAGGCATCAATTGCACAGTAGATGGCTTCTCCCACGACTCTTTGATGAGTCGTAACAGAGGTTTAATAAAAGCAAGGCGTAAGGGTGGAGCCTGATCAAGGGAAATGTCATCGAACACTTTGTCATCGTCATCTATAGGAGGCTGTACCACAGTGAGGTTGAGGACCTTCGCGATTTTAGAAACCATTTGAGAGTACAGTTTATAGTCCTCAGATGGAGATGGTGGGTGTTCATCAGCAACATTGGAGTCAGGGGTAGGAGGATGTACAGGTGACGCCTGTTGATCATCCTGAGAGTCAGAGCCGTCCGGGTCATAGAAGGAGTCTTCAGTCTCATCTGACAGTTGATGGTCAGAGTAGAGCGCTGCTTCATCAGCAGGCTGTGTGACAGCAGGTGCAGCAGATTGTGAGGACGTTCCCTGGTCATATTGAGCAGCTCGACGCTGGCGTTTCGAATGGTGCCTAGGTGGCGCTGTTGCAGAGCCAGGCAGGAGAGGCGGAGGGTTTTGTGGCTGAGCATTCTGTTGAGGCGCTCTCTGTCCTTCTGCGGCTGTGTTAGTCCCCTGTGCCCTCGTGGCAACGTTAGTAGCCGGTGGAGGATGATTTTTAGAGTTGTTTGCTCGATGTTTTTTAGCCGCGCGGCCCCTCTGGTGCTGGTGTGGTGGGGATGACGGGGCAGAGTCGCCATCAGAGGGGTAAGTGAAGTACCGACGGCCGTGGTACCTCCTGGCTGGGGAGGGGCTGGGTTCTTTAAAGCGACGGCGGCGGCGGTGGTGCTCATAGGAGGAGGAGTCCGAGGTGTAGGAACAGGGATCCTCCAGGTAATCAGGCTGAATATAGAGCACTTCATGACGCCTCTTCTTTCTTCGCGTGGCACGGTTGCGAACCTCCATGTCTGATTCCGAATCCGAGGAGGTCGAGTCGAGATGTCGCGTTTTAGCCCTCTTTTTCTTGTGAGGGTCCGGGGCTGGGGCGCGGCGGCGGCGGCGGCGGTGAGCACGAGAAGCTCGTTCCGAGGATGAGGAATCAGTTTCCGAATCCGATGGGTCTTTACCGCGCCGGGTTCGAGTGCGCTTAGCTGGTGGCGGGGCACTGGGGGAGAGTGATCCAGCAGGGATCGGGCGGGCGGAGCGCTTAGCGCGCGAGCGGTGGGGCGGGGGCGTGCCCGCATCCGAAGCAGCCGACTCCTGCCGATTTGCACGGCGAGTGGTGGCGGTGGAGCCCCGATTCCGGGTGTCAAGCAAGTTAGATGGTGCTTCCGACCCCATAGTTAGGTCTGAGCCAGGAGTGGACGGGCGGGAGGTGTTCTGTTGCAAGAGGGCAGGCACGTCGGTTGATGCGTCGCCCCACGTTATGGAGTGTATGGAACGTGGGGAGTTTGCAGGTTCCCTGGTGAGCAAGGGAATTTGTGCCGCCTCTGCCGCCTGAGGCTCCGAAGCAGTCGCTGCCGGAGGCGGGTTGGAAGCTCTTTGTCCGCGCCCTTGGTTCGTCGTTTCAGAGGCTTTTTGTTGTTTTTGCCTCTTGTCCGCCTTGGCTCCCGATTTAGAAGAGGTTTTATTTCTATTCTTGGGCATTGCTTGGGCCGATGTAGCGGCCGAGGTAAGGGAGCTGGTTGGGCTGTGCCTGATGCCTGACGTTGAGGCAGTAGAGTCCATAACCGGGCGAAGGGATGTCTCCCAGAGATGATATCTGAGGCGTTGGAGGCGGTTTTTTAGGGCTGCCTTCGTGAATTTTTTACAGTATTCACAGGTGGAGTATTGGTGCCCTTCTCCCAGGCAAATCAAACATTCAGAATGTCCGTCAGAGAAGGGGAGTTTGTTATTGCAGGATCGGCAAAGTTTAAACAGTCCAGCCATAAAAAAGGCGGGAGAAATCGTTAAGGGAGCGGGGGAGGGTGGGGGGATAGGAACTGGGGAAGGAGGGAATAGCTTCTCTACTCTATTTTTCTGTTTTTTTTTTTTTTTTAAACAACTAAATAAAGGGTATGTTAGAAGAGACTAGAGAAATATTTTCTTATCTTTCAGAGATCTGAAGCGAGGAGTACTGCACTGCAGCGGCGGAAAGAAAGGAACTGAGGTATGATGGGCGGAGCCTGGCCTTTTATAGGGGAGGGTTGTTCAGTTACTTGTTAGATCTAGAATATTCCGAGGAGTTACTGCGCCTGCGCACATTAACCCCAATGTGTGCAATCACAGAGGACCACGACGAAGAACAAGAAATTTAGTTTGCCATGGAAGAAACGTTAAAATGGGTCTTTCGGTGGCAGTCCGCTAAAGAAGCCAGAGTAGATTTTTGTCACGGAGAGAAGGAAAGCAGAGGAGGAAATATACCTCAGCACGTTTTCTGCGATTATATCCATGAGCTCCAACCTCGGTCTGACAAAGAAGATGATATTCTTGACATCAGCAGGAGGGAGGCGTCCAGCTTTGAGGGTGAACATTTTCTCCACCTCATGTTCCTGAAAGGAGACAAACCAATAAACGGGAAAATTAAACTCTCCCACGTATGACATTTGTCTAACGCTTCAGGTCTGTAATATTTCTCTGGAAAGAGACATATGGAAATCTCAGCATTAATGGATTGTGCAGAAACCGGTGTTTTCTGAGAAAAAGACAAACTACCCCAAGCCTTACCTTTAGAAGAGAATACTGTGCAATAAGTCCAAAGGGGCCTGTAAGGTACTCATCCCAGACAATGGCCTATAACAGAAAAAGCCAAAAAATATATAGCGTTGTCAATCATCATTTCAAGCCTGAAGGAGGATGCTGAGAAAGAGGGGCAGCCACCCTGTATGTCCTAAATTGACAGGTGGGCAACACATTGTTTTATCTTTTCAAAATTTAATTTATACCCTCCCCCCTTTTCTCCCAGAAATGTGGCCAGAACTAGGATCCACTTTATCTTTATTGGACTGTAAGTATACAAAATATGCAACCTTCCAAAATGTTATTTCTATGGTGATAGGCTCATGCTTTTGGGGACTAATCTAAGCGAAATCTCTGTACTCCACTCAGGGGTATATTTACTTCTGAATAAACAGTACTTGCAGTTAACTGTGAATTAACCATGACAAAAAAAAAAAGATACACCCTTCTATTTTCTTGTAAGCAGCATCAAGGGGCTTCTAACCACTACTCTTTCTGTTAACACAAGGACTGAAGGGGAAATGCCTGTTTGCAAGGGAACCTTGCCCACCGCGTACTTTTGCTAAAAATAAAACTTGCTTATTGTATTTAGTTATTTCTGCTGTAACTTTGTTACCAAAAAAAAAAGCAGTTTGCACAGCCAGCTACTGGACTGTCTGCAATTCAACCCCACGTTGTTAACCGTAAAGCCACATATAATGCGTGAATGAAAAGCAATTTATTGTCAAAGTACAACATGTGTACAATGAAATTAGCTCCGCCTACTTATCACTATATTGCTGTATATCAATTAAAAGGTAGGATTTGGGGGGAAAGGAGGAAGGGCACAGCCATACCTCGAGTGATGGGAAGCAGCAAACTACCCTTGAATAGTAATCTAAATACTGTATATTATTCCCCAATGGCTTAATTAATGACAATAAATGAGGGTATTCCTCTTATTGGCTCCCCCCCACCCCCTCAGAACCGCCGCCACCCTCTTTCCCTGCCGCCCAAAACCCTTCACGGGCGGCCCCTGAGGGGAGTTTGCGCGCCAATGGCCGCCTCAGACGGCCTTTTTTGGGGGGTGGGTGGGGGGTCGGCGGCGGTAAAAAAAGGGATCTTGGGGCGCCTCCCGGCCGGGGCCCCACCTTGGATCCGGCGCACTTGTCGAGGAACTCGCGCAGCTCTTTGCGCCCGGCCTCGCGCAGCGCCAACAGGTTCACCCGGCCCGCGCTCAGGTGCGCCGCCATGACGGACAGACCGACGGACGCCTCGCCTCACCTCCGCCGCCTCGCCCCTGATTTATTTATTTATTTATTTATTTACTCTTTCGGTTTTCTCCGCCGGAAGTGGGCGGACTTTTTTTGGACTACGACTCCCAGAATGCCCCGGGTTGTTCCGTTGCCCGGGGAATTCTGGGAGTCGTAGTCCAAAATGGCGGCTCTCAAAATTACCTCAGAAAGGCCCTGCTTTTTCTGACAGAGAGATGGGTCATTTCAGGAGTTGTTTCCCTCGCTTTTATGGATTTTTAAAGGTCCAGTTATCTCTAAAAATGCTCTCCCTTATTTGATTAAAAAGAGATGGATCATCTGAGTTCTTTCCCCCATTTTATGAGTTTTTTAGACTCCACTTTCCTCCCGCTCTTAAACCACACAATTCCCCCCCTCTTGTTACCCCCCCCCCCCTAATCCTCACAAAAGACTTGTGAAGTGGCCGAGCAGATGTTTATATTTATTACCTGGTGACAATTTGGCCTCCCTGTCCTCATAGTCTTGGTACCTCACTGCCTCATGAAATACTATTCTCAACCAGCAGACATGTACAGTATTACACTTTTTTCATCATCATCATCATTTTAAAAGCGCAGAGGTCTTAAAGCACCAGTAAAATAGAATGATAAAACAGTGATGCAAAATGTTAAGGGAACTTTTGACTGTTCCTAAAAGCAAAGACGGTAAAAGGCCTTCTGCAGATTGATTGAAAGTCCTTTTCTGGAAGGCAGAAATTCCAGAACTTTTCTCCAGACACAGAAATTATAATCTTTTACAAAAGGACAGGACACCAGCCATTTCAAATATTGAACATTTTATTTTATTACATCTGTGCCGAAAGATGAGAGTTGGGGGAACATGGCACCTTTTATATGTGATCCAAAGGTTTTAAACCAACGCAGAATTTTACTTATTAATTTGTTAAGTGTTTCTTAGGCAGCTGTGTGAAGAAACACTCTTTGGAAGTTAGAACTTGGGGCCAGAAGAAGTCAGCTTTGGCATGTTTGTTCCTGAAAGGCCACTGGCCCTGCCAGGTTTTAAAAAGGAAGGTAAAGAATGGGACACAGATGACAAGCAAAAAACCATTTTATTAAAGATACAGTACACTCAGTTAACTTTAATACTGAACTTCCCTGCTGTTATTAAGCTACCCCTATAAATACATTCAAAACTCCAAATTTCAAACAAATAACGTTAAGTTGACCTCATAATCATATGCCAAATACAGTCTGCAATCTGGAGGAAACACCAGAGATGCTGATATATGTAGTTATACAAGAGTTAACTTCCTCTTTAATGTACAGAGAGCAGGGAAGGTGCATATATATATACTGTATATATACATATATATATATGTATATATATTACATTCAAAAGATATAAATCAACTTATGTGGTGTCACCTTTACTTTTTGTTAAGTAGTACATACATCTGCAACTCCATGACAGAGTAATCTCATCAGGAACAACACATGCATTAAAATAAGCATGGCACAATTTCACCCTTAGAACTGTTGGCCTTACTCTTCCATTTCTTGTAAAGCTTTTGCTTCTTAGGAAATCTGCAATGATTAAATTCTGACTTCTTTTTTTTTTTTTACATTCATCTAGAACAAAGGGGGAAATAAATAATTTATTCATTTTAAACAGTCTTGATTTCAGAATGTACTTTAATTTTAAAAAAAAAAACACCTGTTACAGGATACAAATTTGCTGGAAGATTTTTTTTCCTACACACACAAAAAAAATCCAGTCAGGAAAAAAAAATCTCCCAAGATTGAGGCTACTTAAAGTTATTAAATCAAGTTAGTGTGCTGTGCACAAAAGTCCTCGAGTTCAGATGAACAGAAACACTGAAGACAATAGAATAAATTTTCAAAATATAAATCTTTTCTTAAATATATTTATATATGTACTTATGTACAACTCTATAGAAGCTGAAAACGTGGAAAGTGATGTTATTGTGCACAGCATAGGAATTTATTTGTAAAACATTTCCCCACAATAAGAATTTTTTTTGCTTAGAAATCTTCCTGAAATCAAGGCACTACTGATCTCTAGGTAGCGCACCAGAGTTCATGTATTTGATCAAGAGAACTGAGCAGATGAAACGAGCAGGGAAAAAAAAGCTCATCTCTTGAATGCATTCCAGTGTCAAAAAGCTTTACAAAATCTAAAAACGTACAATTGCAGCTTTTAAGAGTTTAGTGCAAATCTGAAAATCAGCATAATTTTAAAGGTACTTAAATAAGCTAAAACATAACTAGTGTTCCCACCCCACTGGTAAACCACATGAAATAAGTTTCTTTGCAAAGATGACGTCGCTCTCTGAGTTGAAAATGGCAGCTGTGTGCCTAGCAAATTGTTTATTTTAATTTCAGTTGAGTAAGAGCAGGATAAAGTGTTTTGCTGTGGAAGATCAAAATATCTCTGGTGGTGAAGCGGGTGGGGACGGCGGGGGTGGCTGTCCCGTCCCTCCCCACCAGGCATCAGCACCCTCAAATGCTGGTGGTGGACGTGGTCTGACTTGTGCACAGAGCAAAGGGTTTCCTCCCGGGTCCTCTCCCACATCATCAGAAGGTCTCATCATCATTGCAGCTCGTTGTCCAGTGCCCAAACACTTCGCAGATGTCGCAATACGGGCGCTCTTCTCTCCGGCTGCCGTGGTACGTCGAATGCGGAGGGTCGTCTGACGCCTGCGCTTGAGTGGGACAATCTTCCGTGTCGTGGAGATCAAAACAGTCACAAATGTCACAGAAAAGGCGAGGCTTCTTCTTGTTCTGGTTTTCTTCCTCGCTGTTGAGAGTTGGGACAGTGGGCAAGTAAGACAAGGCATATATCGCTTTTAAACACACTAAAACGTTTCTCGAGATTTTGCCCGACAACTGCGGGTTGAAACCAGGAGCTGTCAGGGATCGTCTAGTGCAGTGGTTCTCAACCTGAGGGTCCCCAGATATTCCTGGACTGCAACTCCCAGAAGCCTCCACCACTCGCTGTGCTGGAAGGGATTTCTGGGAGTTGTAGTTCACAAACATCTGGGGACCCACAGGTTGAGAACCACTGCTGGGGACCAATGATCTCAGATTGGCAGACCAAGGGGGGACATCCGTAGAAAACAAAATGCTTGAGAAAACACGAGTCTCGACCTGCTGGCATTATACCAGGTGGGGATTTTTTTTTTGTTCCCTGTGATATTTTGGACTACAACTCTCATAGTCCATTACACCGTTGGCTGCTGTACCTTAGGATAACGGAAGTTGTATGCTTAAAAAGAAGCATCCATGTTTCCCTACCTCAGGATTATATGAATTGATAAGTAAAGGCTAATTCTCCTGCCTCCTGGGCTGCCTTAGAGGCAAATGAAACATTGGGAAGAGTTATGGCCTTAGGACAGAACAGGGCCCACGCAGAGTGAGTGACTACCCTACAAATATTTCTACTAGATTTTAAGATTTTCACATTTTAAACAAGAGGATGCTCACAGAGCCTGAAATCCACACAAAAGGTTTTAGACTGTCACACACCCTTAATTAGGTCAGCAGCACAAATATTAAAATGCAACAGACAAAAAATTCTCAAGCGGACCCCCTCCGCGACCAACCTGTCGTAACGAAGGACCTCTTCTTCGTTGCCATTGAGGGCGGCCTCAGACATCATGTCCAGTTTCATTTTCAATTCCTCATTTTTCCTTTGAAGATCCACAATGACGGAGTTCAGGAACTCAATCTGGAGGGTTGGTGGTGAGAAGAAATGGGAGACACGATTAAAAACTTGGAAAGTCTTAAAAGGGAAATATTGACAACAAAAAAGTTAGCTCAGAACAAAGGACTTGCCATAAGCAATGCACAGAAAAAGCCCAGGAGAACTTTATCTATGGAGTGGCTGAAGGTAAACCCCTTTAAAGTATTAAAATTCAACCTTTTAATAGAATAACTTCAAAGTGCAAATTGTCATGCCAGGAAAACTCATCTTACATGAGAGCAATTTTCCGACATGTGTGTGTTTTGATCTGGAATGAAGAATTTGGTGGCCCAAAGGTTGTCTAGAGTCACATACTAAATTGGATTCCTACGAGATCTGTTGAAGGCCTCAGTTTGCAAATGTGGATGCTGCAAATTTTAAGCAAACGTCAGAATTGCCCTACAGTTGTCAACAGAAGCGTGATTGATTTAATCCAATATCCTTTGAAAATCTATCATGCTTATATCAATCCTCCATGTTCAGAGGCAATATATCATTGAATTCCAAATCCTGGGTAGGGGAAGAAACAGCTTTTACATCTCACTTCTCAGCAGAGCTGTGCCTATTTCTGTTTTTCCACTATCAATTCCAGGAGGCATCCGGTTGACTTTGCCATAGGATATTGAACTAAATATTTTGTGGCGGCCAGCAGGGCTATTCTTGGGTGGTTTATGGTTTTGTTTGAAATCTTGTTATTGCCAGAACCTACTAGACATTGAAGGACTGAAATAAACAAGATCTCTCTTGAGGAGAACTCCGGGGCTGCCTCAGAAAGAGTCAAGACAACCATAACCGCTTTGCTGGACAGCAACAAGGCGATGAAAAGGCAACAAGACTAATTTATTAAAAAGCAGAGGAAAAAGCTGAAACAAACCATATCCTGATTTGGAGGAAAAAATTCCCAGCAGACGAAAGCACAAGCGGGCGAGAGAAGCAGAGGGGAGGAAAGAGAAAAGAAACCGAGTATTAGTATGTTATGTATGTTACTTCCTACAAAGATCATGCAGTAGCTACACACCTGGAGGAACCCACCACTGATTCCCCCCCCCCCTCACAACCCTTTACCCCATATACAAGAAAGCCCTCTCTACTTGAAGTGGTGGTGATCAGTTGCCAATAAAACATGCATGGCCTTGAAAAGATTCTGGGGGTTGAGGGTGATTTTTGCAGGGAAATACAGCGAAGGCTGCTCTACATTAGTCTTTGATTTTGCTGGCCCAGTGCGGCTTGCTTGCCTGTGCAGGCGCTCTCCAGCCTCTCAAAGAGGGGAAAAGATAGATCCTAACGGCTGCCACATCAAATCTGTTCAGGCTGAAAACGCCTTTGGCCTGTGAAAGAGGCCCCTTCCATTACGGAGGCAGCAAATCCCTCTCTGAGCCCTCCAGCCACCCGCCTTCACTACGTGATGGACTGTGGGACGTTTCCTACCTCCTTTCCCTCTTGTGCTAAGGAACCTCTGCCACCCGCAAATGCTGAAAGAAACAGGACAGGACCAAGAGAGACACTCTGTTTCTCCCTGGGCTGCTAAGCCTTGAACTGCTGGATGGCTCGGTGGTTCAGGCCTCTGAATCAGAGTTTACGAGCTTGACTCCTCCCTGTGGGCCTCCTGGATGGTCCATCGGCTCCTTCCCAACTCTGCAGTTCTATTATAATTACTACGGTATAAATTCTCCCTACTGCACTTCCGTTTTTGGCTAGGAACGTGGGAGCTGGCTCGTGTCTTTCCTGCGGGACAGGGCCCCAGCAAGGACTACTAATGCCCTCGCCGGAAGCAAGGGCCTCGGCCTCAGAAAAGCAGTCCAGGGCTTCCCAGATCCGTCCACCTGCCCTTCATGCCCAGTGGTGCCAAACCCAAATGCCCGGCTACCTCTGACGCTTCCGTGTGGGCCACCCCTACCCGTTTCTTTCTCAGCTGCACCCCCTTTGGGCCCAGTTCCTGCCATCAGACATTACTTTTGCCGCCTCAGGGACCAAGCGGGAAAGAGCGAACCCACATGAACCACGAACTGTGCAGCAAACCCACGGAAGGCTACCTGATCTGGTAGTAGGTTACCCGCGACAGGGCCGCCCAACGAGCCAACCATCTTACCCGGCTTTCCTGGTCATTATCGTTCTGGAGGGCGCCACTGGCTGTGTCATCTTGGAGAGGAAAAATAAAAACGAAACCATGTTATGAAATAAATACATCCAAATCTGGAACCAGCTGACTTCAGAGAAGGAAGCGACATGAGGTCCTGTGCTTTTCGGGAGGGTAGGTCTTCAAGAAATAATTGCAGGTCAACAGAGAGGGTACATGCCAATACAGGCGGAAGGGAACATGGGTGGCCATTTCCAAGACAAGAAGTCCCTAATCCTGGAGACCTGACTGTTCGGCCGTGTTTTCAGCCTAACGTGAAAAACCTTCCATGGTGCTGTTCCAGGGAAAGAGGAAAACTCTTCCAAGGACCCCGGCACGAATTGCCATGGCATTTGTGTTCTTAATATGCTCCCTTTTAACCATAACATAATTTCCACTGGGTTCAACGTCCACTTCAAAAAGCTGCCTCTGGTAGGGCTACTTCCTTTGCTCAAAGGAACACCCGATCTTGTTCTTTCCCTAGCAAACAGCACCTCTGAGCAGAGGCACTTAAAATTACCTCCCTGGGGCTCCCGGGCTACCCACCGCAGAAGCGTTTCTGACGGAAAGAGGGGTGGGGTATAAAGGCGGCATATATATCACCCACCCCTCCCTCCGTGACCCAAGGCGAGGGCCGAGATCACTGCTTCCCCACGTTTCTGGCAAACGGAAATTAACGTCCGCCATGCAGCCACAATGAGGGAGCTCGCCTGAACTGAACTAACATCTACGCCTTTTCTTCTTTTCAGATATTAGGTTTTGAATACCAAAGTAGATTTCTATTGCCAGAGGGGAACCCGGGAGAGCCTCTCCACTTAACTGAAGGGTCTGATGGGATCCAGGGTGTGGGACACGAAGCCTCTTGGCCTGCTCTCTGCAAACGGCAAGGAAGAGGCAAACACATCCGAGCTGGTTTTACCTGAGGTAGCAGACGGGGACCTTTGGCTCGCCCGGAGCTTCTGTTCCAAGTTCTTGACTTTTAGCTCGAGTTTCAACTTATCCGCCTCCAGCGACTGAACTAACGAATGCAAATTCCGGGCAGTGGCATTCTCTCCACGGAGCACTGTGACCTGCGAGTGATGAAGAGAATAAATCAAGGAATGAAGCAATGATGGAGAGAGTTTCATTTCTCCCTTCTTATTTTTCAAGGCCACCCCTCTAGCAGCGCCTGCGCCTGAAGATGGAATGCACATCGATTAAAACTAATAAAAGAAATAAAAGATGTCTCCAAGAAATGACTAGGCAGAAGGACTAAGCGAACAGCTCTCTGACATTTTATGTCTCCAGCATTTCACATTCAGGGAATATACTGCTTTTGAAGTCAGGGCTTCCCACTGATGTAATTTATACTACCTACAGACTGGTCTTTGGACTCCATGGAAGGCCAATGGGAAGAGGTTATTTATGGGAGCCAAGCTCCAAAATGTTTGGAAAGCAAAAGTGTTTGTGAACCAGTCAGAAAGCAGAGGAGGCAACAGGGTACCCTTGGCGCCTCTACCTCTTTACCTCGTTTCTGAGTTTTTCTAATTCTTCATCCTTTTCTGTAATCAAGGCACTAGTAATGCTGATGGATTTCTGTAAGGAAGCTCTTTCTTCATCAATTTCTTTTTTAAAGTTGGATTCTCTAAAAGAGAGAGAGAGAGAGGCTGTGTGAGAAGAGATGTTCCACTAACACGGCTTCAAAATCACAGAAAGGAAATTTTAAAAGGTTCATTTCTAGAAGAGATTATAGGAGTATAAATGGGCTCGTTTCAGAATTTTCAATGCTAGCCTTCTAACTGAGGCATAATGTTGGGCAGCATTATTATTTGGGGTCTTTACAACAGTGGAAACAAAGTAAAAACTTTTACATACAGAATTCATGCCAGAATCTACATAGCATTGTATGCGTTTGAATTTAAAGAAAGATATTAATAGGTTTGGGGGAGAGAGGATTGAAAAGGGGGTGGAGGAAGATTGTACAGAGTGAGCCTAATGTTAATTTTTTTTGTTACTTCTCGAAATAGTTGTTAAAAAAAGCAACAAAAAGTACATGCAAAGCTTAACTGCACACTTGTCATGCAAAGCAAAGATGAAGCCAGAATTATCAGCTGGTCCTCACTAATTTCTGTTAACAACTGCATTTTTTTGGCAAAAGGCACTCCTTGTAAGCCACGTTTTAACGGAAGAATGTTGGATCTGTAATGAGACTGATATAAAGAGTCTGGCTCTGAATAAGATCGCCTTGACCTCTCTTACATACATCTCTAGGGAAATCGCATCCTGAACGTTGCACCTCTCTCAGAGTTTGGAAAGACAGAGGCCAAGAACAGATGCTCAGAGATTGCTCTAGCGAGGAAGGCTGCTAGTAATCGTGTTCTCAAAACCCATGTGCACACTTTTTGTAGAAGCCTGAACTTCCTAAGGCACCACGACAAAAGGTAGAAGAAGTGGAGGCCAAGAAAATTAGCATTTCCTTCCGAGATGTCAAAGAAAAAGTAACAAATAAGACAAGACAAAATAAACAAAAAGACCCAAACCTGTGGCCCCCTTAAAGACTAACTATTACATTTTAAAGCGAGTTTTCTCAAAGAAGTCAATAAGGTTTGTGTGAAGGGCCCTCCACAATTCAAACCACCGAAACAAACACTCTGATCTCTGAATCCATGCGCAGAATGACTCCTCTCGGGGGGCCGCTGAAAGGAAGGTGAGGGTACAGACGAATTACATCTTGGGTGAACACGGCCAGCGGAAGGCCTCCTGCCAATGGGTCCATGCCCTCCCCTTTCAAACAAAGGGAGCAATCGGGGAAATCAAAATCGAATACAGGTAGGCTCCTAGGAATTTGCCGCATCTGGAGTTAGTGAGAACCGTGATAACCAGCCTGTGAACGATGGCCCAGCCCTTGCAGTGGCTCAGGAGAAACGGCACCGCAAGCAACAGTGAGGATACGTCACGGACGCCGTGTCAAAGTTACGCTGGTGTTAATGCTTAGGTAATGGGAGTAGCAAGCAGGGAGAATCTGGGATGGAGAGACACAGAGGCACAGGCCACAGCTGGATCAGACCTCCCCCCACCACCCCGCAAGACAGAGAAACCATTGAGGAAATTGAGTGAAATTGAGTAGTTGCTGTCCAGAGAGCAGAAATATCAACAAGGCCGTGTGTTTGTTCCAGAAAAAGATGACATTTAGGCCTGACTCCTGTCCCGTGGAGAATTTGAGCCCATCGTCCGAAGCTCTCGGGTGTTAAGGAGAGACTGCGGGCGCTGAACCGATAGCAGAGAGCCTGGCAGAATTGCAGGGGTCCCTTTTGCGACGTGGAAAGGGGGTGTGGGTGGGTTCAAATCTAGGGGGACAGCCCTGCTCGAATTGAGTTGTTTACACTCGGGATGGGTGGGCAGGACCGTTTATCCGCATGGCAAGAAACAAGAAGACAAAACTCAACACTCCCTATGTTCAAAAAAATAAAAGGGGGGGGAATTATGTAGATTGCATGCATATCTGACTAGTTATCCACTTTCTCTCCCCCTCCCCATCTGAGAAGAAAATGCCAGAGGACCTGGAGATGTGGGTAAGCCTGCCAACAACGAGGGCTCATTAATTTAAAAAAGAGAAAAGAAATTCTGGGATATCTTAGGGTGCCCCTCTTTGCACCAAATGGAAGATGTGGCAACATGCGAACACATGTAGGCTACTTCAGGGAAATCCCTCACACCTCTTCTTGGATTACTGATGCTGTACATTTTATGCCCTTCCTGAAAAAAAGGGAGCCAGGCACCCCATAGAATATCAGGGGCGTTATCTTTCACAGGCTGATCAGTTATCCTCTGACAGAGTAAAAACCTACCTCGACTAAAATGGCGATTAATCTTTTTTAAAAAAAATAAACACGGGCACATCATCTGAAACCCAAGACAGTGCTGCTCAACTCTTGTTTTATTCGAGATGAAAATGCGATCCATCAACTAAGGTACTCTTAAGGTAGCAAGCTTGATAAAAACGGTACTCGCTTCAAGCATCTTCTCTCAGAGACCTCTCTCATTTGTTTGCCATTTGCTCTCTCCATCATCATCATCATCATCATCATCATCTGCTTTGAAGACCCTCTCTTGAGAGGTTCCCTGAATGGACTGAACTAGCCAGGACAAGATGTCTTAATGTGTAACAGCGGTTCATGCATCCTAATACTGAAGTTGGACCTACCTATAACAAAGTAAGGCGATGGGATAACACTGGGGAATAAGCCAATTGTTCAAGCTCTGATCATTTAATTACTGCTCTGTTAAAAAGATGAGGCCCATGCCGTCATTTGTTATACTGGATGAACTGGACACATGTGTGTCTATATATTTTTTATGCACGCAATTTCCAAGCTCACCAGGGCTTGAGCAGCCTCAACGACACTGCGGTACGATGGGAGTGCAGTGACAACGAGCTTGAGAAATACAATTTCATGGGTCAAAAGACCCATTTTGCAACCATTACCAAGTCTGAAAATTCCAGGGTTTAGAATGTTCCAAGTGACGTTTAACACTGCAAAGGGCCCGATCCACCAAAAGTACCTCCTGAGCAAGTGCCACTAAAATGAACAGTATATGCACCACTGAAATTAGCAGACAGGTGGTACTGTACTGTGTATGCTCAGGAGACATTTATGGTTGACAGTCAAAGAGGTGATATTGGTTAGTCTTCCTTAAAGCTCTGCTACAAATACCACCCAGATTCTTCCCTTGCCATAAAATAAATCAAGAAATCCCAATAATGAAGCAAGTACCTTAAAGTGATACTGGGCAAGCTTTAAAAATGCAAGATAACAAGAACCACATGTTAGAAACATGGAAAGAGAAATGCAAAATACAGTAAAGGAAGAACTAAATTTGCACTGAAGTGAATTCTGCTGTTGTCATAAAAAGAAAAAAAATAAGGTTTAAGATTGCTGAGTATTTTTACGGGGAAAAATATAACAAAAAAATGAACTGAAAAGCAAGACACTGAGGAAAAGAAAGGCAGCCAAAAATAATAATAATATGTACAACAACTTCATTGGAGAAAAAAAAGTTATTTATTGTAACGTGGATAGACTTTCTTTAGTCTTACCATTAAAGACACACAGATATAGCAAAGGAAGCAAGAGTAGGAAAGGGAAGAGAGAGGAATGGAATGAGTATTGAGAGAAAAGCACAAGCTTCCAAGACAAGTCAGTCAGAAATTCACAACGGGTCGAATGACCTGAAATTACACCACAAGCCCCCCTTTGAGCTACCGTTCTCTCTAATACTTCCTGTCGTAATTCACCATGCAGACAGTTTTTAAAAGGTGCTTTCGGGAGGCAGCATTTTAAAAGGGGGGGGGAGATGATGCTGAAAGAGGCTCGGCCTTATGTTTTGGCCACCTCATTCTTCATAAGAGGTCTTTGTCTTTTTATTAATATTATTACGCATAAAAGCTAAAGGGTTGGAAAGGAAATTTCTTGGGGCTTTTTTTTTTGAGGGTGTGTGTGTCTTTCTGTTTCATTTAAAAGTCTGATTCGTTCTCATACAACAAACCCCCCAAGGCGCAAAAAGAGAGAGAGATGATGAACAGGCTGTGTCAACCGCTTAGCCCGGGGTGTTCCTTTCTCTATTCCCTGAAGCTTAGCGATGCCACCTCTTGAGGAAATTTGACAAGGATCAGTCGGAGGACATTTGGGCATTTGTCAAATCAATAAAGGAACGCTTCTGAGGCAGCTGAGAATGGCAAGGGAGCTATCTGGGCAGGGGAGGGGGTAAAAGGGACGCCTCTAACTACTTAACAGAGAACGGAGTGGCCTGGATTAAGCAAGGTTAAATGGCCCCTACAGCTAAGCATTTTCACAAGGTTCCAGGCATGTGAGAGATGCAACTGTTTGCACATCTTGCGTACTCCACATGCAAAAACATTTCAGGGGGCCAGAATGCGCGGCCTCGGGGTTATTAACTGACAGAGAGGAAGCAGGGATTGAGTCGTTTCATCACACCATCTTCCTCCTGTTCCCCCCACAAATGGACTGGATGCGCCACCCAGGTCGACAGGCGGAAAATGCTCACCTCTTTTTCATCTCTAACAACTGGTTATTGAGGACGGATCTCTCTTCTTCCAGCTGAAAGAGAAAAGCAAAGGGGTTTTCAACGGGGATGTACAAGAATCCAAACACCGTCTGTCAACATCTGCAGGATCCTAACCACTGACATCTGCAGGATCCTAACATGGCAAAAGTAAATCACAAGCCACAAATCTTGGTTTTAATGAGCGAGCCCCTGTTGCTTTCCCCCTCGCCTTCTCTTTTTGCCCCACACATGGCTTTCTTACCCTTCTGAACCTTTTTCACTTAGGGGGCAGGATATACTGTTTTATTGAGCCCTGAAATGACAAACCCTTTTTACCTGGAAATGTTATTATTATTTTTGGGTATGCTGCCTGAGGGATACTTGGCTTGAATCCAACTGAAGATAACTTTCCCCAGCTTTGCTCTTGTCCTGTGTGTATTTCCACAGCCCCACCAAATCTTTCTTAGGTAAAACCCCCTAAAGTAAGTCTTGAACACTGGCTTCTGTCCCCCCCCCCCCGCCGCCCCATCGCTCCCAGACTTGGACCCAGGACCTCAGCGGATGCTGCAGCTGCTCACTTAGAAAGAGGCAGATGAACAGAAAAGCAGAGCTTCAGCCCAGGGGAGCTGTAGCCTAGAACAGCCCTCCGATTGTGTTGAGAGAACGTGCTGGAAGTCTGAAATAGCAATTTCCCGGAGAGCGCACAGCCCAACAACACCTCTGGAGGACAAGCGGGCCTCTGCCTGCAATTCCCTCACCAGAACTGCCCTTCGGCTCAAAGCATGCTGTGCGGGACAGAGAAATGAGGAAAAGAGGGAAGCCTGAAGGGAAAAGACCCACACCGAAGCCCCTGAGATCCAGGAGGCGGCCTTGGCAAAGCCGAAAGCTTTAGCAGGCTGCTTAGCAAAGGGGAACCAAGAAAGTGCCATTCCTTCTCTCATCAAACTTGTCAAATTTCCGCTCCAGTTTAATGCACATTTTTGTGTGGTTCCCCCTTGCTTTGAACCAGCCACTTGTCTCCTTATATACCGTGCCTGTTTCTGCACGCCATGTTCCCAGGCATAGAAAAAATCTCCTGGTTTTTTTCTCCTCTTCAAAATGCAACCCTTACTCATTTTCGCAATGAGCCTGTAAAGGTGCAACGCCTCGGAAGAACTGACTTCCTTACTGCTCCTTCTGCCCCCATGTTCACTCAACACTCAAAATCACAGAACTGTGGTTCCGGAAGGCGACCCTCGAGACATCTAGCTCGATCTCCTGCCAGTGCCGGAAATCTGTCGATAAATCCGCTCTGACCAACAGCCACCCAAGGTCTGTTTAAAAAAAAAGACTCTGCAGAAGAGAATCGGCCACCGTCTGAGGAAGTCTGTTTCACTGTCCAACAAGTCTTATTGGGATTCATTTATCAATTTACTGTATTGGGAATTCCTCCCCCCACTGGTCTGTTTAATTGATGCAGCCTCTAGCCAACCACACCGCTCAGCGGTCCGGGCTATCGTCCTAAACTTAAAAGAAAATTGACCAAAAGACACACACAACCACACACACACACACAGGCATCTGCTCGTCCCCCTTTGGATCCATTATATTCTGGGATAGCTCATAAATGCCGAAGAACTTTCCTATGTCAGGTAGAACTAGTATGGTGTGAAAGGTCGTCAAAAAATTATCCCTTGCCTCCCAGAACGCAAAGGGCAGGAAGAGGCAGGGTAGAGTAATGGAAAGCTTCATGGTGGCCCTTTTGCAGATTTTACTGTGTAGCTGATTCTGGACAATAATGCCAGTATGGGGAAAAAAACTAGGAGAAGAAAGCCAGCCGCATCACAACTTCTCGCTCGAAACCTCACACCATGAAGCAAAAAGAAAGCTATTTATAGGATGGAGGAGAGTCTTTTAAAAACAGTGGCACAGCTTTCAACAGTCCCTTAGTCGAGAGGTTTAAATGAAAGGACGACGTATTTGAAATATTGCAAAGCAGAAAATCTCCCCAAGTTAAGTGTACTTTGTAATCTGGCTGGAATGCCTTTCATTAATTTCCAAAGCAGATAATTATTTATATAAGTGAGATGACAACCCCCCCCCTTTTCCCTTCCAAGGACACCATGTAAAAAGCAACACTGCACAGGCACACAAGCTTTAACCTTTAGATGTCAGTGTAAACCGTTGATGAAACAATACTCATTAAATTTTTAAAATGTGTCACGTTTATGCCTATTCATAAGCAGACGCTGGCGCCTGGATTTACATGGTGACCATAGCAACCCAAAAAAACCCTGCAACAGCAG
Organism: Phrynocephalus versicolor; assembly: GCA_023846285.1. Lineage (NCBI taxonomy): Eukaryota > Metazoa > Chordata > Lepidosauria > Squamata > Agamidae > Phrynocephalus > Phrynocephalus versicolor. Next base: position 564,429 of record JAHTLZ010000019.1, on the reverse strand, counting down.
TTGAAGGTTTATCCAGACACACCTTAGGAGGGACTGAACCTCAAAGGCTGAAAACGAGGGCATAGCAGGTCGTTTCCGATTGCCATTTCTGAACCTTCGCTAGACAAAGCGTTCCCCCTCACAAATATAAGAAATCAGAGATTTTCCAATGATGTAGCCTCAAGAGACCCTTTCCATGCGGCATCTTCTCCATCCAAGCACTACAAATGACAGATCTTTCTTTGAAAGCTAGTACTAGGGAGCAGAGGAACTTGGCAGGTTTTTCTGGCGGTGAGACCTTCCAGGCGCCATACCAGAAACTAGGAATGAATGGAAGAGGCACCTGAAATTCCCAAGGTGTGCTTGATGCAGTTTTTACACCTGTAGCCTCCTGCACGAATGAAACTCACTTTCTCTTGTGAGTCACGAGTTGTAAGCTGCTCTCGTTACGAAGCTCACACTGACCTCGCTGTTTCCCTTACAGCTGTGTCTCAGGGCCCAATCCACCGGATGCTCTGGCATGGGAAGTATGAAACATTTTGCTGGTCCCCGGCTGCCTTTCCCAATCTCAAGTGTCCCCAAGACAGTGGGGGGGGGGGGCTCTCATTCTTTGTGGCAAGGCTAGTGAGGTAGAGCCGCATGAAGAGAGGTGTGCTTTAAGAGATGTCTGTGAAGATTCTCAGTCATCCAGGTGAGTTTATCTGGAAGTTGAGTCATGGCGACTGGGCTTCTTTTTTGAGAGATAGAAACGTTTCGCTGCTCATCCAAACAGCTTCATCTTTAAGAGATGTGGAGCCCAGCTTTACAAATGTCACTGCAAGTACAATTAAGCTCCTTTAGAATTCTCCTTTTCATTATTCATACCCAGTTGCTCTGTGCCCAGAAATATAACATTCCTCAACCGATCTTTTCAAACAGCGTCTCTGAAACAAATCACCACTAGCTCTCTGGGTCCTTTAATAAGCCTCTTCGGAACGGCAGCACTCTAAGGGGAATCCTCTACGAATTCTTTACAGGCAAGAAAAGCCAGGGACTTAGGAAATGAAAAACGCCAACAGAACAGCTGGCGGCCCTCCAAACTCTGAAGACCTTTCACTGAATATCGACAAGGACCTCCTCCTACCAAATTCCGAAAGGGATTTCTTTGGTTTGACGCAACTTCCCCCTACACCACTCCGGCGCTTTGAAGACCGACAGGCTAGTTTGAGACATTGGCAAGTAGGAACTTTTGCCTTTAAAAGTTCATGCTCCGATTTTTAAAAATGCAGTGAAATCCTCTCTAAGGTCTCTTGGTTTTAATTGCCTAAACAGGGCAAAGAATGGCTTTCTTAGAAGGTGTTTCTCTTCTAAGAGATTAAAAAAATCCCTACACCACAAGCATGGATTGAAGACACAGAGGGAGCGTAGCTAGCATGCTGGACACCCTCTCACACCAAACGCCACCTCTGGAGAAGCCAAGGGGAAGGGGTTTACCTTCTGGTGAGCGGTGATGTCCCCTTTGCCAAGCTCCTCGGCGAGTTTCGCGTTCTCTGCTTGCAGCGCCGCAAGATGCTGGGACTTCTCAGCCTCCGCCAGCTTGAGCGCTTCCCTGGGAGGACAAGGAACGCACGGTTACCATAGGAACGCGAAGGGCAATGGGAGAAAAACGGTGGGAGAGGAAACAGCCTTGCCACTTGCAAGAGAGATTGAGTCACATGTTTAATGAGATTTAAAAAAAATAAAATAAGGAGCCTTCCCGCATCTCTCAATCCCCTCCTGCCTCCTGCCCGAGCATCACTCGTCGAAAGCAAAACCTGCCACGGAATCGCCGCTGCTGGCTTTGAATCCCAACAACATTTCGAACATCATTAAACAGGCCTAAATATAGCAAGATTTCACCCAGCACATTTACAGCTGTCCATCGCGGGAAGTGTGCTGGGTTAAACTTGGCTATATTTAGAGTTTTCTTTCGTGAATGGAGTGAGTTTGGAGCGTGACGGATCGGGCATGAGAACGCCCCCGCCCCCCCGATCCCACAAGCCCAGGCAACACTCAGAACACCAGGATATTCAGCAAGTTTCTCCTACGGATTAAAAACACGAGAGGAAAAAAAAAACCACCAATGACCGTCCAATAAGGATTAAGTTTTATTTATTTCTTTTATAACTTCATATTTAGTTACCTACTCGTGCTGCAGTGGTTAAATGCCTGCAGTGTAGCTAAAACTGTGCTCACGACCTGGGGTTCAATCCCAAACACATACACACACACACACACACACAAAAATAGGAGCTGAACTTCACAGGATTTCAAACAAGTGGAATGACAGGCATACCGCAGGAGATGCATCAGGATTAAAATTCATGACCGCACCACAGAAAATCCACTGGCCCATAATTGTACTCCTTTTATAGGTTCCAAAAAGGCAGAATAGGCACACACTTACTACCATTTGTCTTCTAAGTACTTGAAGAATAGGGGAAGAAGGGAACGTATGGGCACCCACCAGTGCAGACTGAACTTCACCCGAACACATTTTTTAGGAAGAAGAGGTTAAATACTTACAATTCTTTTCTAATCTCTTCGATTTTCTTGTTTTCTGCGTTGAGAAGGTCCTGGGACTTCTTAAATTCTTCTTGATTCTTCAGTTTCTGTTCTTTCAGGGTATCCAACTTGGAAGAGGAAAAAGAGAAGGGGTTAAAAAAAAAAACCCCACACGACTCTTGGCTGAGGAGGTCAACGGGACCGCAAGGGCCAAGCTACGCTAGGCACTAGAGACGAGTCGTTAAATCCTCTTTTCTGCTCCGATTTCTTCTAAAAGCAGCTTCAAGGGTCTCCGACCTCAATCGGAATAGCGATACGATGGGAGTTTGTAAAGAAAAATGTCCATCTTCGACTGCTATTCCTCAAATTGGGGAAGAGGTGTATGCGACCGTTATAAAGAGCAGGACTTTAAATCCAATGTTTGGCATACTGAGATTCTGCAGACCAAAACCTTCCCCCTCAACAATTAAGCCTGGCAGCACCTTAATTGCTGGGAGGCGAAAGAGACGAGCGTTGAGGCCATGCTTCTGGGAAGGCCATACTTTCTGAAGATCAGGAAGAATTCTGGCCCAAAGTGACCAGAATGTCTTTATTTACTATGTTTTCCTATTTCTGCTAAGAGCTTTGCATCCGTTTGTAAGCTTCATCTGCTCACAAACACTCAGTGATGTATTTTATTACATAACAGATAATCTCCGACCACCCGTACAAGAATTACAGGGCCCTGGATTTAGATTTTAATTTCCGCCACTCCTGAAACCGACCAGAGCAGGAATTGATTTCTCCGCCCTCAGATCTTTGAGGACGAGAGGTTTCTGAGACATAATCTGGGTAGTACAGAAATTCAATAAACTAACAAACAAACCCTAATTGTTTCTAAGGTCTGCATCTATTAGGACCTCTGGAGGGCTGAAAAACTCCCCCTTCACCAGGTGAAACAAACCAAACTCTCTCTTTTATGTTTGAGAGCTGATGAGGTGAAAGAAATCCCAGTCTTAAGACAGGAAGTCTGACCAGTAGACAAACTGAAAAATTTAACTGGCAAACTGTCAGTTTCCATGGAGGAATTATCTGAGGGCCTTTAGAGGGCACCTGATTTACAGACTCCCCATGAAAACTTATTAGATTTGTGCCTGACACACATCTTTAGTCTGGAAAAAAGGCGCTTGAGGGGGGATATGATTGAGACGTACAAAATAATGCAGGGTATGAGTAAAGTGGATAGAGGGAAGCTCTTCTCTCTCTCCCAAAACACCAGAACTAGGGGACATACACTCAAATTGAGGGCTGGGAGAGTAAGAACAGACAAAAGAAAATATTTTTTCACCCAGCGCGTTGTAAGTCTATGGAACTCCCTGCCACAGGATGTGGTGATGGCATCTGGCCTGGATGCCTTCAAAAGGGGATTGGACAGATTCCTGGAGGAAAAGTCCATCACAGGTTACAAACCATGATGGAGATGTGGAGTCTCCAGGCTTTGAACCGGGTTGCTTCGGGGGCCAGATGCAGGGGAGTGGTGTCGGGAGACAGATATCTAGTCTCATGCACTCCCAAACGCACCTGGTGGGGCCGCTGTGAGATACAGGAAGCTGGACTAGATGGGCCTTTGGCCTGATCCAGCATGGCTCTTCTTATCTGACAATTCATCTGAAAAACTGCTTTTATATTATGATACTCTATGACTTCATTTGGGAGGGGAAAACCCACCTTACTCTTATGTTGTCTTTATTTTAAAAATTAACCTATGGTCCATGGGATCTCTGACACTTTTAGTCTAAAAACTGCACCCTCCCACTTTGAAGGCATCATCCTGCCCCAGAGTGACAGCTGATTTCTAAAGCCATCATCTGCACACTGGGGCCACCACCATTCAGAAGCCAGGGCATTGCTTGTCCCTCGAGAGCCAGCTGTCTGCGAAGAGGTTTTAAACCTCACACGGCCCGAGACAGCCACGGACAATTTCCTTACCTCCTTCTGCAACTTCTGATTAACCTGCTTTAAATTCTCCAGTGAGGCCAAAGTTTCCATTTTCTCTTTATGAAGGGTTTCCTTCTCTTTGGTGACCTGCTCCACTATCTCCAAAGCATCTTCTGCTGTTTTCGCCGTCTAGAAGATAAAAACGCTTGCCGTTAACAATACGCCAGTCTCTGGCTGCAAAGCGATCGGCTACTTTCTCCACCGCGCGCCTCTTAAATCAATGCTCTTTCCCTTGAGGAAGCAGTAACATATAGAGAGGTCTGGCAAGTCACTGCAAGCTGCTGTTTCCGCAAAGGTGAGAACAAACATTTCTATTTTTATCTACCGGAGGGAATCCTGACGCTCTATAAAATGCAATCAAATCTACGAGGCCACCTTGCTTCGTGCAAAAAATTAAATTCCAGTCCCATGCTAGATTTGTTCTTGAGATGAGAGAGTTGGTCCTAATGAAATAAATCACAGTTTCATGTTGATTTTTTTTTCCATTTAACTCCAACATCCAGAATAGTTCAAGAAACAATCACTACCAACAGACTGTGCTAGGTTTTCCTTTTGCAAATACTGAGGAATCAGGACGGTGGCCCTGCATCTGGACTTGGTGGATACCAGTGAAATTTAAAAAGATGGGGGCAAAGGTTAAAACTTGTGTTGCACAAGGAAGCCAAGTCTTCGGGTGATCAAAAACTGAAGTTTCAAGCTTAGCCAAGACAAGAGGAAATATTATTTGGAACATTTTTTAAGCTGCTGAAGGAATGGGCCCCAATTCCAATCTGACCTCTGCTGGTAGTGAGTGGAACTCGTGCTATGAATAAAAAGACAGATGCTGCCAAACCATCCGCGACACTGAATTCAAAAGTAATTTTCTGTTCTAAGGCTGGCTTAGGAAAAAGTTACAGAATTAATTTTGCATTGTTGATTTCAGTGCACAATTTAAAAGTTTTTCAGATAAGCTCCCCTTTGAGCTGATACCTACCTTTGCGCCAATTTCTGTGCGGACAGATTGGGAAACCTGTCTTTTTATTCATGGTTGCAAAACACAATATATTTTGAGATTCGTTTTATCTGTGAGCCTTTGAGGTTGGACGCGGTTCGCCTTCCGACCCCACCCACCAAAATTACGACAGCTGATTAAGAAAAGACTTTTTCCTCCCCAATGTTTAACAGGGTAAGTTGGTTGCCGGCAAGGTAATTAAGGTGCTCGGAACGAGCCAAGATGCAGAACTGTGCAAAACGTTAAGTGAAGACAGAGAAACGGTTGGCGTTAGTGTTTTGGTGTTAGTAACGGAAGGTGACTGATTTACCAAGGTTTCGATACCTCAAATCTCTGCATTACCGCATGTTCCTGAAGACTCTCAATTTCTTTCAGTTTCGAGACAAGCACCTCTTTCTCTTTCTGTAGCATTGCGTTTTTATTCTGAGATGCCACCAGGCTGGCCGACATTTCCCTGTTGGCCTGGGTGAGCAGCGTGACCTCCTCGTGCAGCTTGTAGTAGTCTTCCGAGAACTTGTCCTTCTCTTTCAAAATCTCCTCCTTGATGGCGAGCAGGTGCCTCTGCTCGGAGAGGAGGACCTCGTTCTCCTGGAGGAGTTTGCTCCGCTCCACTTCTGACCGCTCGTGGCGAGAACGAAGGTCCTCCAGGATCCGGGAGACGCCGCTGTGCAGCTCCTGCAGCTCTGCTTTGGACTTCGTCAAGGCCGCAAACTCCCTCTTCAGCTTTTCGATGTTGGAGGCCAGCTGCTCCGTCTCGACGGCCAGGACCTCTTTTTCCTTCATGATCTCCTCCAGCTTGGACTCGCATTTCAGTTTGTCCTGTCTCAACCGGTCCCTTTCGTCCGCGAGGGCTTCGTTTTTCTTGCCCAGCTGCGCTTTCTCTTTCTCTAGCCGGCTGATGCTGTTGTGAAGCTGCGTGTTCTCCACCAAAAACGACTCTTTCTCCAGCCGCCGGCCTTCTCGTTCGATGGTCAGGTTGTCCTGGACTGTCTTGAGCTCTTTGCTCAGCTTCTGGCACTCCTCCTGCAGGAGGGCCTTCTCTCTGCTCAGCGCCTCCTTCTCGGAGGAGCTGCTCTTAAACGAAGCCGACAGCAGCTGCTTGGCATGGAGCAAGGCGGAGTATTCGTTCTCCAGCACCGTCTTGGCGCTCTGGGTCTCTTTCAGAATCTTCGACAGCTCGCCCTTGTAGCTGGCCAGCACGTGCGCCTCTTCCGTCTTCTGGTCCAGTTCTCTCTTCAAGGTTTCGACGCTGCCTTGGAGTTTGGCCTTCTCTTGCGTCAGCATCCTCTTGGATGAGATGTCCAGCTCGTGCTTCTTCTTCAAGTCGCACAGGGCTTTGGCCGCCGACTGCTTCTCGGCCAGGAGTTCGGCGCACTTGCCTTCCAGAAGGGCTTTCTCTTTCAGGAGGGCGTCGTTGTGCTTCTTGAGCTTGGAGGACTTCTGAGAAGCTAGCTCCTTCTCGGCGGTCACCTGGCTGAGCCTCTCGTTCAGCATCCTCTCGGTGTGGGAGGCCTCTTCGGAGGCCGCGGCGAGCTTTCCCAAAAGGGACTGGTTTTCGCTCAAAAGCTCTTCTTTTTCCTCCAAAAGCCGCTTCTCCGACGAAGCCAGGGCTTCCTTCTCTTGCATCAACTGGATACATTCGGAGTCTGTGGATGCCCTACAGGCCTTGATCTCTTCCAAGAGCTTTGAAAGACTGGCCTGAGAGGCCTGCAGCTGGACCTTGTCTTTGGTGACCTCTTTAAGCTCCTTTGCGGAAGCTTCTAGATCGGCCTGCAGGCCTTCGTTCTTCACACTCAGGGCCTGCTTTTCATCTAGCGCCTGCTCTAGGCTTTTATTCAGTTCTTCCTGGCTCTTCAGGAGAGCTTCTTTGTCCGACTGCAGGTCTTGGCTGGTCTGAAACACATGGTCCCTCTCCCTCTTCAATGACACATGTTTGTTCTCCAGATCCAGGTGTTTTCCCAACAGCGCGTCCCTCTCGGCGGCCAGGGCGGCTACTTCTTGCAGGAGCTCTTTCTGGTCCCTCGCCATGTCCTCGTAGGAGCTCTTCAGCTTCTGAATGACGTCATCCTTATCCTTGAGAAGGGCGGCGTTTTCGTCACTGAGCTTCTTCTGACAGTCCTCGAGCTCTTCCCTTTGGCTGATGTGCTTCTGACACTCTTTGCTCAAGGCATCATTACGGGACTGGAGCTCCTCCACTTGGCGGAGGAGAGAGGCCTTGGAAGTGCGCAGAACATCATTCTCTCGCGTGATCTTGAGAAGATCGTCCTGGGCTGCCTCTATCTCTAAGAGCAGCTTGCCTTTCTCGGTGATTAGCTCGTCGTTTCTAGCTTTTTCTTGCTGGACTTCATGGTCGCTTTCTTGCTTCTCTCTGACCACCTTTCTGTTCTCCAAGTTAAGTTCCTCGTTCACTGTCCAAAGCTTCTCCTGATCTTGCTTCAACAACCCAATCTTGGATTCCAACTCTACCAGTTTGGACAGCAAGGAACCTTTTTCTAACTTTAAAGCATTCCCTTCCTGCGCCAAGGCTTCCTTCTCTGATATCAAAGCCCTCATCTCATCTGACATTAGTTCAATCTCTTTCCTGGCTGCTCCTAACATATTGGTTAAGGACTAGAAGGAATAAAGATTGGGGGGGGGGGGCGGAAAGGAAAACAAGAAAACAAAAAAATACAAAATATGAGGTCAAGCAGACTAAAGCAAAATGTGGATTAAAGACTAATAGCATTGCTATGTAAAAAAAGCAGACATAAGTAGGCATACAAGGGACACACGCACACACACACACACATGTATGGACATGCTGAAGGCTTCCAAGTCAGATTGAAGCATGACGAGAAAACCTGAGTGGTGAAACTGGCTTGAGGCAAAGTGGACTCCTAGAGCTTGCATTTTGTGCCTCATTTAATGGCACACACTTGGGTAAAATATGTTGCTCTTGTAAGAACAGGAGACAGGGCATGGTGGCTCAGTGGACTAAGGCTTCTGAAAACTGTTGGCTGCAAAGTCGGCAGCTCGGCGGTTCGAATCCCGGGTGCTGCCACGCAGCGGAGCGAGCTCCCGCTGATCACCCCAGCTCCTGCCAACCTAGCAGTTCGAAAGCATGTCAATACAAGCAGATATATAGGTACCGTCCTAAAAAGCGGGAAGGTAACACAGTGTTTCCTTGCAGCCACGGCGGCCAGGTGGCCATGGAATTGCACAACACTGGCTCTTCGGCTTGAATACGGAGATGAGCACCGCCCCCCAGAGTCGGACACGACTAGCACGCATGTGCAGGGGAAAACCTTTACCTTTTACCTAAGAACAGGAGATGGGATGAATTGCACTGACCCCTTTCCCTAAGAGGCAAATCAACACTATCTGGGGGTGGAGCCATGGCAACTGGACTTCTTGTTCTCGTAAGACCGAAATGTTCAAAGCACATGAAAGGGAGATAATAAAAAAACCACACACCAAAAGTGAAGCAGTTAAAGGCAAGCTAAGGGCAAGGAAGTGCTAAGACAACCAGGACTTCTGAATTTGCTCTGCCCTATCAAACAGAGCAAGGAAATTATTTAGCATCCAACCCTCTGCCCCTCAAAAAAAAAAACTGTCAGCAAGCAATAGGGCAAGATAACGAGAAGTCATGATCTGAACAGCATTTACCAGGATGAGTTTTGTTCATGGAAAATGCTAATGGTTTCGATGAGGGTAGAAGCCACAAAACTAGGTCAGCCTTCTGAGAGCACCTGTTTTCTTTTCCCGGCCATCCTTTTCCTAAAATTACCCCACTGCGGACATCATACATGTTCTGCTTTGGCCCATAAATTATTTTGTTCCCAAACAGAAGGGGGGGAGAGAGAAATGTGAAAAGATATCTAGCTCTCATTTGAGAGCCATGCTCTACTGAGGTGATGCACCTGAGGTTAAATTACAAGACTGATATTCCAGTGCAAGGCACTTTCCTGGATATAGATGAAAGAATTGCAGCTGATCTTAACCGTTCAGGAGTTAACATTCCTGTGGTCCTCTCAGTTTTGAAATGCAGATGTCTCTAATAAATGGTACAGGCTAATTGTTCCAAAGGACTGACACAATTCCGCCAACATGGGCTGCTCATACCGCTAAAGGTCAGAGAAATTGGTGATTCTCCTAAAAACAACCCGATGCTGGATCTTGATCTTAAACAATGAGAGGCAGGCGGAGCACTGGGCATGGAAGTAACGAATCACCTTCCAAAAAGAACCAATACCTTGGTTGCTACCTGCCTCAGAGAGGTACGCACCTTTGCATGTTCTGCCTCCTTTTTCAGTTCCTTGGCCTGCTTTTCCAGGTCGCTGCTCATCTTTTGTGCGTTGGCCAACAGCTGCTCTGTTCCCTGAAGTTTTTGCTTAAGTTCCTGGACGGCCGCATCGTGCCGGGCTGCCCATTCAGACTGTACTTTTTCATGTGTCGCTTGCAGGTCCTGATACTGATTGTGGCTAGCTGCAATTTTTTTCTCCTGAGAAATAAAACGAAGGGCACAGCTTGGCATGACGTCTTGTTCCCTTGACATGAGACTAGAAGTCGCATTTTACAATTACTCTTTTTTTAAATGCCATCTTTCTTGCATTAAGAGCTGAAGGAGCAACTTGGCAGTAAATCTGGGACATTTGATAGTAATCTCACGTGACAGAGGTGGGCAGTTCGTGCCAGTTCGTTTACCACTCAAACAGATGTTCAACATTTCTCAGTCCTCCCTCCACCGGTGGGTGTCCACTCAGAGGCCACGTTTTGAGGAGGTGGTACCGAGAAACCAAGACACTGCCCCTGAATGGGTACCCATTGGAGGAGGCGGGGCTGGGAAGTGCTGAACACCTGTTTGGTTGATAAACGAACTGGTAGTTCATGCCCATCTCTAACAGGGAGAAAATGATTTACAAGGAGGAATACGTCACACACGCAACCAGTCTCAGAATCGCTATTTCCTTGATCTGTGAACAGAGAGAAACTACACAATCAGAGCAGTTTAATAACACTTTGAGTGTGATGGGATTTGTAGTTTGGTGAAGTCCTCCCAGTTAAACAGGGGCTTGGGCTCTCTAGCAGAAAATTCTTAGCACTTCAGCAAACCATACATTGTTCCATCAATGGAACCTTGAGAACTAAAGGAGTAGTTTCAAACTGCTACAACTGTGCTCTGGAGACACACTCCTTGAACCGTTATTACTGGTCTATGGATTCCACCTCCCCCACTCTAGTTGATCTGTGGAGACTGAGATCTCCTCTTCTCCCCTTGGCCAGCTTCCTCCGTTCCATCCTGCTTTTCTTACCAGGCTGACTAGCTTTTCCTGCATGGTTTGCAAGTCCGCCTGATGTTTCTTGTGCATTTCCCCCTGCGCCTGTTCCGCTCGGCGCGTGCTTTGCGCCATGTCGTCCTGCAGCTGCGTCGCCCTCTCGTTCGCCTTGGCCAGTTGCAGCTGGAGCTCTTCGATTCTCCTAAAATTAAGCGTAATTTTTACTAGCTTAAAGAGACCTGCGAGGAAAAACCCCTATCCCCTAGCAAATACTGCCCAAGCCTCTTGGGCTGAAGTCAGCAGCACTGCCCATGGGTGAAAGGCTATTTTTTTAAATTTATTTTTTTAAAGAGCCTTTCCAGGGCAAGAGGTAGGCGGGTGGGTAGCCAAGTTAGGGTGCTGCAGGAAAAAGACATTTCATAGTGACTTCAAGGCTGAAAACGATGTTTCACAGGCTGCAGGACACATGGTCAGATACGTGGACTGTACCCAGTGTCCACTGACAGAGAGACTGAGAGGCACAATACACGTCAGGGGGACAGAAATGCCAAGGACAGCAACAAAGGAGCATCCGGAGAGCAGTTGTTCAGCAACTGCTGAAAGGTGGCAGGGGCATCTCAATTATTGTATGATACTAAACAACCAGGTGAAGGCAGATAGAATGAAGACTCACTTCATCACTAGACATGAGTCCACTTGTGGGTATTGTATGCTTTTCCCTTCTCTCCACACCCCCCATCCCTGAGAGACACATAAAAAACACACACCCAGTGCATCATCTGCCAGCTGAAACGATCTTCCATCCCCTGGCAGGAAGGGCTGCGGCCTAGGCAAGTTGATGCCAAATATAAACCTGTTCTGCCTTCAAGGAGCTACAGGTGTTTTGGTTGAGAACGGTACTGTCCCCAGGTGCTGGACAGTGCCCAGACCAAGTTCAGCACCACGGGGTCACTTTTTCACACCGGTGAGCTCGCGTTCTCACAAGGGAGCGGTTTGAAAAACCAGGAAAGCCTCAGGGCTTGCGATAGGGCAAGGACGGAAGGGAAGTCAGGAAGACATCCCGCACAAGTGAGAGAGAGAGAGAGAGAGAGAGAGAGAGAGAGAGAGAAGAGAGGGATAGATTACTTCTCTTTGAGTCGGAGATCATCGTTCATCTTTGTGAGCTGCGAAGAACTGTCTCCCGAGGATTTCATGATCTCAGCGATGTCGTTCTCAAGCTTGGTCTTGGCCTCCACCAGCTGTTGCTCTCTTTCTTCCCTCTCTTTCAGTTTCTTTTCCATGGCTGGGACAGGGAAGGAGAGGATCCACCAAGGAAACACCACAGTAGGTTTAAAACAAAAAAACACCAAACCAAACCCAAACCCAAACGATATACCCCAAAAACAAGGGCGGCTGAAGGACTGCCGTGCCTCTTCCTCTTACCTGACAGATTAGATCTCAGCTGATCCAGTTCGGACGACATGTGTGCGAACTGCTGTTCTTTTTGGCTTAGGTTTTCCACAGTTTCTAAGGGGGAACAAAAGAGAGCTTTGGTCAAAAGGCAGCTCCACTTTTTTTTCAAAGAGCGTTCGCTGGAGAACAAGGCCTTGAGAAGAAAAAAAGAAAAGCCCCCCCTTCCCATTTCACACTCATTTTAAAAAAGCCACGTTAAATCGCATTGTCGCGAGGCGTACCTTGCATAGATTTTTGTACGCTCTCGGCCTCATCTGCAGCCTGGGTAAATTTTCCTTTCTAGAAGAAAAAAAAAAGGTGAGGGGAAACAGGTTTAAATCACTTGGCTTAAAAATATTAAATTAATACAGGCTACCAAAATTAACACTGAGGGCATTTTTAGTTATGGGCAGCCTGGTGCAGCTTTATGCTGGCACGCCATTAACAATGCACGCACAAGGGAATGTACAGCCAACCCCCTGGAATCAGAGATTGAAATTTATTTCACTTTTAAAACTACTGAGCAGTGGAGAGAAACTCCCTGGGCTTGGTTTCTTCTGCACGAGGGAGCACACAGCTCTTTGTTTCTACGCATTAAGGCCATTTAGGGTATCCCAAATCTGAAATGTTGGGGTAAGTGCACAGAAAATCTACTGCACATGGCTGCGTGTTTCTAAATATGCCAAAGATATTGCCTTTACATAAAGAGATAACTATACTCTGCTATGCAGCTCTAAAAGAATGCCACCATGGATGATGTGTTATTTTAAGTACTAGTCTGTGGCAAACCGTGCAAATGACACCAAGAAACACACTTTTGAAAGTGAACGGCTTCTATTAGCACTATAATCACTTACCTTCCAAACCTTAAATACTTTGTGCCCTGGAGGGTGGGGGACATGGGGAAGAGTGACTGACTACACCTTTGCTTCAGTTTAAGACCGGAGCAAGGAACAGGGGTCCTTGCGGTACTGCTGGATTCCAACACCCATCAACCCCAGCCAGCAAGGTCACAGATGCTTGGGGGGTGGGGTGTTTCTATTTAAGCAATGATTTTGAGAAATACCCCCGCCCCCTGCTCCTGACCTGGGGCTGAAGCTATCAGCTGCGCATGGACGGAACAGGCAGCCAACACATTTATATATACGGGGGGAAATCATAGAAAATCCTCACCAAAAACAATTATCTCCGGTTTTGGACCGCAAAAGGAGTCACGGAACTTGGAAGGCGGAATAGGTTCCTTATTCTGACGTCCACAGCACAACGCTGGGGGAGTTCGGCACGGATTTCCAGCGGTTACTCACCAGATCTTTCAGTTCCTCCTCCAAGGAATCTTTGAGCCGGTTCACTGCCCCCAAGTGAGCCTCGAGCTCAAGGCGTTTTTGCTCTTTGACTTGCAGCTCTTTGACTAGACTAAGAGTCTAGCAAGGAGGGCCATGAGGTGGGGAAATAAAAAAAAAATACAAAAGGAACAAAATAAAAGACTTGGCCGAAACGGCAAACGAAAAGAAAGGCAGGTCAGAAGAGAGGGTGAAAAACCAACAGAACAAAATCCGCAAACATAAAGCCTGAAGGTGGAAACGACAGATTTAAATTGTGCTCTGAGGGTTTCGTTGGAAGCGTCGGATGGACTTTAGAAGACAAAGGCAACGTCACACTCAGATTTGTGGAATCTCAGTTTAAGATTTAACTCTTAATACACTTACAAAATAAAAGCCCAATGGAATTCATAAAGAGTTTTAAGTTAGGCAGAGGTCATGCTAACATTGGATCATGCCAACATTGAAATTTAGATGTGGTTTGCTCTACTTACAAATTATTTTTTAATTTTTTTAGATAGGGCTGCTCTACTTAACAGTTGTTTGACTTAAGAGCATGCATTCAGAATGGATTAAACAGATACCACTGTATTATGGTCTAACTAACTTGCAATGACACATACAGACAACAGATGCAAACTTAATACGTGTTTTAGTGCTGTGTTTTAAAACCTCGTCAATTGACGCAGAAATCCTCTTCCAGAGGGTTCTCTCCGCCACGGGTTGCCTCAGAGCAGCACAAATTAAAGTTTTTAGAAATGGAAAAAAAAAAGCAAAGCAATGGATGGAGGTGAGGGTACAAACCTGGCTCTTTTCGTTATTTCTGTCGTTCTCTAACCCCCGTATCTTTTCCTCGGCTGCCTCCAGCTCCTTGCTCAGTCTCTCCAGCTCCAATTTACCTTCTGAACGGGCGGCCTGAAGGGCCTCGAGCTCCGATCGTTCCCCTTCGGCGGCTTGGATCTTGGCTTTAAGGCTCTCGATGGCCTCGGCTTGTTCCGCGCACTTGCCCTGGAGCCCTTCCAGTTCCTTTACCTTGATCTCGGCTTCCTGCAGCTTGTTGAGGGTCTCCTCCATTTCCACCAGGTGCTGGTCTTCGATGCTTTCCAGTTTGGTTTTCAAGACTTCCACACTCTTCTCCTTCTCCTCGGCGGCCTCCAGCAGCTTCCCTCTCAGGGCCTCCGCCTCCTTCAGCAGCTTGGACCTCTCGGCCTCCTGCTTCTGTTTCAGGGCCAAGGTCTCGCTCTGGTGCTCCCCTCTCATCTTCTCCATCTGGGTCTTGAGTTCGGCCACTTCGGCCGCTTGAGCCCCGGCCCCTTTGCTGAAGGAGGCCTTCAGCTCCTCCATCGCTCGCTGGTGGGACGCCGCGGCCGACTCGAGCTTCGATCTCCACAGCTGGACCGCTTCCGAGCTCTCTCGGAGAGCAGCGTCCAGGCTGGCTTTCAGGGACTTGTTCTCTTTCCCCATCTTCTCGTTGGAGGCCAGTAACGTCTTGATTTCCTTCTGCAAGGACTCTTCGCTGATCTCGAGCTTCTCTTTTAAGGACTTCATCTCCTCTTGGTGCTCCTTGCGGGCGGAAACCAACTTTTCTTCCAAAGCACCGATTTCTTGCAGCAGCGAGAGAGAAGCATCCACGTCGCTGGCCGGCCGGAGGGACTCCAGCCTCGCTTGGAGTTCAGCCACTTCCTTCCCCCGCAGCAAGAGATCTCGCTCGAGTTCCATGATCCGAGATTTCTCCGACACGGTGGCCACCTAGGATGGACAGCGTTTTTAAAAAAGAAAGGGAGAGAGAGGAAGAGAGAAAGGAAAAAAATAATTATAACACACAGGACTTAAAGCTATAAAGAGGCACATCGGCCTTCTTTCTTGGAGAAGTAAAACCGCATCTTCAGTGTTCTAGGCCTCTGTACAGTGAACTAGACGTTGGTAACTGAATCTGAATTTGTATCTTGAAAGATAATACTGAAGGAAACTTCAAATCTCCAGTTAAAAGCTACTAAAGCTATAACTTAATAACCTTTCTTTTCCCAACAAAATCTTTTGCCTCACTTTGGATTCAAAGCCACAAGTCTTCGAGTAAATGCAAAATAAAACTTTTTTTTTCTCCAGATGGAAGTTAGTGGAAAGAGAAACAGGCAGTGTAAAATCAAAAGATTAACACTGGAGGTTGCTGAAACGATTAAGATTAAGCAGATGCCACATTTAAAAGCAAAAGTGTTGTGGGGCAAGTCCGCTAAAGAACCACAGAAGGTCATGAAATGGGAGTATAGGACGCCCAAGATCCTAACATACAGTGCATTTTACTTGGACTATTTCTAAGTATAATTCATATCTTCTTTTTACTGGGACTGAAGCAAGAATGTGGACTAGTTCCTTTTAGCTATACAGGAGGAGGCTTATTTTTAATATATTGACGGAGGTACCATTTCCCTGTCATTATCAGGAATAGGTGTAAAACATTTCACAGCACCTCGTGGTGAAATGGTTAAACTGTTGGACTGCAGCTAGAATTTCGCTCACGACCTGGGGTTCAATCCCAGGTAGCAGGCTCAAGGTTCACTCAGCCTTCCATCCTTCTGAGGTCAGTAAAATAAGTACCCAGATTGCTGGGCAGGCAATGTGGAATTAAATTGTTCACCGCCCAGAGTGCTTTAAGTACTGTGGGGCGGTATATAAACAGAACATGCATATCTTTAAGGTGTGTGTTAGGTGTGGAGCAGCAACTCCAGAGAAGACTTACAGCTGCCTTTACAGCTGTTTCCTTTTGGATGAAACTCAGCTGACAAGTTGGACGGACCAACGATTTCTGTAAAATACAGACACCGTTTTAATTTTCTTCAGTTCTGAGACTCAGAAAAGAGCCGAGGTGTGAGCAGCGAAAGCTTGAAGGAAACGAGAAAGATCCCCAACCAAACATAAGAAGTTTCGAGATAATTCGACAGCACCATTTTGCTTCTCTTTGCTACGAAGGGATAAGATGCTAAATGTTTTTCTTTAGACAAACAAATCAGAACGGAGGCTAACTCGGTGTGAATATTCAACAGCTAGAAATGCTGTGGATCCATCATTGCAGTTTAGCCCTGGGGACTGACTTCACGACCACCAGAGACACGTGAGAATTGAAGCTGATTTTAAGTGGCAACCCACGAAAGCAGATCCTTTATGGAACTGGCAAGAAGAATGAAGTAAATCAAGAGCAGCTATTGAAGAAAATCTATACGATCATCTGGAAGTAGTCTCTGGAGCAAGCTTCAGCCGGAGGTCCTGAAGGTGGGCGTGACTGCCAGAAGCAGAACATCCAAACTAGCACAGGCTCCAAATTAAAGGAATGCACATGGTTCCACCCAAAGCAAAATGTTTCAACACAGGCTGCGTCGGTGGTTACAGAATACTAGAGACACCGTGTAGGTAGGGTCACACACGGAGAAAGAGACGTGAAGGTTTTGACATATTGAAAGGATGTCTGAAGTGACCCAGATTTGGCAAGGCAGGGACATCAGGTGCCAAGTTTCAATTTATTCGTAAAGGCCTCCCATAAGATCTGATCTGATTTGGATTCCTGACGTAGATGAACCTCCATGATTCTATGAGATCTCCCCCTCCCCCCGGATGAAATCTCGCTAAGGACTGGGGTTTGGTGCTGTCAAGCTTTCCTCTAAACAGGGCTGAGAGAAAGAACAGGGGGTGTTCGCAGGTAGCCCTGCAGGTGGACATACCACACAGCTGGAGCCGCCCCGAACCACTTTGTCTCCATAACTGAGGCACGAACAGCCCAAAAAGGCATTGCTTTCCTTTGGTGAAGTCACTGTCTTTCCTCAACCATCGCACGGCTGAAGCAACAACCGCCAGCAACCACCAGAAGGCCTTCAGCAATCACCATCACACTGCATAATAGCTCCTGCAGCCCAAGTGTGAGTTAACTTTGGTTATCTGCTGACTGCTTCCTTTTAGATTTTTTTTAAGTTTTGGGTCACCTTAGATGTGTTCTGGATTCTGCCATCCTCCATGCCTTTCCTCCCAGAAAGTTATCTTATCATTATTTCACTGCAGGTAAGAAAACCGTTTTAAGAAATAAATGATTCGTATTTAGCTGCGTCCAAACACCGCCACGCTGGCCTTCAACGGTGTAATGACGGTGAGACATGAGATCATGATATTATAGAAAAGCCAAAAAGAGATGATATATTGATTTTTTTAAAAATCATCATAGAATACATGAGCTTTTGCGGATGAAAAATCCACGTTGTCAAGGACGAGATTGCCTCCTCTCTTTTCCAAGGCACGAGTGCGGTTACTCGGCTGCATCGTCGGGAACTCCCCCCACCCCGCCCCGGTCAGACACACAGACACACACAAAGAGTGTTGTTGATTCGAAACAATGAAGTCCATTACCCTAGTGTCTTCTAACTCCCTCTGGAGTTTATCAGCTTTGGTCTTTTCAAAGAGGAGGCTCTGCTCAAGTTCCTTAATGCGGGCATGTTCCAATTTGGTCTGCGTCTGTTAGTAAAAAAAGGGAAAGGAAGAGAAACACAACAGTGCCACCATCACATGCGAGCACGAGAGGAAAAGAGAAGCTACATGCGGGAGGCGCCGCCGTCCGTCGCTTGCTACCAAGCGATGAGCGGCAAAAAAAAGAGAGAGAGAGGCAGAGGCACATGGGCAATAATGCGCGTGGGAAATGGAAAGAAAGGAATCCAAAACAGGGGGTGGGGGAAGGAGAAAAAACAGTGAGGGGAGGACATGAACAAGATGATCCTGCAGGTGAAAGACGGACCGGAGAGTGTAGTATGAGGCTGATGGACGTGGAGAGAAAAGATGGGCACAGACACGGACAACGAAACACGGATGGAAAAAAAGAAAAGAGAAGCACCAAGGTAAACTCATGCAGCCAACGTTATTTTATCAGTGTGACAATTATCAGCACAAATTAGAATAGTTAAAGCTTTCGCAAGGCACGATTCAAACCGGGCTGATGCCCCTAGCAGAGGGCCAAGGTTATTTTTTTTTTCTCTGCTTCCCCAGAGAGCAAAACTAGCTGGGATAATATTTCTGAAAAGTCAACGTTGACTGAATATAAGGGGAAATGTCTTTACCGTAAAAGTAGTTTAACAGCATGAATGACTTAGCAATGGATTACCTCTCAGCTGATGTTTTCAGGAGGAGCCTGAGTAGTTATGGGTTGGCGATACTTTACACACTAGATTTTAAGCAGAAATGGGCTGCTCTGAACTCTAACTATCTTATCTTTCATCTCCTTGCAGTGAATACTGGATGCTTGTACATACATGACTCCTGAGATTTATTGTGGAATATTGCTTTTTTTTTGGAAAAAAATTAAAGGTTTGTAGCACCAGTCAAAATATTCACCCCATTTCTTCTTATAAACCAACTCACAAGGTATTAAGGCATCTGTGAGGATGTAATGAGATTTTTTTCCCCTCTTGGTCTTTCTGTGCTTAATTAACAGTTCCTCCTGCTAAATTTAGAAGAGCCAAGAAGCACTTGCTGCTCAAACCAATTGTTCACGTCCACACTTAAATGTAGCCACTTCCTCCAAGAGAAATTATGAAATATAATTAAAACTCAAAAGATTCTCTCCCAAGAAAAATCTAGAGCTTCTCTGAGACTTCTGAGCAGCGAATTGCCACCAGATACATACGAAAAGGAACAGCGATCCCAATTCATCAATATTAGTGATGTGGATGGAACAAAAAAAAAAAAAAACCAACACAATTAATTAAGAGACTGCTTCAGACAAAACGGCGGAGTAAGATGATTAGGGGCCTGTGTAGTGGCATGAGACACAAGTGCCTTGAATGTGATGGCATTTCTTATCCCCAACTGTGGCTTCCTATTGAGGGATAGGCGCAGTGGAGCATCAGAGGAACTGCTTGTGTGTTTTGCACAGGTTTATTAATGGGGCCCCATGTTTTACTAAGGGGCCCCATGGAGGAGGAGAAAGAGGCGACGGGGTTGGGCAATACCATTACGCACCTCCTCTTGGCTCACCTCTGCTTCAGCAAACTGGTCACCCATCCACGTTTGCCTGGGAGGGATTACTGCCCCGCTAAAAAACCCTTGAGGGTTGTGAGAGGTAATAGAGCCTCGTGGCGCAGTGGTTAAATGCCTGTCCTGCAGGTAAAACTGTGCTCACGACCTGGGTTCAATCCCCGGTAGCAGGCTCAAGGTTCACTCAGCCTTCCATCCTTCCGAGGTCAGTAAAATGAGTACCCAGCTTGCTGGGGGGGGGCAATGTGTAGCCTGCACACTGTAATTAAAATTGTAAACCGCCCAGAGACCACTTGTAGTGGTATGGGGCGGTATATAAGCAGAACACTTTTGCTTTTAATAGGTGGGTGCCCAAGCTCCGACTTGGAAACTCCAGAGGTTCTTAGGTGGCTACCCCTGACAAACACTCCACGGGGCTGGCTCTGCTTAGCTTCCGAGGATCAGGGGAAGTTGGGGAGGGGTATGGTGGCCACTGTGAATCGGAGCAGCCAAAAGACGACGGCAAAGACTGTTTTGTCACACCACAAGGCAGCGACACAGAGAGAGAGAGACAGAGAGAAACACAGACAGACAGGCTGACAGCTAAGATATCCTGCCATGGCCACCTCTAGAACACAGAACAGAAGGCGTGGGGTCGCTTCGGTCCATTTCAGTTATATCCAGAATATGAGCTGAACAGCATTCTTGACCTATATGTACTCAGTGGGCTGTATAATGAGTCAAGCCAGAAACCATTTAAGCAAATATATCAAAAACAATATCACAATATTACAAAAGCTCCCATTAAAATGAGAGCAGCGGGTCTTTCAGGGGCCACGGCGTTGTTTTGTGTTTTCCCCCCCTCTCTTAAAAGTTATGTTTCAGTGGGATCTGTAGTCATGGAAGCAGCTCCTTGGCTCCTTCACACTTTTTGTCACTTAGATGGCTTTATCTCTAGGGCACGAAAAGTGTCACTCACGCCACCCCTGCAGCGAAGTCCTGCGAAGGCACCAAAGCAGCGCCGCTGGTGCAAAAGGAGGCCCTTCCCAAAGTGGGAGAGCACTTAAAATTTTAACAAAGGCCCTGACTTTTACTCCTGGGGATGGGAGGAAAGAGTGGGTTTCTAAGTGGGAAAGATACTTATTGACTCGGAAGCCCAGCACAGAAAAGATTACGGGTGCACAAGCAAAGCACAGGGTATTGGGGAACCGGGGGGGGGGGCAGGAAAGGGCAGGTCACATGCAGAGGATTCTGGCAATAAACTGTGCTAAGGATGAAAGCTAGAAAAACAGGCTTCAGAAGAAATGCTGTGGAGCTCAGGAAGAAAATAGACACCGCTCTGTCCCAAAGGCCCTTGTGTAAAAGTCCCAGCGCCCTGCTTTTGCACACAATGGGATGTGAGCAGATAATAATATAAAATGAGCAAGTGCTTCCCCACCAAGGTTCGTGTTTTAGTCCACAGTTTACTCCCCTTTGTATACCGTATATACTTGAGTATAAGTCGACCCGAGTATAAGTTGAGACCCCTAATTTAACCCCCCAAAACTGGGGAAACGTATTGACTTGAGTATAAGTCTAGGGTGGGAAATGCAGCAGGGCCTGGCAGCTCCTCCTTTGTGAGCTGGGGGAGTGGTGTGTGATGTTTAAAATGACTTTTAGCCACTGATGCAAGTGCTTGGGTCAGTGGCTAAAACTCGTTTTAAACATTGCGTGCCACTCCTCTGTGATGCAGAGGGGGGTCATGAGAAGCGGCACACAATGTTTAATACCGACCCAAGCACTTGCCTCAGTGGCTAAAAGTATTGACCCGAATATAAGTCGAGGGCTCCTTTTTTTCAGCCCAAAATTAGGGCTGAAAAACTAGGCTTATATTCGAGTATATACAGTACTTTGTTTTTGCCTTTTTGTGCTCAAATCACCTTTTTTTAATTTCAAAGGAAAGTGGTGGTCACAGCAGAGACTTTCTCTGTGTAATGAAGGGAAAGATCGGCTTTCATTGTAACAAAATTCCCTCTAATTCCTCCTTCGAGTCTACGGAGGGGATCCAGCCCTCATTTCTAAGAACGTCTGTTTGCTGGGCGCCAGTGGGCGCTCTTGGGCTAGCCACCAGAAGGAGGATTGTCTACGAATCAGCTTGGGTGAAACTTCCCCAATGACACAGGTTCCGAGATTTGAAACACTGCAGTGGTGTTCAAGGCTACATGCACACAAACAGGGAAGCCGATGATGTCTCAGCAGCAGGATTAGGTTAATAAAGGTTAACGTTACACTGCCAAGAAAGGTTTTGTTGGTCAATAATCTGTGTTAAAATGGGAGGATCCCCCCCCCCTACACACACACACACACACATGTTTAGATGTCCTCTTACATTCTCAGGGTCTTCGGAAACCAGCCTCTTTTGCTAATGGCAAAATTAAAACAAAGAGAATTCACCACAAAGTTCAGGAGCGCCATTCAGATATATCCAACAGGAGAGGCAAAAGAATTAGTGTGTTCAAACTTGGAAAAAGTCAAAAGCGTTGGTTTTAACTGATAAAGCTCTAAATGGCTTGGGCCCAAGCTATCTCAAGGAACACATCTCTCTTTAAGAGCCTATTCAGGTGTTAAGTTCATCAGGAGAGGCCTTGTTCTCAGTCCCGCCACCTTCACAAGGTGCGGTTGGGGGTATTTGTCTGCTCCTTTTAAATATCTGCAGACTTACTGTTTTTGGATTTATAGATTGTCTTACCGATGCAAGCCACCTTGGATCCTTCTTAAAGAGAGAGGCGGGGTAAAAATATTTTAAATAAGTGAATTGACTCCATCTCCGGAAGCCTTCAAAATTTATTTTATGTTTTTGCCTTTCTCACAAGATCTACTTTCAAGGGAGGGACAGGCCAGAAATACGCCCACCAACGAGGAAGCCAATTGGGTGAAAGATCCACCCAGTCAACACAATGGCCTCAACTACACAGCCGCAACGCTGACGGATGCTCCCCCAGGGGTCCAGGGTTTCCACCCTGGCGTCTCCCACCTCTCTCCGATGCATGGACGCATTCACTAACAGGGGCTGAACATGTTGCTCAGCCTTTTTGGTGAAACTTAATAATCTGGAGCAAAGATCCGGGCAGCATGTTTGGAACTGTGAACGCCTGCTCTAAGCAGCACCTTCATCTCAACCGATCCGTTTAAAACTTGGCAACGATCAAATGCATGTGCTGAAGATTCCATACGATCCAGTTTATAGGCATTTTGCTGTGGGGGCTTTAAAAACCAAATTCAGAGCCACTAAAATGCAGTAGCCTTCGGACAGACATTCTAAAGATCACTGGAATAAATGACGGTAACTCGTACTGAGCGTTGGAAAGACGAAAAGTAGACCTAAGACTACAGGCAGAGAAGGTAAATGAACATTCTATGAACCGCCTGAATAAAATAGATGGAAGACTAAAATAAAAGCAGAACGACAAGAGATGTCAATGGGAGATGGACAAATCAATACGAGCACAGTAGGAATGGAAACCGTTGCTCTGCAAGTGGTTCTAAGCCTTGCTTTGCACATGACACAAAGGAAAACACATTTATTCTACATTCTGTTTTTGAGCACAAAAATAGAACAGGTTAAGGAAGCTTCAGGGCAGCTAACATTAAGAATCAAGCATCCCCAAACTAGTTTTTTGTTAGGTTTTGCTGCTTAAGCCTAAGCGGCAAAGCAGCATGGACCTACGGAGCTTGGCCATAGGCACAGTATGCCTTCACGCTATCCAAAATGTGAAAGGAAAGCAT
This sequence comes from Phrynocephalus versicolor, assembly GCA_023846285.1. Lineage (NCBI taxonomy): Eukaryota > Metazoa > Chordata > Lepidosauria > Squamata > Agamidae > Phrynocephalus > Phrynocephalus versicolor. Next base: position 541,204 of record JAHTLZ010000019.1, on the reverse strand, counting down.
AATAGAAATGTACAGTAAGTCTTTTCTGAGAGACCCAGGATGCTACTGAATGGTGGGATGCGGACCAGCAGTAGTCTGACTTATGGAGTGATTAAACTGCAGCATTGCAACCAACCTGGGTTTAGTCCCAGGTAGCCTGCTTCAGGTTCACTCAGCCTTTCTTCTTTCCAAGGTCTGCAAATTGATTGCTGGGGGTACAAGGGGTAGTCTGCATAATTAAACTGCAAACCGCCCATAGAGTACTTTAAGAGCGATGGGGAGGGATTTAGGTAGCACAGTTTGCTTTTTTATTTTCTCAGCTGTACTTCTGGGCTTTGGCGTCTGCTTCAATAGGAAAGCAGCTCGATACTGCAAGTTTTATCATTTCTGCACCGGCTTTCTAGTTCGTAATTTTAACAGGCAGTAGACAAGACAACAGTGACAATATATGGCTGGACTATCATCGTAAAGTAGAGGATCCTTTCATCTGATTCTCTTATGTACAGCTGTAGCAGAAATAGGGGTAGCTAGAGTGATTTTCCTTTGAGCGTCCTACCATGACGGTCAATTTAACAGAGTCTGAGACATTTTACCTCCAAGTCCCCTTTCGTGATGGATTCTTCTTCCACGCGGAACTGGAGGTCTTCAACCTTCCTTGAGTAATGGAAAAAAATAGAGAAGAAGTTAGTGGTGGCTCACTAGGGTTCCCTACCACTGATCACACTGTGATTGCCTTTCCCACACCCCATTCTTTGTTGTCATTAGCATCCTTAAATGTTTATTAAAAGCTGTAATATGTGCCGAAACACATCTTTTTCCTATGGTCTCTCTCTCTCTCTCTCTCTCTCAGTTCCAACTTACCTCCTTTCTTCCTCCAGCTGGTTAAGCAGTTCTACCTTCTCCCTGTCCGCGGCTTCCACCAAGGCTCGTAACTGGTCCATCTTGGCTTCCATTTCCAGGATTCGCTGAGCAAGAAAGGTCTACGTTAGAAGGGTTTATGTCAGGCATACCCAAACTTCGGCCCTCCTGATGTTTTGGACCACAACTCCCAGAATCCCATGCCTGTATTTCCAATGGCAAAGGACTGTGGGGGTTGTGGTCCAAAACATCTGGAGGGCCGAAGTTTGGACGTGCCTGGTCTATATAAACCAGGCCAGAGTGAAACCAGCCACCTCGCAACAGATAAAACACTAAAAGGCACCTTTAGGAGAACAAATTGGTGTAAGAACTGACAAAAGAAAAGTAAGAACGGACAAAAGAAAATATTTTTTTCACCCAGCGCATTGTTAGTCTATGGAACTCCCTGCCACAGGATGTGGTGATGGCATCTGGCCTGGATGCCTTCAAAAGGGGATTGGACAGATTCTTGGAGGAAAAGTCCATCCCAGGTGACAAACCATGATGGAGATGTGTCATCTCCAGGCTTAAAACCAGGGTACTTCCAGGGCCAGATGCAGGGGAGTGGTATCCAGAGACCAGAGATCTAGTCTCATGCGCTCCCAAACGCATCTGGTGGGGCCACTGTGAGATCCAGGAAGTTGGACTAGATGGGCCTCTGGCCTGATCCAGCAGGGCTCTTCTTATGTTCTTATGTGACTCGTTAGAGGGCTTAGGCAACAATGTCCACCCAATTGTGACATTCTCGCTCTTTGGACCTCCAGATGTTTTGGCGTTCAGCTCCCCAAAGAACCAGCTGGGAGGACCAACGGTCGAGGATTCGAGGAGGTCAAGTCCAAAACAACGAGTGTACCACCCCTCTAGAAGAGGGAGTGTTCCGTTTCCGGCAGTCCCTTTTTCCCCACCGGCCAACCCACCGCCGAGAGGCCTACCTGATCGTGTCCATCTCGTGCCAGGGCAAGCTGTTGCTCTATTTCCCCGACGTGGCTGGTGGCCTTGGCGACCTCGGCCCTCTCCAGGTCCCTCTCGGCCAGGAGCTGCTCGATGTGTTGCTGCTTCTCTTTCAGAGCCTCCTGCAGAGCGGTGGTGCCTGAAATTTTCCTTGCGTACCGCGAAGACGTTTCTGTCAACTTGGGAGGACGAGATAATTCATTTTTTAAAGAGGCCCGCGTCCACTTTTAAAAAGCACAGGGAAGTACACTTTCCTTCTACATACATCGTCCGGCTGTTGGACTCTGTTTTAACCGGTGTTAACTCTGCGTACGTTTACTGGTTGGTCTTTCAACACGGGGGACCGTAACAACCACAGGGAAGGGAAAGAAAGCATGGCACAGATCACAATCGCCCCAGGATCTTTGGTGCATAAGTCAAGCACACGGCAAAGGCTGTGCTTCTGTCTGCTGTAATAGGACAAATAGGGCATATTCTCTACTATATCGCTTTCTTCTTAGATACACGAGCAGGTGAAGCAGCTATCCTAAGAGCAGGGTTTTAGGAGAACGGGCTACGGAAGGCAACCAGAAGGGCCGCTAGCCACAAGGACAATTAGCAACAATGCAACAGTGTTGGGGTGGCAAGCCAAGACCTTCTGCACTGACACGGCAGTTTCTCTGTTTTGAGCTGTGCTGTCCACAGTTTCCCATTGCGGTGTGAATGAAGACAGAGGCATTGTGTTGTTTCCGTAATCACCCTCAGGACAGAGGAACCTGCCTTCATCAGATACAGGCATCGAGGCCATTTGAGGAAGGCGTGGGGGGTGGGGGGTGGGGGTGGGGAGAGATACAGAACCTAAGCGCTCACAGCCCCATGTTCCAGGGTGACACCTGCTTAGTCTGCATGGGGTGCCCAATTTGTAGCAGCAGAGAATCCGTTAGGACAACGTCCTGGTTTTGGGCTGCGGATGATTTTTAAAAACGGCAGCCCTCCCGTGAAAACTCCCAGGAGTGGTAATTCAGCTCTTATTTCTAACTGGGGAAAGAGGGAGAGGGGGTCTGGTGGGACCGAGAAGGAGCCAGACTTGGCCTACTACAGGTTTAAGTGAAAAACACTATACTAAAAAGTATGTAACAATATGTGCGTGTGTGTGTTGTGTCATTACAGTCGTGACCAACTCTTTGTGACCCCATGCCCATGGAGTTTTCTTGGCAGGAATCCTGGAGTGGCTTGCCAGTTCCTACTCCAGGCGCCTACAGCACCCGGTCTTCCCTGGTGGTCTCCCATCCAAGTACAAATCAGGGCCGACCCTGCTTAGCTTTCGAAATCAGGCGAGATAGGGTGTGCTGAGGGCATCTAGGCAGCTGTAACAATATGTAAAATCCAGTATTGTGAGAGACACAATCCTGTGTGCACAGGACAGCATGGAGCTGCCTGTTTAAGGGACAGATCACCTCTCACCCTCTGTGGAATATGTGAAAAACATTGTCTTCCTATGCAAACTGCTACCAGTTTTTTAAAATTCTGTGCCGGCTTTTTAAGCGTACACATAATGTGAGTGTGCCATGTTACGGTGGGGCAGTGTTGCTAGGGGGAGTAGGGGAGAAGCCCGGTTGGCACAAGGCCCCCTTAAAAGTCACGCCACAACACCCACAGGAATTATGGAAGAGAAGAAAGGGAAGCCACTGGCAGGGTGTCTCTTTGTGGAGCTGAACTGCGCCAGGAGTGCAACTGGCGCATGGGGTACCTTATTGGCGTGGTAGCACTACATTTTTGGGGTGGGTGGGGGGTGGGGGGAAGCAAACAGTCTAGCTTTTGCTTTCTTATCCCACTGTTCACTTCAGTAGTTTGAGAAAGGAAGTGAACATACCTGCATAGCAAGACTCTTAAGGCAGCAATCAGAAGACAAAGAAACAGAACAAAAACAGAAGAGTTTGAACAGAAAAAAAAGGAAGGCCTCAACTTAAGCTGGAGCCTGAATAGGAGATGAGCTTCTTAAATGATTAAGCACATTTTTTTTTTGCCACGGACACTAGCTTAAAAATCATCCCACTTTGGTTAAAACAAAATTAGTTAAGTCAGCCAAAGATCACACGCAGCAAATCCAGTGTTTCTCCAGCCCCTAAGGAAAGCCACTCTTCTGAAGGACAAGACAACCTCCGGGTTGGAGGGAGAGGCGGGAGATCTCTCAGTGCCATTTGCAGGGAATCGTAGGCAGGCGAAGAGATCTGCTTGGGAAGACCCTGAAGCCAATGGCAAGCCACTCCTGTGTGAGACAGAATGCTGGACTGGATGGGCTGTGATGGCTGGTTCCAGCAAGGCTGTTCTTATGTTCTTAAGGTAGCCGCTTCTAGAGATTTCAGAGGCGGAAAAAGACCTCCAGAAGCAATCCTGACAAGGTCTCACATCACTTGTGGTACAGGTACCTGGCCCAGTCTTAATCTATGACTCTTTAAGGTGAATGTAAGTTTCCATTTGCTGCGGGTGACCCAAGTGAGGAGATTAAAAGTTTAAGTTTTTCATGTACACAGTGAAATGTCAAAATAACACCAATTCTGTACTGATACTCTTCTTACAAGACAGTGAAGGTGAACTTGAAGCAAAAGAAAGAGGCTTGTACTACCAGAAGCCAATTTATTGATTTAGGTAGTAACGGACTCATTGCCACTGCCACTGTGATTATTGTGGCATGGAATCTGGTAAATCCTTCCAAAATAAGTCTGCAAATATATTTCTTCTGCAAGATATTCCTGTCTCCATTCCACGCAGTAATTAGTCTTTTAAACCAACGAGGGCCAGAGCAGTTAACAATACAAATTCATTCTACAGCTGTACAAAAGATAGGTATATGCATGTTTCCTTTGGAAAAAAAAAACCCAGTGTATTTCATGGGACTTGCTATTTAGTAAATGTGCTTCCACGTGGCTGCCACATCTGTGACTTGTGGGTGGAACGTGATTCTCAGTGAGCACGCTTACGCTCAGACTTCGGTTATAACATCAAATGTGTTCTGAAGGAAGATATTGTCCAGATTCCACGCAAGTAATTAAAGAAAAACACGCAAACCTCGTTTTACTGAATCCCTGTAAGCCTCTTTCTTATTTCAGGTTAACAAATTGTTAGCTTGAGTTAAACGTTAAGCATACAAGGTTAGACATCAAACTAACTCTTCTATTCGTTAGGGCTAGCTAAGTTTTTTTTTTTCATGCATGCTTTCAGTGGATAAGAAGACAGGAAGAACATTGGGGGGGCGGGGGAGGATGGTTCAGGGTTCCCACTATCCACCCACCCACCCACCCAGGCTGCATGGTCTATGCTATCGGCTGCCTTACAAAAACGGACCATAGGCCACGCCCGGTGCCCATTTCTGCGCTGGGGGTTCAAAGCATGCAGTAAGAAAAGAAGCTTACTAGTCCAGTACGACTCGGCTTGCTGCTTACGGAGGAGGCCACGGAACTCAAGGAGCTGAGCGAAGAGGCACTTGGGCTGCGTTTCAAGCTCAACGGGGTCGGGATGGCTTTCCTGGCGGTGGTTTTGGCTTTTGCGGGTGTCGTGGAGGGGAAGCCGATCCTGGTGACTTTATGGACGGGCGCAAACAGGCCGTACTTGGGCTGGCACTGGAAGTACCTGGGAAGGGAGGAGGAGGAGGAGAGAGAGTCAAGAGCCATTCTCCCGGCAAAAGTCATTCCTTTTGATGCATCACTCAGTGCCCTGCTTCACAAGTACAGCTGCCAGTAAGTCAATTAGATCCACGTTCCTAAATGAAGAAATAGAAAACCACTCCCCTTGGAGGGGGGGGCTGCAGAGGCTTGCATTATTTTTTAATTTCATGGTTTGTAGAGACTAGCAATGCACACAGCTGGCCGCGCGGTGCAGTTCTCAGCAAGGGAGGTAGCAAACGATCGTCATCTCAATGTCGACAACTCAGAACCTTCCCAGGGCATTCAAAAATTGGTTTATCGGGCTTATTCTTTCATCGGCCATAACTCCATGATTAAATCCTTTTTTTAAAAAAAAAAAAAGGAAAGCATGCCGATTTAATGGAGTCTTCTGAGATGTATGCATGAGGCAATATTTTGTACGCTTTAAAAATTGGTTTTGAAGGGTAGCCACAAACAATTGGGGGGGGGGAGATATGTGCCGAAAGACTTTTTTTTCCGGGCCTGTGACCAAAAAACAGCGGATATCTCAAATGGCTTCAACACAGAAGCATCCTGTTTTCCCACTATTATCTTTCTCCAGTATTATCTCCCTTTTAAGGAGAAAGGCAGAGTAAAAATATTTCAAATTAAATAAATAAATACTATCTACATGTTGGGAACGGAGCCAGCTATAATCTCCTATTCATTTGGCAGTAGGATTCATATACTGGCTCCGATTTTACACACATCTATTCTTAAATAAATTGCTCCGAACTTTAAAGGGGACCCCAGTGGCAACGCAACTGCATCTGTGTGGCCTTAGATGATGAGCAACTGAGGTCAAAGCCCTGAACGACAAAGAACCTCTGTGGGTTAACCTTCTGGAATAAAGCATCCCTGAGGGGAATAAAAAGATGCCCACCGTGTGTCGAGATGTTTACAATATGACATTTAAACCAAACCAATCTCATCTCATTTTGAAAGCAACCTCAAGATGGGCCTGGTATGTGCTTAAAATGCAAGATCACAACAGAATACTGGGGAGGCCCATGTACGGATAAGGAAGAATCCTGCCTGAAAACTCTAGCATGAAAAAAATTAAGATTTATTAAAGGGTTTCACTTAACAGAGAGCAGGTTTGCTGAACTAACAGGAGAGCTGGAAGAAGTCTGAGCGAGGATACATACCATTTACTCCTTGAAGCATATGCAAATGGATTAATTTTTTTTTAAATTCTTCTTGAGGCAATGGGGGAGCTGGTATCAATTTTCTGGCTGAGATCCTAGAAAACTTCTAGGCTGACGCAGCAGGAGTACAGGTCACTCACTGCCCCAGAGACTGGTTGTCTTCTAAGGCCTGAAAGCGCTAGGGAGAGGAATCCAGAGTTGGCCTCCTGGATGTGAACTCACCTTGTTCCGGCCACTGCGCCATCGTTCTTTCCCAGGGGTTCATCCAGCTCAACACCGCACCACTCTCCTTTCGCGAAGTCTGTTTCTCCCAGGAATCGGACCACACCAGCTTTAGTGCCACCCACCTAGTTTTAAGGACAAAGGGGGGGGGAGGGAATGAAAACCCCTGTCTTGTATTGCTGCAGGAAAGGAAGCCCACACAGATAGAGACACAAGCACTAAATAAGAAGCAGAACTGCTTTAAACACCCAGATCATTCACAAATCGGCTTTTGGGGTGTCTACTGTGTCATTTACCCATTTTTAACTGTTAGCATGCATAACCACAATTTGATTCAGGTAACAAATACCGAATCTCCTGAAATTTGTTTTCAAGAGGAAGCTCCACTTGCCTATACTGTAAAGCAAAGCAAAGTGTTCTGCTTATATACCGCCCCATACCACTGCAAGTGGTCTCTGGGCAGTTTACAATTTTAATTACAGTATGCAGGCTACACATCCCCCCCCGGAAGCTGGGTACTCATTTTACCGACCTCGGAAGGATGGAAGGCAGAGTGAACCTTGAGCCTGCTACCTGGGATTGAACCCCAGGTCGTGAGCACAATTTAACCTGCAGGACAGGCATTTAACCACTGCACCACGAGGCTCTTCATAATATTATTAATGCTGAGGAACTGGTCTTGTACTTCGGTTAACTATTGACTTCAGGACAGCAACAGGCCAAGGTGACGTTCTACAGAAAGTCTAGCGAAGTAATGCTTTTATTTTGGACAAGCATTTAAGCCCGACGGTGCCTTTTCCTATGTTTCGGCCCACGGTTCCCATCACCCTTCAGCACAGGTCATTCTGACTGGGGTTGGCAAGAGCTCGAGTAAAGCCACTTTAGAAAGGAAGCTGGAAATGCTAGAATCTCAGCGGCTAACCAACTTGCAATCCTGAAATATTTAAAACTTTTGAGACGGAACCTGTCTCAACATGAGAAGGCTGCAGAAGCTGTCTCCTCACACAAAGCTTGTGAGACCAGTGCGGCAACTTTTCTCCTTGAAAGGGGTTCTGAGCAAGCCTGGTCTGTTAGCCTTAAATTCCAAAACCTCAACATCATTAAATGCAGAAACTTGAAGAGCCTCGCATGGACTCCACCCTGAAAGCAATTAACATTCCGCACACCATGGGAATCCATACTGCAAGCCAAAGAAAAATGCTGCTCTGTAACCGATGCACACTGTTTGGGGTTTATTCTACGTTCTCCTTGTCTCAATTTTCATTCTGCTAATAAATGGACGAGGCAAGGTGATCTGTGAGCAGGGAAGCATCGCCACTTATCACTGAGGATCCAGGTTCCCAAAGGTTTGCTTACTAGTATTAAAAGCAAAAACCAAGACAACACAAAGTACCACGTTTGTTGGGGTTTTCCTAAGCTCCCACAGAACCTTAATGCATTCCAAGTTCTGGGGCCGAAAGATGGGTCTCCTTTCTTTCATTTGGACACATTTGCATGGAAAGGGGGCCATAAAATGTTCCGTTCTGGTGTGTGTGGTTTAATTTCTTCCTCTGAAAAGCCTAACTATATTTGGTACAAGGCAGAATTTCCCTCCTCCCCTTCTTCTTAGACTACAAATCCCAGAATCCCACAACCAGCACAGCCATAGGCTTTGCTCCTTGTGGAAGCATGGGAGCTGTAGTTGATAAAAGCTCCTGGACACCTAATCCAGCAGGTGACCTCCTGTGAAGATCATGGCCCTAAATAAACATAATCAAGACAGTGCCAAAAAGGCAAACAAACCATGCCGAGTTCTAACCTATATTTAACTTTGCCATCAGCAAGTTTTAACTGCCGTGTTTTAAAATCAAGCCATTCGTCACAAGCAATTTTCTCTCCCTGAAGCATGAAATTTTCTTTTTACAGGATTATGACTTTTCCTTGGAATTAAAAAAAAAAAGGATAGCAATGACAAAGGCTCAGAAGCACAGGGGTGGACTTGAAAACAATTCAAATTAAGCATGCTTTCTTAATGGCATGGTGGAAAACAGGTGGCTGCCTTATGCTACGCAGAAACAGGACTCTGGTGCCTGGTAGCCAGGCTGGCCTCTGGCTTTTTTGCTGGAGAAGAGAACAAGCCTTTCCAAACATTGCATAACAGGCCCTTGGTGCATCTGGCCCTATACCACGGATGCAGGGCATCCATGACCATTTCCCAGGGTTCAAGGCGGTTTTCTTTCCCAGGTTTACCTGGAGATACTGTACCGGGAATTGAACCCAGGCCTTCGGCCGTCAGCTACATCAGCTTAAACACCAGCTATGTGAGGGATACGTTTAAATCTGGATAGGTTCGCTGTCCAAACCATTGCTTCTTAAAAGTTTACAAGCATTTAGGCTCTAAAACTTGGCTCTTCTATAAATATGATCAGATTTAAACAACTTTAATTGCTGGTGGCCATGATCGTGTGATGTACTTCAAGCTAGACTGTACAGCCCACAGGATGGCAGGTTGAGAGTTTCCAGTCCCAAACACACACACACACCCACCTGTTTGTCTCAAAAAGTTAACTCGACAAATTTACCCAATACAAGCGCAAGGTTAGAATACTATTAAAAGAGCTGTACTGGTGACCTTCGGTCTTACAAAGACAGACGGCTGAAAAACTGAAGAGCAGAGGGATCATCTGCCAAATCTTTTTTTAGCCCAGCATGACAACTCCACGTAATTCAGGAAGGATGATGTAAAATAGTAATGAGCCAAAGCAGTTGATCTGCAGATCGCTGGAACTTTCTTTCCATGTTGTGGAGGGGCAGTGTGAGAAGAGAAGAGGAGGAAGATCAGTTTGGTACTCTGTGGGGTTTGTCATTTTCCCTTCCAAATCACAAGCCCAGATAACACCGTGATTAAATATCCAGTTGTCACATTCAAAGAAGGAGTACATTTGTTCTCATTGTGGAGTGAAGGGAGCTGCTTAGCTCCATTTTTACTCCCAAACACCATCAAAAGCTTCCTGATGAGAGCAGATGGCACAAGCACGCCCAGCTATACACACAGGCATCTTTTAAATTTTACTGCGGCGGAACAGAACACCGAACAGAAGGAATGCAGCATCAGCTTGTATTTTTTAAAAAAAAGGTTGGAAGGAAGGAAGGAAGGAAGGAAACAGGCAACAGACAGCATTCTCTATACACAGATGTGTTGCAGATTTTTTTAAAAAAAACCTTCAGCTGTAGTGGAGTTGGTCAGCTGAGAAGGATACACCACTATCTTTGCCTGTTTATGCCTGGATTTGTTCCTTCAAAGCGCAAACAGCCAGTGCACTGTAGTAGACAAAACATTCAGTGTGGATCTAAATTCCATAATTAACCACCAAACCCAGAGATGACCCCGAGCTATTCTTCGGCCCTTAAACTTACTTAACCCCACAGAAGTGTTGTAATGGCAACACGAGATCGCCTCCGCATCAAATACCAAACTGAGCGTATAAGAAGGATGAGGTTACAAAGGGATGGGTTATAGTTCTCAGACTCCTGCCTGCCGCAAGCACTGACTGGGGCACAAAATCCTAAACACAACAAGACAGAGTAATGACAAACTGCCTGTCGAATGAATGAAGTACGACCGATGATCACACCGAGTATACCATTCTACATCAATCTCTGGGGGGAACAAGCAGGAAAGGTAACGGTCCTACTCCTTCCTTGTTTGCTGGTTTTGTATGTGTAATGGGGGCAGTCAACCTAAGAATGGAAAGACAGAAGCTTCAAGTACTGCTGAACAAGCCAGGGAGGGGGGGGGGAACACCACCCCGTGAACAAGATTCTTCCCTTCCAAACTTTAGAGCTGCATCTGAAACAATGGGACAAAAGGCAGATGACCCACAATTTCTTTGCTTGGAGACATGTTTTTTTTTTTTTTTTGGTCAAGGATCAGATGCCCACCTGTAGATGCTCAATGAATCAGCACGCCCACTGTGGCTTTTCCGTGGCTTCTTGTCTTCTAGGAGAATACTCTTTGGCTAGGAACATCCCTTGCCTTGAAACAGCGCTGTCGCTTACAATATTCATGGCACCTTTTACATGCAAAGCCTCAAGGGACGCAACTTTCCCTCTTGCCTTTATCAACCGTGACAAGCGTGAGCTGAAGGGAGACGCCTCCGCACTTTTACATACGGATCGTCGGAGACAGGTGCTACAACAGGGTGTCCGATGAGGCAGGGATGGGGAACAGGTGGCCTCCAGGGGGCAGGCTGCCATTCCCACCAGCCCCCAGGGCAGCATGGTTCACAACGATGCGAGCTGTAGACAAAGCCGCGGAAGGATCCTTGCAATAGAGCTGGGAGATACAGTGGACTGCATCGTATTATTCTTAATGGGAAGTCGTTTTGGGACAGGTAGCCGTGTTAGTCTGTGCAAGAATTCCAGGCAAAAATCAAAACAAAAACCAAATAAAAGGCAAAAACATGTGACAACCTTAAAGACTAACTATTATAATTTAATGTAAGCTTACAGCTACAGAACAGCTGACATGACTATCCAGGCATGTCCAAACTTCGGTCCTCCTAATGTTTTGGACCACAACTCCCAGAATTCTAAGCTTATATTGCCAATGACAAAGGACTGTGGGAGTTGTGGTCCAAAACATCTGGAGGGCTGAAGTTTGGACATGCCTAGACTATACCATCTCTGGCTAATACTTTGCTTTCGGTGTAGCATACGGATGCTGCCAAATGTGACTCACACTCACTGGATTTTTTTCACTTAGATAAGGTTGTGATGTCATCGACACACTGCAAGCTTCCTGACCAGCAGATGATGATAACTTATCGCAGGGCATGGACCAAGGGGAACACGATCAGCAAATCACAAATGACTTGTCTGGAAATGGTTTCCAGATGATTTCTGTTGTTGACAACTGAGTCGGAGAGGGTGTGTGTCTGCACCAGCTTCTCGCTAGTGGGTCCTTGAGGTTAAGCGATGCCAAAGGGCAGGAAAAATGCCGGGCCTGTGACAACTTGGCAAAGAGAGTTACTTAACTTGTCCAAATAACTAACAATATGTAATGCAAAAAAAGATCCCCAGCCTTGTCCCGGCTGTCAGGGCGCATCTCGTAACGAGTGCCTCTCTTCAAACTGACGGCATTTAAGCTGCCTCAGAGAAGAACACTCAGCCTCCTAACGGGAAGGGGCGGCTTGGTCCTGCCTAGCGACTGTCATTGCCGATTGGCCTTAATTGCCCTCAAGCCTGTAACAAACAGCAAAAGGCTTCCAGAAGGTCTGGGCCACTGAATACAGAATGAGAGCTGAAGGCTTCGTCACACTAGTGAAGAGTATTCAGCTTTCGACGGGTGGATCTCTCTCCGTGGGCCTTTGGTCCGTCTAACTTTGATTTCACTGAACCGATTTGTTGGCGTGACTTAAAAGGCCCACAACCACTGGCCCTCAGAACCTTTTCGCTCTTCCTTCTCAAGCGCACCATGTGAAGCGGCTAGTTCAGGCATGTCCAAACTTTAGCCCTCCTGATGTTTTGGACCACAACTCCCAGAATTCAAACCTTAGATTGCCTCTTGCAAAGGACTGTGGGAGCTGCAGTCCAAAACATCTGGAGGGCCGAAGTTTGGACATGCCTGGGCTGGCTAGTTGGAATAAGCAGCCTACAGAGCAGAGGATGCAAGACGAAAACAGTTCCCAGACTATTCTGCGAGAAATGGATCGATTCAATCCTTATAGGCCCATGTGAGCGCAATGCACCCATCTATAAAGGAACCTCTTTATTGCTGCTTTGCAAGAGTCTCCCTTTGAATCGGCCTCTTCTAGAGGCGCTCCTAATCCCTGTAATGGATGTGACTGGATCATGCAACCTCTCCTCATCTAAAGAGTGGCAGAACTGCCTGCCCTTTGTGAAGGCTGGCTGCTGCCCATCTAAACGAGGCCCTGTTATTCCTTCCCTCCTTCCTGATTCATGCCCACTGTGACAGCACAGTATATAGAGTTTGCAAAGTGGGGGAAATATGCTCCGCCTTCACTTCCAATTCACCAACAACTGTTCATGGGCTCTCTCACATCCTGTGCTCCTGGGCAGTGAACAGAGAATGTTATTATTACTGTTACTGATCTCATGAATATATGCGGCACTCCTCACTATAAAACACAGTAAGAAAAGCTATGAGAACAATAAAACATACCACAGTACAACGATTAAACATATATGCTAAACAGCTAATAAGACTGGAACTGCTCTCCTAAATTAAAAGCCAGAGACGATGGAATGTAAATGAAAAGGACAGCATCAGGGAAGGCTCCGTGGGGCAAGAATCCCACAAGTGGGCTGCCACCACCGAGAAGACTCTGTGCTCTGTGATTTCCATTCAGGTTGACATGGAGGAAGGCCTTATCCGAAGTTCACCTTTGCCATTCTGACGTAATGCTTACAGCTGGCTGTTCATAGTACATATTACTTCCCAATCTCCAGATGTTCTTGGACTTAAAACTCCCAGATGCTTGCCACCACTAGCTGTGCCCACCAGAATTTCTAGGAGTTGTAGTCCAATAATGTCTGCTGGAGACTCAAGATTGGGAACCACTCCATTTGGAGGCTTTAAAAAAACAACCACCCAAAAAACAACCCCCAAAGGTGATCTTACCAAAACTCTGTCCCCCATTTTAAGCTCTCTTTCTCCTTTCTTCACAGAACCTGCTTCGGAAAGGTTCGAAAGGGACTCGCTGGCTGTTCTCGACAGGTTGGTGACTTGAGGAGGAGGGAGCTCCTTGGCCGCGGGAGAAGAGGTCTTGTGGGGAATCCCGGTAGGAGGCAGGGGGGCTGCAGCGGTAGGAGGCGAGGGCACGAGGCTGGCCGTTGACACCGAGGTGGGGGAGGTGGCCCGCGATGCGTACGAGGCCTGCGTCCCGTTGGCTTCATCCTCCGCCGACACCTTCCGGGTGAGTTTCGAAGGCCTGGTGAAGATCCCCCTTAAGGGTTCGCACTGGAAGTACCGGATTCCCGCCACGGAGCCGTCGTTCTTGCCAATGGGCTCGTCTAAAACAATCCCCGCCCACTGCCCGGGAGCGAACTGCGTCTCCCCCAGGAACTGGATAAAGCCAGGCTTATTCCCGTTGACCCAAACGCGCTCCCCGATCCTGAAGTCGTCCACAAACTCATCCTGAGCTTCTGAGGCGGGTGCCGGCGAGGTCTTCTCGCTGGCCGCTGTCTTCTCCGACGGGGCTGGAACAAAACACGGGGCAGGGCGGAGGGAAACAAATGTTTATTCTGTAGGTCTGAGTTGAGTCGTGGCAACTGGACTTCTTTTTCTTGAGAGAGAGAAACGTTTCGCAAGCAGCTTCGTCAGCTGTTTGGATGAGCAGCGAAACCTTTCTGTGTCTCAAGAAAAAGAAGTCCACTTGCCATGACTCAACTTCCAGATAAACTCACCTGGATGTTCCATAGCTCTGCTTATCTTACTCGAAAACAGAAAAGAAATCTCGTGGCGCAGTGGTTATAAATGCCTGTCCTGCAGGTAAAACTGTGCTCACGACCTGGGGTTCAATCCCAAGTAGCAGGCTCAAGGTTCACTCAGCCTTCCATCCTTCCGAGGTTGGT
>JAHTLZ010000019.1:512345-526760 GCA_023846285.1 Phrynocephalus versicolor | reverse complement strand
TACTTGTAGTAGTATGGGGCGGTATATAAGCAGAACACTTTACTTTGGTTATAAATGCCTGTCCTGCAGGTAAAACTGTGCTCACGACCTGGGGTTCAATCCCAGGTAGCAGGCTCAAGGTTCACTCAGCCTTCCATCCTTCCGAGATCGGTAAAATGAGTACCCAGCTTGCTGTGGGGGGCAATGCGTAGCCTGCACACTGTAATTAAAATTGTAAACCGCCCAGAGACTACTTAAAGTGGTATGGGGCGGTATATAAGCAGAACACTTTTGCTTTTTGCTTTTTTGAGGGCAAAGCTTATCCAAAGCAGTGGGTGTATATGATTAACACATATCTCTGGTCTCTTTTTGTTCCTAATTTTTCTTTACACGCTCTATCCTTAGCAGCTATTAAGTATGAAGCCTGCTTGGGGAAAGGGGAAAGAGACTTTCATAGAAAGACGACAAACTCTTCCTTACCAGTAGCAGCAGCAGCAGCTGTTTTCAGTAACACGCTTCCTGGTTTGGTGATCTTCGTAGGCGCTTTGAGTCCGCTCGGTTTTAACATACTCATTTTCTCATTCACTGTTGGCTTTCTCTGTCCCCCACTGTCTGCAGCAACTATCTTTTCTCAAACATGGATGCAATGTGAGGTTCCTAATGCCGCTGGCTGTTGGGTTAAACCTGTGTATAGATTTGAGAAATAAAAATAAAAAATATAAAGCAAGAAGTCAGAGAGAAATATAAATATGTTCTTTCGTCCTCAAAAGGGTTGTCAGGAAACGCTCCTAACCTCTACGCCCCGGAGTTAAGAACAAAGGGAAACTCTCGGAGTGAAAATGCCACTGCCGTGCTGTGGAAATCTTATTGGCATTAAAAAACATCTCGGAGACGTTGGGAAAGAGATGCAGAATGTCTGCTCCATTACAAAAGCAGGCGGCTGTTTTCGCACCAAGCGTTCCCCAAAGGCCGTTAGAAGAAAGGGAAACAGAAGCTTCTCAACGTTACTGTCAACACCACAGAAAAGATTTGAGACCTGAAGCAATTTGAGGTGCTTGTCAAACCTTACAACATCCAGAGCAGATTACAGAGCCATCGAGAAGCTGAGAAGGAGAAGGAGGAGGAGGAGGAGGAGGAGGAGAGGGGGAATCAATCGGGACAGGACAACAAGAGAATCGACATGTTCAAGATCTGAACATCAAAAACCCCTCAGGGGGAGCGTTCCCCCTTGACAGCTAACGAAGAGACGCCCACCTCTGCAATGCCGGGGTTCCTCGCCAAAGGTTACCAGACTGACCAGCCCATTCCAGAGCTTCCCTGCGCAGAGCCTCAGCTCAGAACCTTTGGAAAGAGAAGGAGAAAGAAGTCCCTCCTCCCTCTCAGTTGCTAGGAAAATTAGAAGCCTGTTGTGGGCTTTCCAGAGCGACCCAGAGTCTTTCCCCCTAAAGCAATTCCAGTCAAGTATTCCTTCCCTCGGTGGCTGCGAAGACCAACTTGCTTTAGTTTAAACGTAAGGGCTGGATTATTTTTAACTCCCAGTGTGCTGGCTGGTGATTTAAACACAGCAGTGTCTTTTTGGCAAACATGCAGCCAAAAGGTACTTGAAAAGAGACACACACACCCCGACACACACACACACCGGCTTGTTGGAGACCGAGAGGGACAACAATGGCCTACCGGCAGCGCTTGAAAGGGGAAGAGACAGCCACTTGTTGGCACAGCTCCTTTCCGAACTTGACACATGAGTTATGGAGCGCAGATCCCGAGCCTCTGTTTACCCAGCCTCCTGGCACTGGTGCAAACCTCTACTACGCATACAGCAATTAGATCATCCTGCAGAACTTGCAAGCAGCAAGTCCCAGGAAGACGACAGAACATTCTGCAATACAGGAACAGAGAAGTGAGCACTGGTCGTTTTTCTCCCTGCTTCTCGTCCCCAAGCTGACAACTCTGTCTGTCTTGCCTCCCAACTATTTATGGGGAAATGAAAGCAAGCAGCCTCCTCCAGGATCTCATGCTCCTTTTGTTGATGAAATCACTCCCATAGCAGAAACCGATATGAAATTCAGCGGCTAGGAAATCGAGGGAGGCTGGATAGAAACTCCTACGTACGCTTGGCAAACAAAAACGAAATAATACCCACCGGGCATTTAAACTACCTGCCGTTTTGCAAACAGAATGCCGGCCATGAAAAACGAGAAAAACAGTTGGGAGGCCAAGAGAGAGATGGCAAGGCAAGCATCAATTGATAGTTCTATAACTAGATAGGACTCAAGAAAGACTCAATACAGTACGGTCAAAAGCCATTCTGACGTCGGCAAAACGAGAAGGAGAGGCTTCTAGGTTATTCAGTGAAATTCTACATCCACTAATAGCGCTAAGCACCCTCAAACTACAGATAGGTTTAAGTGCTGTACAGGAGGCTAAAAATGTAGACACATCTTTCTCCTGTATGATCTGGTCTCTGGCATTTCATAGGCACTTAAAAGCAGCAGTTCATTTTAGGCTAATGTCACTGGTGTAAATCCCCCCCTCCCAGGCTAAAACACCCCTGAAACTCTTCAAATGATTATTCCAGCAGATTAACCACAAGAAATGGTTGCGGAGGGAGGGGGAGGGGTAGAAAGAGAAAGGCATGCAAACATTAAAACCCGAGTCTGCTAGGAAATCAACCAAGGGCAACTACTATCAAATTGGAAGTATACAGTTTTTTTTTAAAGCTACAAACCAAAGAGGAGGGCAAGGGCAGACAAATGCCTCCAGGAGTAAAAACAAACCAGATTTGCTGTGCTCAAGCCTGGCTAAAGAACATAAGTAGCATTAGACCTGCTAGCAGATGTGACGGGCAGTATATGGCCATCTAACAAACGGCAGGATTTAAGAAGAAAATGTCATGTTTATATAGGTTCTCTTTCAGATCTAGTCCAAAGTGTTCAAATTCCTCTCTCTCTCTCTCTCTGCCTGCTTTCCAAACCCCAATTATTTACAGTATTATTATAAACGAATTCAGGGGTTTTAGACCAACGAATCCAGAAACAGCCCTTTGGAGGCCAGGATAATGGGTTGATGTAGCTGCCGTTTAAGATGCAAACCAGAGGTTCTTCGTCGTGGTCCTCTGTGATTGCACACATTGGGTTAATGTGCGCAGGTGCAGTAACTCCTCGGAATCACAGAGTGTGGAATCACAGAGTGACCACTCGAAGAACCAGAGTTACAGGTAAGTAAGCTACTTTTTTTACGACTGCTTAGGCTGGCGTGCCAACCCCAAACTGCCTTGGATGGACACAGTCTTGCAGAAAGGGTCTAAGTGATGGTAACATCCCAGTTAATGCTATAAGGGATTTTGGAACCATTATATCATGTGACAAGACCAAGGACTTTCTCTGCAGCATCTGGCTTCCATTTCATTCTGAAACAACATGCAGACAAGCAAGGACTTAAATCATCATCCTGCCACTGCAGAGCTGGTTAAGAAGCCTAGGGACCATGAAGTTCAGTCTCTGATGAAGTCTTTCGTTCAGCAACTAAAAGCTCACCCACCCTTCCTGCATCCCAACTCTTTTGCCTATTTATTCCAGATTAAGGGTGAAAACCGTTAAGGGTTTTGCGCCCTCTTGATTTTTCCAAGGGGCCATCCAATTAGTGAAGTGTAAAGCATAGCAAGACACTGAACACCTCTTAAGCTCAGGGCATCTATTAAGCCAGGCATGTCCAAAGTCAGGCCCGGGGGCCAAATGTGGCCCGCTTTGAAATTTCAAGCGGCTCGTGACCTCTTCTGCCCACCGGCTCAGCCTGTTACTCATCCCCACCAGGTGGCCCCTCCCCACACTGGATGGAGACCCCCAGCTTGCAATTTACACAGTTTGCTTGCCCTCCCTGCCTCTGTCCATCCCCCCAGCCACCTGCTTAGACTACCTGCCCCTGGCTCCATTGCTGCAGTGTCCTCCCCGCCTCCTTGCATGTTATAGAGACTTGTCCAAAGTCTGGCCCGGGGGCCAAATGTGGCTGAATGGTCGGCCCCCACACATTTTCACCTCACCAAATCTGGCCCTCCTTGCAAAAAGTTTGGAAACCCCTGTATTAAGCAATATAATGTATTCAGAATAAAGTGATTCCACCCAAAAGGGGGGGGGGATAAAGAGGGAGAATCATTACCAGAGAAACATGGGCAGTGAAGGCTAATTTGGGGGAGAGGAACTGGGCACCAAGAAAAATGAATCAGGCAGGTAGGGAGCATCTGGAATACTGTACAAATCAAGATCCTTGGACCCTGGAGTTAAGGAAGGCAGCAGGTGTCTCAAAGCTGGCCTAAAAAGGCAAAACATGGATCTTGATGTTTCCACACAGCAGTTAGCATTAGGCTGCAGAGGAAGGAGCAACAGGAGGCTGCAACAAGTCATGCCTTATTTCTATTATTTATTATTATTATTTTAGAGTATTTTTACCCCGCCTTTCTCCTTGGAAGAGGTGGCTTACAGTAATGAGGGATAATATACAGTCCAGTACAATTAAGACACGTTCAAGTATTGAGCACAGGCAATTGAGGAATCATTTCTCAAATTTCATTTGCATGAATAAATCCCACAGGTCTATTTAATATCAACTCTTGTCTCTTCTTCTCTCCCCATCCCCATTTTATTTCGGCAAAGGAGAAACATCCTTCTTCCCCTCAGCAGAAAAGTTACTACCTGATTTGATTTCTGGATCAAGA
This sequence comes from Phrynocephalus versicolor, assembly GCA_023846285.1. Lineage (NCBI taxonomy): Eukaryota > Metazoa > Chordata > Lepidosauria > Squamata > Agamidae > Phrynocephalus > Phrynocephalus versicolor. The sequence goes on along the minus strand of JAHTLZ010000019.1, from coordinate 522,070 downwards.
CGACCTTGTGAGGAAGCAACATCTGGCACTCTACTCACAGATGTGGAACAACAACAAAAAACCACTCGGTTCAACAGTTGGAGACCTGGTTGCCTGCCAGATCTTACCAAAACCACCTACCCAAACCCGAGATCTCACTTCTGTCCTTCTTGCAGCAGGAGTGAATCGCAACCTGAATGCCTTTCGGAGAATTTCTGGGGACCAGGCCCTGGAGTGGCGGGGTGGAAGCTCTCTCCCAGCGATGCCGCCTGAAATTCCCTCTGGGGCGAGTGCTCTTTAATTAGCAGTTCCAGAATGCGCAGCTAAGCCGCCAAGGGTGTGGGCTCTCTCTCTCTCTCACCTCCTCCCTTTTGTATTGTGACTTCACTGGCTCTGACCTCATAGCCCGGCGTGTTCAGGAATGTCCGCAAAGAATGCCTCTTTGGAAGGCCCCGGCAAGCCAAGCTCCCTGGAGAGGGGGAGGGGGAGGGGAAGAGGGGGCGTTCGCCCTGCTCCGGTCGGCTGCAAAGAGGCAACCCGGGGAACAAGGCCCCGGCTTTCTTCCTGGTCTCCTCGGAGGAAACAGAAGGGCTCGTTCCAAATCTACGAATTCCTTCCAGACTTCGCAGTCATCCTGACTTGAACTATGCCAGTGTATACCGCTTGGGTCGTTCTGCAAGGGGACAATCGAGAGGATGAGGATCATAGAAGCAAGCAGAACAGGGGAAGAGCGGGCCTAAGTCAGGCATGTCCAAACGTTGGCCCTCCTGATGTTTCGGACCACAACTGCCAGAATCCCAAGCCTCTATTGCCAATGACAAAGGACTGTGGGAGTTGTGGTCCAAAACATCTGGAGGGCTGACGTTTCGACATGCCTGACCTAAGTGAAGTAAAACGTACCTTTGGGCTGGATTTTTGCTTTTCCTTCAAAACCAACTATCCTCCTAGGTCCCCGAAAGGCACAACAACTGCCTTCTTTTCAGCTGTTTTTGTCTTCTAGGAGTCCTACACTGCTATACAGTACTTCTATTTTGCAGGGGAAAGACATCTTTTAAAAAAAGATAATGCTGTAGCAGACAAGAAGCTCAGATTTCTTGGCTTAGGGTTCTCAATAATATAGTAATACTGTTCTCTGCAGTCAGGGCTTATGTATCTGCAGTGTCATTTGTTATCTTTGCAGACGCCTCAAGGCAGGCCACAAACCATCTCTTCTCCCCAACACCTTTCCGCTTCTACCACAGCTTCTTTCAACATTCTATTAAGGAGGAAACATTTAATCCGTCGTTTACTAGAGAAACGGTTTCCCACCTTGGGAGTGTTTCCTAAGTTCAAAAAGGACTAATTTCTTGCCAAAAGACCTAGCAATTCTATTTCTTAAAAGAGGGGGGTGTCAAGGTTTATAATTTTGTATGCCTGGAGTGTTGAAATAATTAAGGGGGAAATAGAAAATGCAATCCTGAAACATACCCTGCGCTTTAAAAATTGGGTTTGAACATCGGTTTACTAAAAGTCACTGAAATAATCAGGTGGCTATCCAACCATAATACTTTTATTAATTGGCTCCATTATTTCTAAATTATCAACAACCCCTGAGACTATTACTGCTACTCTCTTGGCAGACAAAGATAAAAGCGTGACAGAGCTAGTAGCCAAATATTTATTACTAGTTTCTCAAAAGAGTAGCCCTGCTTCCTTTTAAGTTTGGTTTATGGTAACCCCAGATTAATGTGGTCGCTAGTTAGGCACTGAGAGGTTTGCCTATTGTAACAATTTTAACGACTATTTTATGCCAATAAAGGTGACTTTGACTTTGAAATAATACTTTTATTATGTATTTTAGAAACATATTCTTTGCTTTTTCCGAAGCTCCTGCATTTTTTGAATGTATGCTCTGACAATTTCAAAAACAAGATTGCAACATAATTTCAGTTCTGCTTACAATGTTAAGTTTTGTTTCTGAATGTACAGTAGCTTCATTTTTAGCTTCTCATAGTTTTAAGAATTTTGGATGACAATCAAACCTGCCACTTTTCACAAATTCTAACAATTGTCTTCTGTTTAAGTGTTTCTACCTACACTTTCTCTTATAGCTGTAGGAATGTGTTGCTATGCATTTTGGATTGTTACTTTTTCAGCTTCATTTTATTTAATATGGGACACAGAAACCGCATAGAAGAATAAGTGGGGTGGAATAAGAAAGAAAGAAAGAAAGAAACAAAGAAAGAAAGAAAGAAAGAAAGAAAATACTGGGAGAGATAGAGAGGAAAACTCTCTAACCTTTTTAAAAGGGTGCTTTCTGTGTTGTGTTACCGTTTTAGTCCTTTGCCTAAACATAGCAGCATGGAGATTTATTCCAACTGTATCCACAGCAACAAGAATATGATAACAGTTCTCCCTTCAGGCACAACCTAGCTGGCTACTGCACATACTTTAACAGCAAAACCCACTGTCTGTATAAACACGCACGTAAATATTAAAACACTCCCAACGATCTAGGCAGCTCAGCTTCACGCAACAAACTCTGAAGACAGACGGAGTCTAAACTTGCTGGTATCAGACAAACGTGTAATACAACATGCCTTTGAAGGATTTTATTTTCCTTAGGGCACTCAAAAATAAAAAAAGACTGCATCACTGCAACAATTCATTTGTGCCTCTAAATACTGATATTAGCTTTAGAAGGGTATAAAGGTCGTCAGTAGCCTAGCTACTGTTCTAAAAGTTTCCTAATATTATCTTTATATTAAAAGTTTTGAGTGCCCTTTCATAACCAGCACCATCTGTGTACAAGCTGGTATTACTGGCCCTGCAGATCAAGCAGTTGTTCATAGAAAAAAGTCTAAGCAGGGTATAAATACAAGCTGCCTCACTGCATCCTAGTGGTCGGAAGACTCATTTGGACTATCTAAGACATGGAAATCAAGGATTATTTTTGAATCATTCTTACTTTTAGAACTGAGAAGCAAACAGTATATATTCTCTTTTTCCACCCTGAAAAGCCATGAGCACCATGGAACAAGCAACATCGGTGCCTGCTAAGTGCATTTCACTCTTATTCCTAAGTACATGAGGAAGAATGGTTGCACATTTGCTGAAGAATTTGTGTGCCCTAAGTCCAGTGAGCAGACAGAGACATCTTCCATTTCAGCTGGTTTAAAAAGATACACACTTTCCCTTAGACAGCATGGTCTTGAGGTCTTGAGGTCTTGAGTTTTTACTGCAAACTCTGAATAAGCTATGAGTGCTGACAAGTGTTAATCTGCACCTTTTATTAAACTGTCTATATGCAGTGACTGTAGCTTGATCAGGTACGTGACAGTGTTTCCCAGCACGTGTCAGCAACAGTTTGTAGGTTTATAACAGCCAGGTAATGACCCTCCAAGCAGTGGTTTTGAAACAGACAGGAGGCTGTCGATGACTCTACATAACAAATCTTTCAAAACAGCTGTTGACCAATTGTGGAAGCTTCCAGCTAGAAGCATCAATAAGATATATAATGGCAAGTACTGTACTGTATGTTAGAACTCCAAGACTTCCAACAAGTCAGCTGAGCTGGTAACAATCCAGGGATGAGATGCACACCTTTCCAACTTCTCCCGTCATAAACTTCATTGGAGTTTTAAAAACACCAGTTGGAACATGATCTCTGCCAGAGAACGCCCAGCGGTGGACTTCGGCAGTCTCATCCCACAGATGAGCTCTGCTGTTCATTCCAACTCGACAATTTTCTGATTGTAGGAAGAGGGTTTCACCCCGGATCGGCAAGGCAGCTTGCGGGCTGATCTCCAGCCAATTCTAAAGCCTTTCCATTGTTAGTTTTAAGAACCTATTTCATTAATAAAATAAATACCGAGTTCCATTATTTAGGGTGAGTCTGAATTAATTCCCTATTTCTTGTTCGCATAAAACAGCCTCGAAAAACAGTACCTGCCCCTTGCTCCAAAGATCCAGATTCCCCAGGGAGCTAGCTACAGGGAAGAATTAGTCATTCAGAAGATTTTAAAAAGGAAACTTGCTCATTCTCAGGCAATCCTTGAGTCCCATTTGCATCTATAATTTCTTTTTCTAATTTAATATTCCTGTACAATTTTATAGCAGTGCTCAGAACGTGCCAGGAGCCGCTCAAAATGCAGAGCAAGCAACAAAGTTAATTAGAACTTGAAGCGGTTAACAAGGGTAGAGAAAGAAGTAGATCCAGGTTTTTTCCCTGCCTTCTGGATTTCCTTCTGCTCAATATCGGAGTGCCTTGCACTGAAACCTGTGCGGAATTAGTCTGTTTCCCCAAAATGCTGATCACCACGAAGGTGAGAGCACTGGGACACAGCTAGCTTCCCCAGTTGCTGAAAAGATCACCATCAAGGTACTTTAAACACACACTTCATTTAAATACAGGGGAGGTAGGAAACACTCCTTCAGTTAAGGCAGCTGGGTTCTTGTTAACCTGGTACCACTTCCAAATGTTTAGTATTCTCTACAGCAGTGGTTCTCAACCTGTAGCCCCCCAGATGTTCCTGGACTGCAACTCCCAAAAATCCTGGCCAGCTCAGCTAGTGATGAAGACTTCTGGGAGTTGCAGCCCGGGAACATCTGGGGACCCACCGGTTGAGAACCACTGCTCTACAGTAACCCTAACCCTATGGTATAAGATCTCTTGGAAGCGGGGCGGCTAATAAGCAAATAAATAAATAAATAAGCAAGCAAGCAAGCAAGCAAGCAATTATGGCTTTCATGAGCCACAAACCTACCTTTCAGCTGACTCCTAGAGACTGGAAGACCTGCATCTTAAAACTGACAACAAAGATGAGTATTTAACCCTGGCCTTTTAAGCAGGATAAGCAAGGGCATATGAGAGAGAGAAGGAGAGGGAGAGAGAGAGAGAAGGTACAAATCCCAAGACAAGCTTACTGGTATGGGAGCTAAGATAATGCTTCTTTCTCTGCCACTCCCACGTAGGGTGGCCAGAAACAACCTACGAGCACACCAACTGCTCGCTCGGTGCACACTTCAAACGAGGGTAAGATGGAAACGTTCTGACATTCCTTGGCTTGCGCACTAAGCCCTTGTTGGTGTCAGGTCAGTGTGTGGCATTAAAAGCCCCCAAGGAAGACTCAAGTAAGTTAAAAACAAACGCTGTCAACAAATTCCTTTCCTTGACCTAGAGAGCTTTGTCTCTGCACAAATGCTTTTACGTGCCCAGCCTCTGGTGTCTGGACAGGAAAGAGCAGAAGGTTCGTGTTCCTTTGCCATCTTTGCTCTGAAATAATCTCCAAGAACTCCTCTTAAACCAAGTGGGCGGAAGGATAGAGCAGGGTTTAGCAACTGGACCGCCTGGTACTGGCCAGGACTCTTCCCAGTACAGGAAAGCCTGACTCCTAGATACGGATGTTTGGTAAAATTTTAAACAGATGACTGACTACAATATAAGAAATATCTCCTTTCAGGACACCAGTCGGTCTGCCATTTGTGCTGATGTACCGTACGTGATCATTATTCATGAGTTTTCAAAACAAGTTTTTTTTTTCCATCTCTAAAGAGTGCAATTAAGCCAAGAATTCAAAACACGCTACAGGAATATTGTTCTCGCCTTCCTGTCATGTAATACACGGCATCATCAGGAGTTACAAGACCTGTATTACCACTTATTGGGAAACGCCTTACATCAAGAACATTTCAAGAGAGACATATGTGGATGGTGTTCAGAAGCACCGGCACCGGGGTCAATTCAAACCAAACAGGGCATTGCCCCCTATGTCTTAGTCTTCTGGTGTATACTCACTGCTTTTAGCTTTAAATACGGTCTTTTAATTATGCAAGGCACCACCGCATACGCCTTACCTCAGGCATCTCCAAACTTCGGCCCTCCAGATGTTTTGGACAGCAACTCCCACAGTCCTTCGCCATTGGCAACCTAAGCTTAGAATTCTGGGAGTTGTGGTCCAAAACATCAGGAGGGCTGAAGTTTGGACATGCCTGCCTTACCTTAAGTGAGCCACCTTGGGGCCTTTTTAAAAAGAAAGGTGGGGTAGGAAATATTCCAAATTAATTAATTAATCAAATACTCCCAAACCGTTTGCTCTATATGCATGTATGCTTGTGTTGATCTACCCCATTTCCCACTTGAACCAGCTAGGTCACCTCATTGCACCTTCTATCCTAACCACCACAATGGACACCAGGGGTTAAGTCCGTGTAGCCACGCTGAGCATTAAACACTTCGATCAAGGAGCAAACAGTCCAATTGTTGGCCACGGACGGTTTGTTGGGTAAAGACTGCTGGGAAAAGACAAAATTATGTGGAAGGAAACCCTGGTACTGTATTGGTTGATAGCATCTCTCCACCACATGGCGTGGTTAAATCATCCCGATACAACACCCACAACTCACGGTGCTTTCAGTTACACTAACTTCATGTCTCAGGAAATTTTCTTTTGTTTGTAGGGATTTCTCTTTCGGTCTAGGAATTTAGGGGAAGTAAAAGTAACGCAATCTAAGCTGGAAGCCCCAGTTGTTAAGCCATCCTTCATCCTTGACACAAGGAAATAAAAACACGCAGTTGATCGTGCCTCTGGTTAAGACTGATTCCAGCGCTTTACCTTAGAGCCCCACAGTTGAACCGAGACCACATCATCCCCTTATTCTCACACACGAGTTATGAATGAATAACTAACAGTAATCCTCAATGAAGCCCTCAAGCCATCCCGCTTTTGGTTTGTCTTGTTTGAAAGAAAAGCTGTTACACATGTGACCGTGGCTTGGGAAAGTAAAAGCAGTTTTTATATACTGTATACCACAGCACAAGCAGCCATTTTGGTATAGGGGTAGAATTACTAAACTGGGAAAACCCTTCCTTCAGCTGGGTTTCCATTTAAAAAAGGCTCATGCCTCCTTTTCCACAGACAAGCACAATACAGTCCTGATATATTTTGCCCAGTCTGGAATCTGTCTCTAGTTAATTATTTACAGACTGCAAAGCTTTTGATGCCATGTTATCACGGAGAATGTAAAGGACAGAGATGCCATTTAATATATTTCTGTTCTATCTACAGTTCTCTCAATCAGAAACAAGAACAAAACACAACCTGGCCACTGCATTGCCTTTCCTCCCTTTCTTAAAAATTTACACAGCCCTAGCCTTATGGATCAATCTCCTTTTTATAAACATACATTATCAAAATGGCAGACCACAGAAGGGGTTCCCCTCTTTTTTGACATCTTTTATGCACCACACACTATATGTCTCTCACTTTTTGTCTAAATCTAGATTTCTAGTGAAGCATATGCCATTGCTTTATACATTGATGGAAAAACACACACACTCAAAATCACAAGGTATATCTTCAACATCCTTTTCTGCCTGAAGACACATTACCAGGGTTGATAGATAGATAAATGGCATAAAGAAACTCACTTACAACATACACGAGAGAGAGAGAGAGAGAGAGAGAGAGAGAGAGAGAGAGAGAGAGGTATGCCGTTACCTGCAAACCCCTGAAAATGTTTTAAACTGCCCTATGCATTTTACCCCCTGCTTATTCACACAGCAGATTGCTGGTGGTGTGATCTTTGTACATGCACACGCAGCAACACCCGAAGGCACAAAAGCAGAAATAAAAAATAAAGACAAAGTGAAAGCGGAAATTAAGAGAATTTTGCCCAAGAATAGGAAACCAAGTCTCTGAGAATAGACACACAACTCCGGGGAAGAGGGCCTGTACCTGACAAAGAGAGCGAGGCTTTTCCGCAAGTCTGCAATCTCTTTAATACTCGTGGCAGGAAGCAGAGAGGTCTTGTTCGTCTCCCTTTGGCCAATGGAGCTTCCACCCCGCCACTGATGTCACGAAGCAGACCGCACACCAGTTGATTGTGGCGTTGCTGCTCTCCCTCCCCAGTTCCAGCGGCGCTGTGTCTGTGTGCTTACAATGGCTTTTGTGTCGCGAAGGTGCTGTAGGGGTGGGGATGCTGGGGTCTCTCTCTCTCTCTCTCTCTGTGTATGAAGAACCTTTGTCCCTAACAGCAGCGATCGAGGCCAAAGACACTTTCGAGGGGCTCAGCGTCAAGCAGACAGGTCTCTCTCTCTCTGTATGGCTTTTCTTTTCTTGCATGTGTCTGTCTGTCTGTCTGTCTAGTCTGGTCTCCTCGTTCTCTCTCAGGCAGGAGCTCTGCTCTGTGCAACCTGGTGCTCTTCTCACCCTGAAGCGACGGGAGAGCAGATGACTTAAGTGTGTGGTGTGACTCAGTTAAAGCCTGCCCAGATATTTTCCACCTCCACCTCCGACCCACCATGACCCCTGAAGCTCCCCACAATTCTGAGAAAAGAGGAGGAAGGGACTAGTAATGCCCACAGTCTCACGCCCTGCTTCCGAATAACTTAACCACAGTTCTTCTACGCCCAGGACAACCGGAGGAAAAGGGGAAACTTGGCAACCCTGCATTCCTCTTGTCCCTTCAGTTTCTTATATGGGCAGAGAACAAGGCTCAGGGGCACTGAGCTGGTCCAATCTGCAAGTGGGGAACAAGATCTACTGAGCCAAGCTTAACCCCACAGCCTTTCATCATCCTATTCTCTTGAAGGCCATGACATCCAGGATCGGCTACCTTTTCCCGATGTGGCTGGGAGCCCACATACACAACACACGTCACCCCTTGTAAAAGAAAAAAGAGAGAGAGACCTAAAATCAAGTAAAATGGGATGCATATCTTTACCCAGCAGTCAAGTCACCTCCTCTGAGCTTGTAATTTACCTCCCCACCCCATACACACCCTAAACTTAACCAAGCAGGTTTATTTCAACTGACACCTGGGGGAGGGGAATCCCAAACCAAACAACAACTATGGACCTTTTATTAAAAAAATGGCAATTCTAACAGAGCAAATAGAATCCAAGCTGGAAAAATGCTGAGTGTCCCCAGCCCACTCCTCAAATAATCCAATTTTTCTTCTGGAAAGGCACCATCCCTCTGCAACAAAATGAACCTATTAATCCTCTCCCAAATACGAACCTATTAACCATTCCCACAACGCCGGGGCTGACCATCCCGCCCTACCAAGCTCATGGACCACAAAGGGGAAAGAGGGTTCAGATAAACTCCCTCCCCCCTTAAAAAAACCCCCTGTTTTTCTGGACAAAGAACGCCACATGGGTGAGAATTGTTCCACCCTGACAACAGCACATACACAAAGAACTCCATTCAAAAGGTGTCAAAAAAAAAACCCAAGCAAAAAAACCCCACAGGGTAGCCCCCACCCCCCAAAAATCCAGGGGCTCCTCATGAGAAGGACAAAAAGAGGTACAGAAAGAAGACCCACCCCCATAATCCAACCACAACACAACAGGCGATGTCTAAACCCCTCTATTAAATTGGGGGGTGGGTGGGTTAAATAATACTGCCAGACCTTTTAACAGGCACCCCAAATCCCCAGCTGCTAGGATGCTCCCCCAAACAAAAGGATATTGGGGTGAACCCTAAAAACCCCTCACAGAAAGACGGATACCCTCCCCCCAAAACACTCTTCCCACCCCACAAAAAAACCCTGTCTCCCCATAAGCTCCCCCCAAAATAAGAACCCCAAGGAAAGGGGGGACCCCCCATTGAAACATCCTTCACCCCCCTTTCTGAGCCCCCCCACCCCCACCCCAATAACCCTCCCTTTAAAGCCTCTCTGCCTCTTTTTTTTGGGGGGGGAAGAGGGTTTACAAAAACAAAGGAGGTAGAACCAGGAAGGGGGGGACCCCCCCCCCCAAAAAG
>JAHTLZ010000019.1:474982-512335 GCA_023846285.1 Phrynocephalus versicolor | reverse complement strand
ACCCCCCCCCCATTTTGTGGGTTTGTGTCTGAGGGGGAGACCCCCCCCGTCTTCTCCCCAACCGCCCCTCTTTTCCCCTCAGCCTGAGCCCGACGGAGGGAAAAGGGGGGGGCGACTCCAATAATACCCCCACCCCAAAATAAAAAATGGCCTGAGGGGAGCCACCCCAGGGAGGGCCTCACCGTCGCCTCCTCTTCCTCCTCCTTTTCTGAGGCGCCTTCCTCGCGTCCTTCCCCTCACAGGAGGAGGAGGCGGCGGCGGCGGCGCCTCCTCCTTCAGCCTTGGGTCCCTCCCCGGCTCGGGGATGATGATGATGATGATGATGATGGAGGAGGAGGAGGAGGAAAAGGCGGGCGGGACCCACCACCGGGGCCGCTGTAGGGCGCGAACGGCCGCCGAGAAGGGCATCCACCCCGATGGGCGCCTGAGGCGGCGGCGGCGGCGGCTCCTTCCCTCAGGCGGCCACCCCTTTTCTTCCTCCTCCGCCTCCTTCAACGTCTTCGTTTCTCTTTTTTTTTAAATAAATTCCCCTCCTCTTCTTTTTTTTTTTTTGAGCAAAAATCAAAAGGGAAAAAAAGACAGCAAAGGCACCAAACATGTGGCACCTTAAAGACTAAACTTTCATGTTGGAATGTAATGTTCCATGGACATGGGTGTGTTTTTTTTTTTCCTGAGAGGGTAGCCTTGTTAGTCTTTTCAAGAATTTCAGGCAAAAATCAAAGAAAAACAAAACAAAAGACACAAACATGTGGCACCTTAAAGACAAGTCCCTCTCTTTCATTCTTTCCCTCAGTTTCGGGGGCAATTAATTTCAGTCACTTCCCCCCACCACCACCAGCCTGGCCTCCCTCCTTGGCCGCCCGTTTTTAAAGGTGGGGTTTATTTATTTTATTTTATTTTATTTTATTTTGAATATTTGTTTTACCCCACCTTTCTCCTCGGAAAAGGCCCCAAGGTGGCTTACAATATTAGGAGGGACAATATGCAGCCCAGAACATGGGGAAGACATTGAATGTCTTTTTTTAAAGAATGTGTTAAAAAAAAAAAACAATAGATGCTTCCACATAAATAAACACACTTCAAAATTTCTCTTGGTTCATTTTCAGGAAATACTTAATTTACTCTTAACTGGGGACCCCTCAGGGACCCCAAGTTGCTGTTTCACTTGGTAATGAAGGAAGAACTTACTGATGAGGCAGATGGGTATAAGGTTGCATTGGACTAGGGCAGGGAAATGTCATTTGGGGGGGACTACAATGCCCAGAATCCCCCAGCACTGCAGCACACCACAACATGGACATTTTTATTTTGGGGACTACGATGCCCAGATTCTCCCAACATTGTGCCAGAGCATGGAAACAGCTATTTCGGGGGAATGTGATGCCCAAAACATTGCACTGTACCAGAACATAGAAACTTTTATCTTTTTTTTTGGGGGGGGGGGAGGAATACAATGTCCATAATCTCCCAGGACTGCATTGTACCAGAACATTAGTTAATTTTAGGTGTTATCATGTACTATGTGTGATGTTAACTTGATTTGGAGTTATGTCTACTGTTCATTTTTTAAACTGTTGTTTTTTGATTACTGCATAAACCACCCAGAGTGACCTTGGCTGCCAGCTAGACAATATAAAAACCAAATAAATAAATAAATAAATAACATGGAAATAATACTTTTGGGGATCACAATGCCCAGAATCACCCAACATTGTCTTGTATCAAAGCTTATACTGTACAGTACTTTGCATTGCACACTGCCTCGTAGCCGAGTTGGCTGGGGGATTCTGGGTATTGCAGTCCCAGGAGGTAACGCTTCACAGTTCTTCACAGCACAGAGGTGCACTGAAGTCTCAAAATTGCAATCCTATATGGATCTTACAGTGAAATTCCATTTTTGTGTCCATAGAGCTTGCATAAGGATTGCTTAGATCAGTTGTTCTCAACCTGTGGGTCCCCAGATGTTCTTGGACTGCAACACCCAGAAATCCTGGCCAGCTCAGCTAGTGATGAAGACTTCTGGGAGTTGCAGTCCAGGAACATCTGGGGACCCACAGGTTGAAAATCACTGGCTTAGATTGTTCCTTTGATGGAGGTAAGTGTGTCAGCCTGTTGCAGTAAGACAACAAACAGCGACATGACTTGTGTTGCGTAAAACTCTGTGGATTGTTGCACATTCTTCAGGTGCAAGTATCTTTCAGAAGAACAGCAAGCTGTATAGAAAATAACTAGAACTCAGCAGAGTTGGCTGTTGAGCCGGTGTAATATGACAAAGCACATACTTAATTAATCGTTATATGAGAACTGTAAGCATTTGTAAGCCACACTTTTTAAACATCATTTTTTAAAAACTCTCAATTAGCTACTACTGTAATACAGTCTTCCTAGCCCAGGCAACAAGTAGAAATATTTATTTCTTTTTGACAGACACGATGGTGGTCATCCAGAAGACCTGTACATTTTGAAGATGTTGTTTGAGGAGAGAAACAAAAACCAAACCTGCTATAAATGCAGTAATCAGTTGCTGGTGTGACAATGAGAAGAACCCCACCTACTGATAAAAGGGGAGAGGTTCCTTAGCTTTGATAACCACATGGCCGTAAGATTCTTCCGTCTCACACATTATGAAAATAAACACACCCGTCACCACCTCTTCTTCTTCCCTTGCTGCAAATAAAAAGCACAGCCTATTAATAGTAAATTTCCTCCCAGCCCCACAGCCGTGCCAACAAAATGGCTGTTCTTGAGCAAAAAAATCCAAAATCAAAACAAACAAAAACAATATGTAAGGTCACAAGGCATTTCATTGGTTTTACTCCTTATTTGGCTGGTAGGTTTTGTTTAAATTACAAGAGGCAAGGATTCTCAGAGCTGGGTATTATTTTGGGTGTGGGATATGCTCCTCTAAATTCATTTGATCTACTAATTAACTTCCAGAATTTAGAGACAGGGATGTGTTGTCTTATTGTTCTGCATTTCTTACAAAGGCATTTAAGGATCACATCCAAGTGATGCTTCTTATCTTGACAGCCCTGTACAGGTCTCAAGATCCTTCACGTGCTATCTGTAAACACTAAGCATCCTTCTTCACACCTGAAATTAAAATTAAAATTCTAAATCTGGTGTCGACTACATGTACTTCACTCTCTGTGAAGGTGAGCTTTGGAAAATGGTCCGTCCCATTTGTTATCAACCACTGGCAAATTCTTACAAATGACAATCCCACTGTACCAACCAGCCCCAAAAGAATTACAGGACTTGGGCTCAAAGGTGTTGTGTTCCGCTTAATAGCGAATGCTTTGAAAGGCGATGATTAAACAGTCTAATGTGCTGTGCACCCCCTCTTTCAATGAGTAACCAATTGTAATGCAAAATGCAGGAGTAGGTGATGAATCAACCTGAATGACAATCATTCCTGCTGCTTATTCAGCCAAACGACATCACCCACTCACAGGGAGTTGGTTATCAGGAGATTGGGAGGGAACCCCATAATCTGCAGAGACAACACAAATATTTTTGGGAAAAAGAACTAACAGAAAGAGAACCAAGTAACAACAGTGGTTACAGCATATGTTTTTCCTGGGAGGCAGAAAAGTACAGGAGATCCACAGGAAGGAAACAGAGCATCTGGGCAATTTGAAGAACATTCATCACCAATATTTGGGACATGAAACTTTCAATTCAATAATCAAGCCAGTTAAATGAGGAGGGCCATTTCTTTAAAATGCATCCAATGCATAAAAGTTACTTCCCTTGTCCTTTCTGTGTACTTCTCGACAGACCGCGATGGGCTGCTGTGTTCTCTTATTCAAAGCCTCTTTGGCTTGGCCCCCAACTGGTTATTAATTAACGGGCAATCAAAGCCAACCAGAAGTGACGGTTTAACATCTTCCAACCAGGTGAGTGACTGAGGCCGGCATTCCACTGTTGTAGAACCACAGAAATGTAGAGCCGGAAGTGGACCCATAGCTTGCTTCGTCTTAACACACACACACCCCGCTAATGCAAGAAACGAACCGCTATAAAAGCATCCTGACCTCATAGCTTTTGTTTTAAAACCATCAACAAAGGACCTTCCAATACATTTGGAAGCGATCCGTTCCACACTGACGGAGCTCTTACCCTTAGGACGTTCTTCCTAATGTTTAGTCAAAACCTTTCTTTTCTTATAAAAGAAAGCCCATGGACATAATTCAGAGTACATCTGACATACTCTAGTTTCTTCTAGAACCATTAAGTCACAGTGTTGGAGTTTCTTGCAGGCGTTGCCACTCCTAATCTCGGGAAACTGGCAAGACTGGGAATTAAAAGGTCTCAGGACTCCCAAGCAAATTAAGCTGGCAGCAACCGTGGCAAGAAACAAGGCTGAAACCTCTCCATAAAAATACAGATGGTTTCAAGGGTCATCAGAAACGGTACTACTTATTTTATGACTACATGAGAGAGAGAAATAAAGGGATAAATGCCTTAAAACTTGGATCTCTCTGTATGTGTAGCCTTCCAATACAACAATGTCTCCCATAAAGCAAGCCACAGCTCTGATTACATTTAAAAAGCAAATTACAAGCTGGCAAGCACCCAAAACTCTCAACGTAAGTGTAGGGATACCAGTACACACTGGCCACTGTTCAGACAGGTGGTCTAGAAGTCAAACACACACACACACACACACACACACAATGGCCATTTCACTTTTTAAAAAACAGTCGGCAATCCCATTATTAAATCCTGGGGACATCTGCCTTTTTTAAAGCACTCTAGAAGGGCTAGGCTTCAGAACTCAAGAGAACATGACACGATGCCAAGACCCAGCAGATGTTCTTTTCACTGCTGGAGTCCATGCAGTGTTTGCAAGTGTTGCTACATTGACGTTCCCGGTAGGGGGAAGCCCGGCTCTTTGTTCGCTGATGGGCAGCAAGGCTGCATCCTTACGGTGAAGATGAAGGCATGCTCTCCGTCCTGAAAGAAAGAGGGATAAGGAAGATGTGCCTAAGTCTCCATTTAGAAAGCTGCTTTCTCTTGGATGGATGGGTGAACAGGTTGAGGCAAGCGACTGATGGCAAGGATGCTAGATGATAACAACATTCATAACCTTTGCTGTTGCTTGGCACCTTGGAAATTCGTTGATTTTCAGTCAAAGGAGTTGATGAACAATCTTTGCAAACACTGAAAAACAACAACACTGGCAGACAATATCCAGACCAACTAACATTCCACAAGGCTGATGAAGACACTATGTCAGTGTTTGATCAACATATTCATATGGTTGCATTTTGCTACTTTGAGAAGACTTTTTTTAACCTCCTGGTTTACTGACCCTTCCCCCTACCACACATTAGACATGTGTGTCCCCCCCCCCGCTTTTTTATTACATTTCAGTGACTCTACTTTAGCTGAGACTAACTTCAATCTACAATCCAATAGATATACGCAAATCATTCGGATGGTGATGTAAGAGAAGCACCAGGCAGGAATAAACCTCATTTACCAGAGGGGTGTGGGAAGGCTTTAGCAACAACCTTAGGTTACTTTCTTTCAAATCTTTGCACATTTTTAAAAATGCCACCCTATGTTCTCATATAGAACAGAACTACTGACACAGGCCAAGGGGGGGTTACACTACATTTAAACAAAAAAATTAAATACTTAACGTCTGTAGGGGAAAACAATGACGGAAGCAAGGCTATTATTCTCTTTCATTCAACACAAAACTCAACAATACAGCAACCAGCCAGGGATCAATTGTTCCTATTTAAAGCAAATCCTAGGAATCAGACAAGGCACGAATTGAAAACTGTTGAGGCACATGCATTCCAGATTTCACACAAACTGGGCAAAGCATGGAGAGGCGTCTATCTTTGTACCCCTCCCAAAGTTCATGACTTTCCGTAATCGAGGCAGACAAACCTTCTGGGAATGGAGATTCTTTCCACATGGTTCTGCTTCCAGACGACATGTCCAACACAGCCCCAGTTTAATGAAAAAGACCTAAAGAGAAAGGCTGAGAAGAATTAGTGCATATGATTTCTTACGTTCTTATACAGAAATAATAATAATATTTTTAATAATTAATAATTTTTATTAATAACTTTTAATAATTAATAATTTTTAATAATTAAAAATGATACCTCGTAGTGGGAATTCCATTTGCACACCAAATACCAGTTTTTGAGCATTTAGGAGACAAAAATAAAGATGGCTTTTAGCATCACATCCTGCTTGGGTGCTATCGATTAGGGATATGGAGTATTTGGGCATTCCAGATTGAACTACCATCCCACAATCCTTTGTCACTGGCCGAGGCCTTCTGGGATATGAAGTTCAAAGCCCAATGGTTCTCCTAACTCCTGCTGCCCATGGATCGTGGTGGAACAATGTGATTATCTCACCCTATCAAATTAAAAAGCCTCATTGTTTACTGCGATCAGTTTCTTTAGATTCAACACAGGAACAGAAGACAGGCTTCGGGGGTGATCATGAAAAACCGAAACCTCCGACAGATGTAGATATTAAAGAGTGCTGGACTAAGAGGGAACATGGTTTCAGATTTTCTCACAGCCACAAACCTCGCTGGGTGATCTCTGCCCAGCTACCCTCTCACAACCTGACCAACGACAGGGAATTCTTGTGACAACAAACCGAGAACAGGAAGGCTGTGTGCAATAATTGGGAATTCCTAAGAGAAAAGAAGGCTAGAAACATAACAAACACAGCTGTTCAATTCCTTCCTAGGAAAGGTTTGAATAAGGATTCTGTTCCTGCTGCATAAAACAGCAGGAAAACAAACTACACTTAACTCCAGTATGATTTTCAAGGTTGATTTTCTAACATTAAATTTCCAGTCGCTTACAAACAAACGCTTACAAAAACCTTTGTTTATTAAACCTCTGTACACAAGCATTGACATATGTACAGGAAGTTCAAATATACACCAAGGTTACCGAAAATGAAAGTGGCACTAAAAAAAAATTGACCCACATAAATTATTTATAAAACTCCTGGAAAAGGGTAGTCGTTGTCCCTGATTATTCCCATCCGATTGCCACCGGTTCTCTTTCTCTTTTAAGTGGAAGGGAAATAATTCTTAAAAGTTTATAGGATTTGAAAATAAAACGGCAATAAAATGTGTACGGCACAGGCTTCATGTACACAGCACAAGGACTTCCACTTACTTCTGTTGCGGCTGCTGTAACCCGCAAAACAAAATAAAGCCAGAAAAATTAACCAATTACCATAAAAATGTCTTCAGAAGATACAACGCAGGATGATAAACTCGTTTAGAAACCCCTTCTTCTATAAATGGAAATGTTTATCATCAGCTGCCCAAGTGGGTCTAAAGTCAAAAATGGAAGCCTGCACACCAGACTTTTAAAAAAATAAAATAAAAAAAATAAATCACATATTCTTTAGAGTGAGGTGAAGCAGATGCTTTTCCCAGCTATATTTCTTAGCAGTTCTTTTTTATATAAAGTACAGAACAGCATCTCAGGCGGCTGGATGCAGATGGAGTTTCTGTGGGGCAAAACGGTGCAGGGGAAAGCCGGACAATCAAAGAGAAGGCTTCTTGTTTCTTTGCTGGTTCCGGGGAGAGTTTTTTAGCACGCTTCTTATCCGGAGGTAAACCCCGGTCGACTCAGCCATATTTTCGAATTCAAAAGGAGTTATTCCTTCCGCAAACTTGCTCATATCAGGCACAGGGCTGGCATTCTTACAAGATACACCGGCACCGGGGGCGGCAGGGGGGGCAGGGGGGTCTTCGCCGGGGTCTGCCGAAGTGGAAGGACAGTTCTCGTCTGTTCCTTTGGAAAGCACCTGCCCCGGGCTTTCCTCTTCGGTTAAGTCAACCAATTCACCGGCGGAAACCTCCCGAGGCTCAGGCTCTTCGGTCAAATCCACCAATTCCTCTGCCGAAACCGGCTTCTTCTCCGGCTCTTCTCTCCCTTCGGCGGCCTGCTCGCCGTCCTCGGGAGACCCGGGCTCTGAGACCTCCAGCTTCTTGCAGGCGGCGGCTTCCTCCAACACAACCTCCGGCTCCGCCCTTGCGGGCGAGGACCCCACCGAGTTCCCCATCACGGGAGTGCTGGCGAGGACGTCCGAGTCGCTGTTGCCGCTGTCGGCCTGCTCCAGGGCGGCCCAGATGAGGCGCTGCTGCTCCTCCAGTTCCTCCAAGGTCAAGGTGTCTTCGTCCATCGTAGAGCCCCCCGCGGCCCGCGGCCCGGCGGCATCACTGGAGGGCGTCAAGGGCGGAGTATCCCGGGGAAGCGGAGGGGGTGTCCACGCTGGAGGGTGCGGCGGGGTGAAGTGTGGGGGGGTGCACGGAGGAGTCCCTCGTGGCAGTGGGGGAGGAGTCATGTTCTGTGGGGAGCCCGGGGGCAAGGGCGGTTGGAACTGGAAGCCATCGTAACCCGGAGAGCTCTGTGGGTCCAAGTCTGAAAAAAGAGGAAGAATTGACCTTTTTAAGTTGTTCTGTTCATCTCCGTTCTGCGACTGAAAAACAATCGCTTTCTGTTGCTTACAGGTGGGTTTTCGTGGCTGGGGCTTAGTTAGCAAATGGGCAATAAGGTATGGAATTTTAAAGTCATGGTCAACCCAATGAAAAACAGGTGGAGGACAGAAAACAACTTCATGTTGAGTCTGATTAACCACGTCTTTTGAAAAATGGTACACAGGGTACACACGCAACTGATTTGTGAACGGGAGAATTATAAATACCAGAATCCATTTCCATGTCAGCTACTGGCACTTCGGCGCTGTTTCCTTTGTGTCTCTTTGAGTGGTGAGAACTATGTTGAGAAGAATGCCTCTTACTCTTGGACTTCGCAGTTGCCTGAACAAAGATTTTTAAAAAAGAATAAAGGGAAAAATAACATTCAGTATATTTATGGATAGAATCTCCATTCTATGTGGCCAAAACCTGGAAAAAGGAAGTCATCCAAGCTATTCAGGGCACCTTTGGTGAACTTTCAACTTCCATTTAAAAACATATTATGCTGGAGTTGATATTCTGCTTTCCCCAGTCTGGCATCTACTTGAGTCTTGCTGAATTACACATCTGCAGTATTTAGGAGGGAATATTTTTGTGAAAGCAACTATCTGCATGCACAGCAAGCTGAAAGATATTCACCGAATGATAAGTGGAGAGATAGTGGGCAAATATCTCTTTCTGCTGGGATGGCTGGAGAGGCACAGAACCAAAAAGTCTCCATTCCTGCAATGAAAGAAACACAGGGTCAACATGAGGAAGAGGAGGTGTTGATTATTGCTAAAAAAAAAATAACAATTGATCTAATGGGAAAAAGAAAGGACAGAAGGACTTCAAGCCAAACGTTCCATTTAATAAATCATACACCCTGCCTTTCTGAGGGAACCTTCAGAATGCAACTTATCTAAAAATAACCCTCACATTAAAAACACAGTAAAAATAAGAGTCAAAAGAGCAACCATGAAAATATCAAGCCACCAAAACCCCTCAAAGGGAAGTAGAATATAAATATTTTTGGGGAGCCAATTAGCAGGACCTCGTGTCCTATTAGAAAGGGAGGGGGGATTTTGAAGCAAAGGTGTTTTTTTTTTTTTTACATTTTCCCGTCTTTATGGCAGCCCAGACCGCAGGGTCTTTGAAGCGGGAATCGTCCGTCATCCCGTAGGCAGCAAAGAACGAATGCAGGCCGTTCTTCAAAATGACGAGAAAAGGAGCTCCGGATAAGGAAGACATGCAAAGGCTACTCTGAGGCCTTTGGAGCAAAGAGAGAAGAACAGGGGTAGAGATAAACAATGACTTACATCCGTGACCCCGCTTGGAGTGGATATATTAAAACCTGGGTAATTGACCAACTTGGAGATATCGTAAGTGACGCGTCGGCTCTGCTGGCAATAGTCTTCCTCGTTTGGTTCATCACTGGGCGATGCTGTATGAAAACACACAGGGATTACAATACTACTGAGAGCAGAAGACTTCAAAGTTTTAATACCCACACTTGAATAACCAATTTTCTTGCTTCTAGCCACGTTCACCTTCTTGTGATAAAAGGCACACATTCCAAGATTCCTTTATATTTTGTAAAAAAAAAAGATTAGGAAAGATGAGCTGTTTCTCATCGTGAGATATCCAGAAGTGGTAAATTTAACCGTAAAGCTCTCAGCCACAGAAAGAGCGACTGAGTCTTAAACACGGTGAAAAGATTTCACGCAAACAGCACACAGAAGAACCGAGCGCAGACGATTCTAACTGTGACAGGTAAGGGTTATGAAATGTAAAAAAAAAAAAGGGGGGTTACTCTGGAAAACAGGGGAAGGTTTATGGGAAGAGCTGCATTGGCCTGTAATCCTCTAAATAGAAATCAGGAAGGTGGAACTTTTGCAAAAGACACATCCGATCACGCATGATTTTGGAAGCTAAGCAGGGTCGGGCCTGGTTAGTACTTGGATGGGCGACCACCAGGGAAGACCAGGTGCTGTAGGCGCCTGGAGTAGGAACCGCCAAACCACTCCAGTATTCCTGCCAAGAAAACTCCATGGACATGGGGTCACAACTGTAACAACACAACACACACCCCTTCAGAACAAACCATCAGCAGACCCTTCTTTCACTCGCTGCAGAGAGACACAACAAATACTGCACTCAAGGTAACCCGGATCCTCCTATTTCTTTCTACCTTTTCCATCATAAAGGGTTAGTCCAGATTTTTCCAGTTCCGCCTCTTTCAGCCAACCTGGGGGATAGCCCAGCTGCCGCATACGGTAGATGAAGGGAGGAAGAGTTTTATCCGTCACCCCGAGGGCATCTTGAAGTTCTTCACTGGAAAAAAGTAAAAATAAAACCCATTGGAGAGTGAAGAGTGGAAACCACCTTTGTAGTGCTTGGCCTTAAATCGCCAGGGATGAATTCCTGAGCTGCTGAAAGACATAGGCCATGGTGGAATTATACGAGAAGCTGCAAAGACATCTTGTTGATATGTCTTGTTGAAGAGCCTTGTGGCGCAATGGTGAAATGGCTCTACTGCAGCTATAACTGCGCTCACGACCTGGGGTTCAGTCCCAGGTAGCCGGCTCATGGGTGACTCAGCCTTCCATCCTTCCGAGGTCGGTAAAATGAGTACCCAGCTCGCTAGACTGGGCAATGTGTAGCCTGCATAATTAAATTGTAAACCAGCCAGAGACAAGCTTGAAGCACTATAAGCCGGTATATAAGCAGAACACTTTGCTTCTGCTTTGCCTTTACTTACGTGGCATGTTTGTGGGATGGATCAAGAATCATAAACAATCTAGAGGACTGGCTCATTTTATGCATCAACTGTACCTCTGCCATGTCGCTAAAGCACAAGCGGGAAACGAAGTCGTACCTAATTATTCCTGGTTTGAATCGTCCAAACCTCTCTTCAATTTCGTCCGCATGATACCGCTGCTGGAAGCTTTGGCTGCCTGCTTCTCCGCAAGCATCCAGAAACTGTTTCCTTTTTTCGTTTATACGGGCAGCGTTTCGTGGCTGAAATATAAAATCAATATGCTGTCACTTTACTGATATGGCTTCCAAAAGGCTAACATTCAGCTCTTTCTAGCACGTACTATGGAGTCCTTTACACACACTATATTATATCCCTATGCTATGAGACACTCAACCATACATGAGTGACATACTAAATACAGTTTCTCTCTGTTTTGTCTTTTTCACAATAGTCTAACACAAATCTCTGTAATGAAAACACTGGCCCAAATCCTGTTCGCTTTTGCAGAATGTAAAGTTTCACCTCAGTAAATTTCTCTGGGGTCACACCTGGGCAATGAGAACTGCGTGTTATGATTTCACAATTGGTCACAAGGTTCCTATCATCATAACAGCTGCAAAACAAACCTTGGGAAGTGCTTTATGGATTGAACATCTGCCTTGGCACAGCTGAGAGCTACTGCCCGTATAACACCGAGTTATACAAGCTTATGTCCTCAGCAGGATTTCTGCCATTTTGTCTTAAACGGAGACCATGTTAACAGAATAGAACTTTGTTGGACATGATTGTATGTGGTTTTTCTACAATCCAACCCACTCCTTATACATTAATTCTTAATCTACCCTAATGGACCCTTGGTACTAAGGAGGGAAATTAAGAGACAGAGGAAACCTTACCTGTGAGCAATCTTTCATTTGGTGGTCTTCAGACCCGCAATTGAAACAGTGAGCTTTTGGCCTGCTTTATAAAAGTAACCAGTTTTTAATGCAAACCTTTTGACATTCCTATAACTGAAACACATAATTACATTTATCTGGAAACAAATCTGGATTGGGGGGGGGAATACTTCCTCCAACTTTAACATAAATACTAATAGTGAAACAACTACATCTTAGTGCAAGTTTGATAATCTCTTCGAATATTATTACCAGCTTTATTCTCATTTTTAGACATGGAATTAAAGTGTTAGGTCAATCTATTTATATACTTTAATACTTTTCTAATGGGTTTGTCTAGTTAATCTCCTAAGAAAGCTAATGGTCCCCAGGCAAGCTAATAACTTCTTGCAGACAAATAAAAAGGGTCTCCCCCACCCCACCCCTGGCCTCCAGACCTATGGTCACCAAAAAGATGGAGCACTTGAGTTAGATCCAAGAAAAGCTTATTAAATTACTTTCATAGACTACATCACCCAGAATCTTCTTTGCTAGTAGTCCAAAGACGAATTATTTTGAAGTTCGGGGTGTGTGTGTCAACATTTGGGGCAGGGAAGCTAGTGAAGCATGGGGCCAAACCTTCATCCCTTCCCCCACGATCCCCCCCATGGGTCTCCCGCACACCAAGGGCGAGATCTATTCCACTAATACAGGAGTATCTTGGTTGACGAAGTTAATCCGTTCTCTGAGATGTTGCGTATTCCGGAAAAATTCATAAACCGGAAACGCACGGGGGGGGGGGTGCAATGAATCCTAGGTACTTCTTTCGCAATGCCTTAGGTAAGCCAAGCTATTGCAATAAATAAATAACTAATAGTAAACAGAGGCATTATTTCCAATGATTTGCTTTCGTGAACTGAAAATTACAGAAACGGAGGTGTTCATCAACCAAGGCACGCCTATTACCAGGGGGCAAGTGCCACAGTCTTGTTAGTTGTCCTTATTTTCAATATTGTATTTATATGACAATAAAATAAAAAAGGAGAGAAACAAGACCTGTGTACGTCGAAGGCATTCCGAAGCACCAAAAGCGGTTTGGATTTGAACCTGCCATCTTTTGATCAAAGAAAGCTCCACTCCCCACCCCACAAAAAGAAATGCTTGCAAAACAGCAAACGGCACTAACTGTTTGATTACTGTTTGTTTGATGTTGTAAACCGCCCGGAGTTCCTCCGGAAGACAGGGCAGTATAAAAACAAACAAGCCTGCCCCAAGCCACCTAGGCGTGTGGACTCAGTATGCAAGTCCTGACCGAAACGCCACAATTAGGCACAATCAAAGCCTAGTTTTATATCAGGCACCTAATTTGTGCTTCTTACTCTAATCCAAATCCTTCTCAGCTACTGACCATCTTGCCATACATTTCAGCATTTCGTTTCTGTTGCTTACTTGTAAAGTTTAGAGACATACAAACCTTTTTGGCTTTACTTGGATCTCCTGTCCATCTAGAGAAAGAATCTGCGTGAACACTGGCTGGTATCTTAGAATTCAATAAGGAATCGCCAAAGTAGGAAGCAGTGGGTTTTTTTTTCTGGAGGGTATGCATACGCATATGATTTCCAATTATAGCTCAAAAGTATTTATGCCAATAGTTATTACACAATTTTTAACAGATATAATTTAAAAAAAAAACACCATGGCAGTGATGCTCTCCTTAAAAGTGTGGTGCTGTGAAAATCCACGCTGTCTTTCAAGGAGAGGTTAGCACGCTCCGAGATTTCATTAAAAAAATGCCGTAGCTGTAGGACACAGGAAAACACAGAGTGGGAAGCCTGTTTCATACCAAACGGGAGTGCGCTTGAACATGACTTGTTTTGGACTACAAATCCCAGTATCCCCAGTGCTCATGCTGGCTGAGACAGGCCAAACTGCAGTAGCCCAAAAGCACGTCTAAGTAAAGTGGTTCAAATGCTCAAATACACAGATCGTGTCAGTCTGTTTTGAAATGGGATTGTACGAAGTAGCCGTGTCCGCAGGGAGGAGTGACATTTTAACTGAATAGGATACTTGGGTATTTCCCATCCGTCTGTCAGCTGAGGATTTTCATTTAATATAGGCTGGCCCAGTTTATCAAGACAAAAATTGGCAAAATAGAGCACACTTCCTACAACCTGCAGAAAGAGTCAAAAAGTGTCAGTATTTTATCAGGCTGAAATATAACATCAGTTCTTCTTTTAAAAATGTACTTAAATATTTCATTAACGCCTCCTTTGATACAATTAAGTACATTGAAATAATTGCTCTTCTATTTGCGGATGCATAAATAAAGTCTTATGTTCTCTACTTTAAGAAGAACAGGACTAGTCTAAACATTACACTATCAGAGGCAATCAGAATTACATGCCTATTTAGCAACGGCATCAATGACTTTTTAATGCCATGTTAGGAAAACACAAAACCCGAACACGCATTTCTCCAGGAAGGGAAAGTAACTCTTACACTGAAGGCTTCCTTGACTTTTTTGGAGGTGTTTGTGATTTCCACTTTGCGATTTTCTTCCAACACAAAACTCGACGGCTGATGAAAAGAAAACAGGGTTTGGTAAACGAAAGTTGCCTTTGCCAAAGGGATGGTCACGCGGACCAGTGACCCTTTCGAATCTAGTTTATCAAATTTAAGATTCCAAGACAGATTCAAAAAGACCCACTGAAAGGCATGTTTCACTAGAACAATATATATTTAAAGCATAGTTAAGTTTTGTGCCCTGTGCAAGACTATTGTTTAAACAGGTCCGAAGAGGCATCCATTATTTCTAAGAACAGGGAGCTTGTATGGCTCCCCGTTTCCCGCCATCTTTTAAAAATAAAACATGATATAACAGACATGTACATGTTTGTCTTTTTAGACTACAATACCCAGGTGGCAGCTACATTCTTGGGAGTTGTAGTCCAGAAACAGGAAGTTGCACAACTGAATGGTGCATTTTTTTTATCCAATAACGAGGGCCACTAAGGCAATTTTACCACAGTAACAATACTTGGCAAGAAAGTGGGGGGAGTGAAATAGGCTTAGAACCGCTCCATTAATATATAAATACCTGTGGCTTGACGTTGAAGGAAGTTTTGTCTGATTCCTCTCTCTGCTGCTCCTCATATCTTTGAGCTAAACTAGATACAAAATCCTCTATTTCTTGATGGTATTGCCTAGACAGGAGATTATCAGAATAGATAACAGATAAAAGGCCCTGTCCGGTTTAGAACGTGGTGTGTACAATACCTGTAAGTCAAGTCGGGATTGACTCACGGCTTTCAAAGTATGCGAGATATTTGAAGGAATGGTTTTACCAGCTCCACCTCCACCCGGTGGGTTCCCATGATCAAGTGGGAATTCAAATCCCGGCCTCCCAAGTCTTAATCGGTCACTGAATGGACTACATCACACAGCTACATGAAATGAAAATATCTGTCTCTTTTACATTGCTTACATGCATCATTGAAGTGGAGTAGTTCTCTTGAGTAAGAAATAATGGGTGGATCAAACTTCCAAAGACAAAGGGGGGATGAGGCATTTTAAAGAATCTGGCTTTATGCAACATCTGTATGGCATTCTAGAAATTCAAATTCACTTTTATCACATCCTCCGCTTGCTTTTCCTGGCCAACTCCAAGAATTCCTGACCTCTGAGTGTAACATTTGGAGGGTGGAGGCTTCAGAAGTCCAAAATGCCTGAGACCCAAGGTGGGAACTGACTGAAAGAATCATCAACTTTCTTTCCACTTGTTAGGGGAACTGTGTGGGATTGGTTGGATGTTGTTATTGTTTGCAGAGCTTAGGCACAGGATGTCATAGAGAAATAGTTCTGTGGCTTTCAACGGACCGGAGATTCTGTGGCAGGTCAAGTAGTATAGCATCCCGCTCGGTCTGCTCTCACCAGAATACGGCTTAATGTTTCAATTTCTTTAGCTTTAAGGAGCCTACAAGTCTTTATGGAACCAAGATTGTTAGGGGGATTTTGGGGCGGAGTTTCTAGCTCTTGTCAGGAAAAAAAAATGCTACTGTGAATATAACAGAAATATAGACGCGAGGACCAGAACTAGGCCTTAATACAAGGAACATACTTACTTGGATATGGTATTGTTCATAAATAAAATCTGTAGCAAAGGCCCCTCCACTTTAGAGTCATTCACTGTAAGTCCACTAAAAGAAAAAAAAGAAAATTATCTTAACTGTAGGAAACATTTTAGGCATCCTCTGACAGAGATTAGAAACATTATAACCCTCTTATGGGAAACATCAACATTCTATTTTCCCTTCCTTCCCCCCCAAAAAAACAGTTCCTTCTTGTTGTTATACAGCATTGTGCAGCTTGATACAACATAACAAATTTATAGTGCCCAATATTTATGAAGCAAATGCACAACTGCAAACTCTTTTGTTATATTCCCTATTCTTCTCTTTAGGAAACATTCAAAGCACAGAAGTAACAGGTAATTCAACACTTATCTTCACAGTGCCGTATGCCCCACAAAAAGGCCAAGATAAATTATGTTGTTCATGCTCCATGAAAAATGGAATGCCTTAATCGCCTACATACATGTAATTTTTTTTCTGAACCATTAATGAAAATAAACAAAGTACAAATATGAAGTGCATTACACCATGCATCCATACTACAGCAAACTATTTTTCAAAAGGAATAATTTTATCAGGATAGAACAGCCAGTTCCCAACGCCTCTGAATGTTGCTCTGTAGTTCTCAACTACTGCAACCAAACTGGGAGAAAAAGACTAAAATTATTACCGAGAGGTGAACCGTACATACCTTGGCCGAGTCAGCATGTTCAATTTTCTTTTGAGTTCGCGGTGTAAATTATTTGTCAAGGAATTTTGAGTCAAGATAATGCCTTCAGAATAAATTAATCCAGAGCAACGCACTGTGTTCACCACCAGCAATGCTACTTACTGCCCAATCTCCCGATGTAAACATTACAGGCACAGAAAGGGAGGTATGTTCTTTATCACCCTGTCCTTAGGCTACACACTTTAACAAAAGGGCTGGCATGTAATTAAAAAAATGCCTTTTATAACACCTTAGTGATCAACTTCACACTAAAGAGAGATTTTAATTCCCTCTAGACCAGAAACGCCCACTTAGTACTCCTTAAACAGTCACAAATAACAAATGACAGGGAAGCAGAACCATCTATGCTTTGCATACTTCCTTGACAGAAAGAAGCATAGCAAGTTTCCTTGGAAGACATAAATACAAAATTAAAAAAAAGGAAACATGCCACAGGATTCTCTTGGATACTAATATACTGCAGGGAAAACAAGGGGCAGAAGCCTCTGGGAGGGTTCTATGGGAAGGTAGATATTGATTTATTAATATTTTTTCCTGACTTTTTGGTTAGTCTAGTCAAGTGATTATTCCCTTTTGGGGGAGTTAGGTTAAATGCCTCCAACAAACTTGGCAAACCCAAGGACAACACTGGATAACTATTCTGTATTTTAAAAAAATAAAAAAAGCTCCTTCTACATCATATATTTGTTTAAAAATCGATGCTGTTTTTTCAGGACGGAATAACAAGCGGAGAAGGAGAGGCTCAGAGGGACCCCCCCCAAAAAACCACCCACCGACCGCAGGAAAGGCAGGGGGTGCGTTTTCCAGGCAGGCAGGAAGGAAAGGAGAAACCCCCCTACACGGTCCGGGGAGAGGTTAAAAAAATAAGAATAAAATCAGGAAGTTTGGGAAGCATGAAGAGGGTGGGGGAAAAAAGGGAGGGGAAACCGGCCCCCGCTTCGCTCCCCACCCTCAGGCTTCCAGAATGTGGACATCCCCGAAAGGTTGCACCTGTTGAACTCCTGCCTCAGGGAAAGAGGAGGAAGAGGGGGGCGAGGTTTGTTGCCTCATAAAAACAAGCAGAGGGGGAGTGAGAGAGAGAGGAGGAGGAAGAGGAAGAGGAAGGAGGCGCCTTCATCATCATCATCATCATCTTCCTCCTCCTCCTCCTCCTGTCAGGATATTCTCGTCCTGGAGGGCGCGGACTTTCTCCTCGCAGCCCCTCAGCCTCAGGCGGAGCTCCTCCGTGGCCTCGTCGAAGCGGGTGTGGAGCGGCGGCAGCGGCGGCAAAGACTCCTTCTCCTCGTCCTCGTCGTCCCCTTCCAGCAGCTGCTCGAACAGCTCGCGGTCCCCGAAGTCCACCTCGGCCGCCATCTTAGGGCCCCGAGAAGGAGGCCGGAGGGAGGGAAGGAGGGCGGCCGGAGACAAAAACGCCTCAGCCGCCGACGTTTAACGGACTCCCGGCGAGGCGGCCTTGAAGAAGAAGAAGAAGCCTCCTCCGGAAGGAACGAGGCGGCTCCGGTTTCCCGAGCCCCGGCCTTCTTCTTCTTCTTCTTCGCCTCAGGCCCGCGCGGACTACCGCTCCCAGCATGCCACGGGGCAGGCCGCCCGTTCAGCGCCTGCAACCTCTAAGGGCCTTGGCACGCCGGGGGTTGTAGTTCTGTCGGGGGGGGGGAAAGGCGGTTGCGGGGGAGGGCTGCAGGGCATGCTGGGAAGAGGAAAGGACTTCCGGTGTGCGAATTTCCGGCCAGAATGAGGCATACCGGGAACGGGGGGATTGCTTTTTGTTTTTTTTAAAGACACAGGGAAAGCGAAAGCTCTTTGGGGCTGTTTTGTTGCGCGCTCGAAGGGGAAACCCCGAAACAGGCGCGGTCGTCCAATAGATTTCATAGAAAATCCGCCAGAAAATCGACTCCTAGGTAAATAAATAAATATAGTGGTACCTTGTATAAAGGAATTAATTGGTTCCAAATGAAATTATGTTAAGCAAATATTCCTTTTTACCAATTTCCCATAGGAACGCATTGAAAATGGAGTAATCCCATTTTTATGTTGTACCGATTCGCCCCATAGACAATTATGTTAAGCAAATTTCCCTTATCTCCAGAATTTTTTATGTTGTACAGATTTTATGTTATACAAACTGTTTGTTATACAAGGGTCCACTGTAAATAAATCCACAGGGGTGCGACTCTTATCCAAGCGAGGATCGAGATAATATATTAAGTAGCCATGGTTCCTTAGTACAGTACATATAATTCTTGTCTTAAGGAACCTCTGTCACTGGCCCCATATAGATATTGTGGTGATTTAGATATATGCCTCTCCTCTGCCCTGAGGGACTACAGGAGCCAGTGTATCCGATTTCTGAAACAATGAATCTTGATTCACGAAAAGTTTGCAACAAATAAACGCTAGCTTGGATGCCCCTTGTCTTCCGCCAGAAAACATATAAGTAACTTCTTCAGTGTTTCTGTTTCATTAACAAAGACAGGCACAATGTATTGTGGCACTCTCAAAACTGCCACATGTTTTATTCGTGAGGTTGAGTGGATGACAGTCTACTTTTTTTCACCCACTTTGCACGCCCCAAAGTGACTGTAATACAGCAACTCACTCAAATGACTCTTAAAACGCCCATATTTATTTTTGGCTTTGCTGCTGAACCAATCTTAGGCAATCCTTATTTTAAAACAATCAATTGTAAATTGTGCAATGTAAACTTCAATTCACAGGCATAAATGAAATCTTTTACCGATGGTAACTAATAGGATGTTGGCGTTGATATCAAATCTTATTCTATACATTTCCTCCATTTAGGGTCTGCTGCTGGATCAGACCCTGATCCAGATACCAATTCTTATTTTTAAGGCCACCATCTCACCAATGGACTTGGCTTTTTAAAACATGTTTGTAAGAAGTACGCCCTAACAGAGCTGCCCTATTTCCCCCTTACACAGGTCAAACTACAGCTGAACTTGACCCAAAACAGGAACAAGCTTCTCATAAAGAATCCTATTAAAAAGGTATTTGGACTTCAACAACAGGCAGTACTATTAAGTAGATATAATAGCAATCAGCAGAAACCGTGAGCCCTCATATGACTACCTGTGTTCTTCACTCCTGTTTTTCAATGTTGAATGAACTTTTCTAGTGTTATCAATAAATCAAATATGCTGTGCAAAACTAAATTCTGAGAAACAGTGAATTTAAAGTAGCATTAGAGAAAAAACATTTTTATTAACCAGGTTTTTGCACTGCATTATGTATCCATCAGCTCAGTCTGCTAGATTTAACACCTACACAATGTGTTTTATGTTTCAAAAGTTGAAAATAACTGTACAAGATTAAAGTACAAAAGTACACAAGACAGTGGACACAAAATATCCAAGTATGAGTTTACCCTTAGCTGTTCTGTATTGAAACCACAGAACTGAAAAAAGTCCTTCTACCATTCTGTCAAGTATAATGGAAGTGAGTATAACCTGATTACAACATGAACACCAGTTAAATCACTGATCTGATATTTACAAAAACTGTAATGTCAATAAATTAAAGTCAATGCAACACCCATGCAAGCTAGGATGGCTAGCTTTTGGTGAACAAGGACCCAATATCGGAACAAAGTCCCAGCTTCAAGATCACATTCTTTCAAACAGTGTCCATTCCTCGCATCGAAGAGGTAAACCCCAATCCCATTCCTCTTTGGGTGTGCGTTTGTGACCTTGCCATTTCGTACTGTGCATCTAGATTTCTGAATACTTCTTCCTGCTGCTTCAAAGTCTTATAGCTTTCTTCGTCGACTGAACTACTGGCACCGGCCTCCTCTTCGCTCTAGAATCAGAACAGTTTTCAAACAGGTGAACAGATCTGACCTCACCGTGATGAGGCTCCGTTGTGCTGAGAGCAACATCTCTTTAAGGGAGTAAAATGTGGAAGGCCCACGCCCACGCTTGAATAAAACACAGTCATCAGCTCCAAGGATTTACAGTAGATACAAGTTCCTCAAACTCATTTTCGAATCAGTCTAGACCAGTAACTTTGGAGCCGAGTCTGTGTCACGGCCTTCCTTACCAGAAAGATGCATGGCTGTATCCCACGGAACACAAAGTGCTCTCTCAACCAATCTTTCTCGCAAGTGACTTCCAAACCTTCTCTAGAGGGTCATTCAAACTAGCCCGTCTTGTTTGAAGCCAAGCTTACAAACCGGTTTGAGAATTTTAAACGAATGAAGCAGCTTCGCGCTGAACGGGGTTCAGGCATATTTTTCAATCCCTTCTACAGAACAACTCTATAGGAACTCTCAACTGGCCCGGATATAATTTGAAAGTTACGTACCTTGATGCCCATCAGTTTTCTAAATTTGACATTTTGGTCCTTATTGCCAAAGTTCAGCTTCTCCCAGATCTCTGCAGATTGTGATTTATCCTACAAAAAAACACAAAAACCAACTTACACACACATACAGCAGGTAGACAAGTTTCCAGCTCATTCACACGTATGTCTGCTGGTACAGAATAACTCAGGGCAGCATGCAGAAGGACTTCCAAATGCATTCTAGTAGGCTGACAACGATGTCTCAGCTTCCCCCCCCCCCCCCGGCAGGTGCAGGGTTCCAAATACCCCCGTCCTCCCAAACTTCTAGTAAGAAGAGGAAGGAGAAGAGTTCATCTCTGAAACGGCCAGACTGCCGGGTAAATGTTTCCAGTGGGTCCTATCCAACAAACCTCCCTCCTTGTCTGTGTGTGGCTTGTACATGTACTGAAAACCACCCACTTGAAGTCAGCAATGCCTCTAAGTACACCCCAGAGATAATGAGCTCAATTACCCCTTCTTTTTTCCCTTGCCAAAGCATCTTCCGTTTCTTCTCTTGCTCAGCAAACTTCATAGGGTTCACAGCTGCAGGATTATAATAGCTCGGCACAGCAATGCCCGTCTCCGCCAGGGCCTTGGCTTGCAGGGCTGCCATTTGAGCGGCCATGGCTATCTGTGGAGTGACTTGTGTCCCGGACGCCAGGAGAGCCGCAACGTTGATGACTGGAGCCCCCGTGGCTACAGCCGCTGAAAGGAATAGGAAAGAGAGGCACAACTGTTCAGAGATTCCTCGTTGCAGATACACCAAACAAGTAACATATTTAAGAGAAACAGCAAAAGCCAACTCTTTTCAATAGAAAGCTCTGCATTTTCCCCTCGGCAAGTGTTTCACAGTACAAGAGATCACAGAACTGATTAAAAATATTAATACTGAGAGGCGAATTAAATAGCAGATACTCCTGGCTCATTGCAAAGCTGTCAATAAAAGAGACAGAGGAGTGGTTTGGCAGTTAAGTTCCAATAAGACTCACTGGGGGTTGGTAATGTCTCTGCTTTACTCTTCACAACAATCAAGCTGTTCAGTAAAGATTTACCGGCGGCCATTTCTTGCTGCTTCTGCTTTTCAACCAGCTCTTTCTCTCGCTGCTCCTGCAGTTTTTTTGCTCTTTCCAACCTGGCAACGACACAGACACCAGTGAGAAGGAACTCTTCCTTTCCCTCGGACAGTCGGGCGCATCCCCCACCCTTTAGAAAAGATCGACGCTTCCTCCCAGGACTTGCGTGGAACTTCCCAAACACATATTAAAGGTGCGCCAGTCGGCTGTTGAAACAAGGGGCACTGGCCAGGCAGATACACAATCTTTAGTTTCCCCACGATATTGAGAGGAAAGCTGATCTCCCCGTTTTACAGCAGGTAATATTCAGAAGGGGGGGGGGGAGCCATGATAGCTCGCACGCAGGGCCTCTGGTGTGGATGAGGAGTGCGTCCAAGGAGGCTCCAGATTTTTTGCAGGGGAGCGGGCTTGATTTTAACTTTAAAGAGCCCATACCTTCTGGCCAACGCTTCTTGTGCATCCATTGCTGTATTTCGTCCCCTAAAAGGCGGTGGGCTTGGAGTCCTGCTATGACTTCGGCTGAATCTCCTTGGTTTTTCAACTCTCTTCTTTCTTTCCCTGCCAGTAACCAAGTTTTAATATCACAACGTATTGCACTGTTCTGTAATTATGTGACTGCTTTACCACGAGGTTATATATCTCAGTTTCTGTTGCCCCTTCAACTGCTAACTCTCCCTCCCATGAGAAAAGTAATATATAAAAAAAAAAAGAAAGATGAACGTACCTGCTTCGGCTCCTGGTTCTGCTCCGGCTGCGGCTTCTATGCCTGTGTCTAGATTTTGATCTAGAACGGGATCTTACACGCCGCTTTTTCTCTCTGCTCCGAGATCGTGACTTTTTTCTGTCACGGCTTTTACTACGATGACGTCTGAAAGCACATTCCAAGTTCCTGGTAATATTTTGTAATTTTGCCATACACATTTCATGTGAGCAAGACGCAAGAAAACTAAGTTCTTCTAAGTGAACAATTGGACTGCTATATAAATATGCGCATTGTGGCCCAAAATGAAAGTTACTTGCCTAAATGGTATCTAATACTGCCCTTCTAGGAAGTAAGTTATTTTTAGCAGGATTACAGGGTAAGACTCCATAGCCCATGTGGTGTAGTGAACAGAGTGATGGATCAGGATTCGGGAAACCTGGATTCAAATACCTCCTTGGTCAGGGAAGCTCCAGAGGTGGGAACATTAAACCCACTCCTTAAGGATACCATGTACATTCAAAAGTGCTATTAGGATTTGCCATAAGTAGGATGTAATTGATGGCAGATAACATCTCAAGGCTGGAGAGGAGAAAGCTTGCAATAACTGCCTGGCAGCTCTCAAAATATAGTGGCCGAAATCCAACTACAGCAGTCCCAATGAATCAATGGAATTTTACAAAGGCTCTGAATGACCAAATGCCCAACAGGTCTATTGACTTACTACTTAGCTGGCATTCAGCCAAAGCATCTTTCGCTCAAATTACAGAAGAATATTTTCATCAACCCATGCTGAAGGATATGTCGGCAGTTCACAGCTGTGGCTGAATAAAGCCTTTAGACCAGGGGTTCTCAACCGGTGGGTCCCCAGATGTTCCTGGACTGCAACTCCCAGAAGCCTCCACCATTTGCTGTGCTAGAAGGGATTTCTGGGAGTTGCAGTCCAGGAACATCTGGGGACCCGCCGGTTGAGAACCACGGCTTTAGACCCACGGGATAACTTGGCAAATAATCCCCCTCCCCCAATGATTCTAAACCATGAGTGGTGAACTCACAAATCTAAATTTCACAAGACACTATCTGCTTCCACTTTGCAAGCAGGAAAAACGAGAATGAAGAACAATGCATCATTCAAAAAAAGAAAGTTGAAGACGATACCTTTCGCGAGACTTAGACCGTGAATGGCTCCGCCCCCGGGAGGATTTCCTCTCCTTCCGCTTATGCCGGTCTTCCCCGTTCTCGGGGGCGTTCTCTCTCCCTTTGTCCGAAGAGTGCTCTCTGTCGTTATGGTCTTCCGATTTGTGCTTCTTAGACTTCTCTTTGGACCCATGTCTTCTTGCCTGTTTTAAGAAGAAGTTGGCTCTTTCAGGAAAATAGTGCAACAAAGAGAGTTAGTATGGGCATCAGCAGGCAAAGAATGATAATGTTGTCGTGATGCAACATGAGTAACCGTGGGAGTGTGGCCCCGTCAGCGGTGATGGCTTTAACACCACCATCTACCCAATGTTGCACAGAACACACTCCTTGGTTCTCCTCCCACCCTCCACCCTCGCCGGTTCATCTGAGACCTTTCCATACAGAGTACAACACCATGGCCAGTTTTACAGCTTTAAGCCAAAGGAGCCCTTTCTAGTGTGTTGTTACTTCAATCATAGCAACGAGAACGTTGCATCTTATACCCACAAGACAAATGGGACGAGCATACACAAGGAAACCTGTGCAAATGTTTACGTACGTACTGTGCCAGCAATTAAGAGGGCTTAGAAATAGATCCACTGACCATCCATATAAAGCATGATTCATCTATGCAATGTTTTCAGCTCGAGGCCTTGCACTATAATGACCTGTATTGTTTGGATCCTATTTCCGGCAGGAGACTCTTACCAAATAAGAATTCGCTTATCTGAATTTTCATTCGATTTTTTTGTAGCTTCCTTTCTTTGTAAGTCCTTGAAAATTTTGTTTCTTTTGGAAAAAAAATCCAAAAGACATACCCAACAATCATAGACAACCTATTTATTTACTTATTTATTTATTTCATTTATATACCGCGCTATCTTCCTACTGGAATGCTAGGCATAATAAAACTTATAGGCATAATAAAATAAAAAGCCAATACTACAAAGATTTAAAGTCCATAAACTCACTGCTGAAAACAGTTGGGTATACAAAGTCACTGTCACCCTAGTACTGTGTCACTAGGCAAACTAAGTAATTGTTTTGCTTCCAATAAATTCTACAATCAATGGGTCTATCTGGACTATTCTTTCAGTCACTTCTAGAATCACTGCAGAAAGATGAATAAAAACTCACTGCAAAATACAAATGAAAAGTGTCTGTCTGTTACATAGAGAAACTGAGTCAGACTCACAAACATGGAATAAGTTGCAGTGCGAGGCAGAAATGATTAATTTGTTGTACAAATCTGCAGTTGAACAATTTCCACAAATACCTGGCCTTTTAACTTTCTAACACTGAAAGATATTACTTGGCAATCTATAAAATGCTAATCCAATCTTTAAACATTACAAATTTAATAATGGTCTGCCCTAAATCTGATAGGCCAAACATCCACCACAGTTTCAAGTATCACCACCAGTAATTCCCACTGAATTTAAAACCTAAAAACTAAGGTAAAGACTGCTTGTACATTTTCAGTGAAGTAAATTCTTACTTATTATACATAACAGAGCAATCTTCTAAACACACACTTTGTATTAACCACCACAATTACATCCCATAACCGATTTCAAATTTCTTTTTAAGGGAAATATGAGTTTGAATGACTAATAGTTACCTTATCATGAAGTAGGCTTATAATTTTGCTATCTGAGTCTGGATCGTCTTCAGTTCAGTCTCTTCGCGCATTAGCACGCTGAGTATGATTTATTATAGAAATGTTATCATGTGAGCTAAACAAGATAGTCAATTTCACAAATACTCTCCTATATATTATTTTAAAACAGAGCTTCCATCGAGAAAGGGGAAGGGACATTCCTGACCCCACATTACTCGTTTTCTCAACTAAGGTTCTCCCGCAGAACTTGGCTGGCGTTCTGGTTGTTACCTATCCTTGTTCACAGACACAGCAATTACACTAAAGGCAACAAACTTACCGACCAAAGTTATCACTACCGCCGCCTTGCCTCATTCCCCTTTCTCTTTGCTTTATGTTCATTTTGTCTCCTATCAACCCTGCGCTATCAGCACAGGAATGCTTTTAAGAACTGAGAAGAACTAAGGTTGGGCTACCGGATGGGGTAAAGAAGTCTGCAAACTCAGAGTAGGTTAATGGAAGCTCTGTGAAAATAAAATACACCAATTCTAGTTCTCCAAAAGAACTGTTTATTGTGACTGTTTCCACAGTTAATCTCTGAACGAGTGTTTGTCAGCTATTACCTTTTTGGTATTATGAAGGCTTCACACATGCTTCTCCAAGCATCTTTCTCAATTTACAAAATTTGGTACTTACCATTCAGACAATTACACATTAAAGATTTAAACATGCTATGCCATATTCAAAAGTATGCCTTGTACAATTTACCCAAGCACTACAAAGTATTAATTACCTCTTTGCTTCGGCTCCGGCTTCTGTGTTTTTTTCCATCATGATCTAAGGAAGGAAGCATTACCCATTGTCAACAGAGGAGCCTGGAAAACAACTCTTTACATATTTTCCATCGCCAGTCCTAGAAACTGCTTCCTTGTTTGCTTTATATATTTATGCTTCACCTTTCTCCTTAAAAGGCCCATTATTAAAAGACAATATTGAAGTTTTTGGAAGGGCAGTAAAAAAGGGGCTAGCTTATATTTTATTTTTATGGTTCATGTTATTTTACTAAAATTTAATTAGACACCTATGTGGACTCAAGAAGGCCATGAAGAAGAATCAAAGTTTTGCAAATCAATTATCAAAGTTTGGAATTTATGCTGATTTGCATAGGACTGACTTATGAGTAACAAGACTGCAGTACTTCCTAAAACACAGCATGAGGCATCACAAAACCATGTTTTTTATTTTACCGCACAAGTATTTTTTACAGTAGAAACTGGTTTCCATACCTGACTTTCGTTTTCTTTCTCTTGACCGGGAACGTGACCTTGAATAATGATGTTTGGAGGTTCTAGGAGAACTGGAAGCATCTGAATGTTCCTTTTTCTTTTCTCTGTCAGGAGATGGCTTCTCTGGGGCAGTCCCCTCTCGATCTGAATCACTAGCCTATGTGGAATGATATAGTTTTGAATATTTTCCAACAGAATGGCCAACTCTTGATCTTCTGAAAACGCTCATTAACTCCCTTCGCTCTCTGGAATGGTCTGGGGTCTGCATCCCCCCCCCCACCCTTAAGTTAACATAAAACCTACACAAACCGTTTCATGTGCCAATTTGTTCAAACAGAACGTCCAAACAATTATGAATATTTTCCCAGCCATATCCCAACACAGTGGCTAAAAATGAGTTTTTTTTTTTTTTTTGGCCCCCTGCTTCTACAGAAAGGAATCTTTCGAAGTGCTAAGTCAGCAGGAGCTTAGGGTGAACTAAGGCAGCAGCGGCACCTGGGATTCGAACCGCAGACTGGCCCGACTTGGCAGCCTTGGGCGCCCCAGGCCGCCCAAACTGACCCTCGTGGATATACAGTGGACCCTTGTATAACAGCTTGTATAACATAAAATCTGTACAACATAAAAAAATTCAGAGATAGGGGAAATTTTCTTAACATAATCGCCTATGGGGAAAATCCATATAACATAAAAATGGGATTACTCCATTTTCAATGCATTCCTATGGGAATTTGTATAAAGGAAAATTTACTTAACATAATTTCATTTGGAACGAATAAATTCCTTTATACAAGATACCACTGAATAAGTGTTGTTTAATGGCCGTGTGGTAAAAAAATAATAATTATCCAGACACACACACACACACACACACACACACACAAAACAAGACGCCACTTCAGACCAGGGTTGAGGGGTGGGGGTGGGGGGTTGGAAGAGAAATAAACTAAAATGAAATAAAGTGTTCTGCTTATATACCGCCCTATACCACTTCAAGCACTCTCTGGGCGGTTTACAGCTTAATTACAGTATTAATTAAATTAATTAATTTATTATTAATTATTAATTAATTAAATTAAAGCACAATAAAGGGGGCGCGGGAGAGAGAGAAAGAGAGGGGGGGAAATAGGGGGAAACGTGAGGAAAGTTCGAGAAGGTGTCGGTTGGGGAGGCGCCTCATAGCCTCCCCCCCTTTTGCGCCAGCTCTCCGTTCCTGCCCCCCTCCCAAAATGGCGGCCACGGAAGGAGGAGGGGGAGGGGGGAAAGAGGCGCCCGCCGCCATCTTGTCCGGCGCCTCCCGTCTCCTCCTCGGCCGGGCCGAAAGAAAGAAGGGGACTCACCGCCATGTCGGGGAAAGGAAAGCCCGGGAAGGTCTTCGAGGGTTGGGGGTTGGGGGGGAAATCTGGCGGCGGCGGCGGTCGTCGCCCTCCTCCTCCTCCGCCTTCGCTTCTTTCTCCTCAGGCGACGGACTGGCGGCCGCTTAAAGCGCCTCCAAATCGCCTCAGCTCGCTGAGGGGAAAAAAAAGAGCCGAGCCACGCCCACTCGGCCGGGTTCCCGGATGTAAAGGCGCGGAGGGGCGGGGGCGGGGGCGGAGGGAAGGAGAGAACGAGAGGGAAGGAGGTGGGGAAAGGAGGTGGTGGGGAAAGGAAAGCTGCGCCTGCGCAGTGCTGTCTTGCTCGGAGGTGGGGGGGCTGCTGCTGAAGGAAGGGGAGCATAGAGCTACGAAGATATGGAAATGGAAAGAGAAAAAAAAACACACATCAATGTAACAAAATATAACTGATCTTTTATAAAATTAAAAAATGGAATAATAAAAAAAGAAAATATGGAAATAGGTGACAGGCGATACCTATTTTTGCCATTGTGTTTTGGGATGGCCCCCACAGCTCAACACCCTTTTTGCTTGGATGAAAATACACACTTGTGATACAAAAGTGGAACAAGTGATACCTTTAGTCTACTAGAAACGTTGCTAATATTTCGTGGCCGAAATCCCCTTCCTCAGGACAGTACCAATAGGTTATAACATGGCAAAAGCTGGATTTGCCAGGAGTTACTTCTTAGAGGTAAGGTCCTTGGCAAGATAGGAAAAAAAGCCAGGCAGGTTCTCAGTTGAGGCTTGGAGCTTGGATTTCTTAGGGTGCATCCGAAATGAACGGAGGGGGTGTTTTTATGGCCCCATAGATAGATAGATCTTTTTCCTCTTTGGATGTTGTCTACTACTTTTTCCTATCTCTGGGGTTGCGCTGGTCCTGTTCGCGTCCTGAGGAAGTTTGACCCACGCCCGCCGCCGTAGGACTCTTCTAATCAGAAAGGCTAGAAAAGTTCCCGCCAGTTTGAATGCCTGTCCGGGGGTGGCGCGCCTGTTTCGGCGTCCGGGTCGGAGATCGGTGGGCGCCCTCCTTCTCTGGATGCAGGGAGAGGTGTAAATTTGGAGGAGGCCCGCCTGGAGGTGGGCTTGTGCAACCAGGGCTGCCTCTAAGACCTGGCTGGCAGGCAGGCAGGCAGGCAGGCAGGCAGGCATCCAACAGGTGAAGCTTCCCCCTTCCCCAAACCTCCATCCCTCCAGGGCAGGGCAGTTTTGAGTTGCACAGGAGGAGCCTTGCACAAATTAAACGGAGCAGCTTCACCTCCCTGATTTGTATGTGCCTGTGCCAGGAGAGGTTGGCAAGATGATAAAACAAATACATATTTATTTATTTATTTATTTATTTATACAATGTATATGCTGCCCACTACCCAAAGGGATCTATAAATGAGATTAGTGCCCCAATACATGCATAAAGATATTGGGGGTGGGGGAGTAGGTGTCTAAATTGTTATATAGGAGCAGTATAGAAATTTTAAAAGGGGAAAACTTTTTTCATTGGCTAACGATTTTTAAAAGAAAAATCCAATGCAGAGCCAGACAATGATTTTTTTTAAAAAAAATGTGTTTATAACGAGGATGTGGTCTAGGAGACAGGATTTTGCAGTAGATTTAAATCCAACAATGTTTCTCATATCAGTCACTGAGCACTTGTTGCCAGGCAATGGCTTTCGTGTGTATTTCCTGAGCTTGATTACATACCATGTTAAATGGTGGAATGTAGGAAACCTTAATGTATCAAGAAAAGGAAAAACAAGATTCATGATGTTACTGTTTCTGCTTTATTAACTTGTTAAACGTGGATTATAGTGGCACTCTATTTTATGGAGAAATTGAAGTCTTGCTCAATACAAGAAACCTACATTCTTGATTCCACTAAAATGGAACTGAAAGGCAGAGACACGAATCATTGTTTTGCTGCGTTGCTCCGTTGTTCATTTGCTGCTTTTCTGATTTCCACCAGGACTCCGTTTCTTGACAAAATGTGGGATGATGTTGAGCTCTTGGCCAGTGATGATACAGGAAGCGGCCACCTTGGTTTCCAGCCTCGTCAAGAAAGTGGAAGGGCACTGTACCAAATCAGTACCCTTGTTAAAGTCACCTCATCTGAAAGGGTAGAATTTCCCTTCTTGTTTCTCTAATTTTGTCAGTGGCAAATAAAAAAAACCACACTCCTGCAGTGTTGCAATTTTTTGTTTTACGAACTTTGAACAAAAATTGCGCTGAAGTATGTTTCAGGGGTCCTATTTTTTGGCTGATAGCGGAGTTAAATTCTCTCATTTGTCAAATGTAATAAGCAAGACTACAAGTGAGCGGTGGGATTGTGTTTGACCGAAGTGCAGACTTAGGAGATCTTCATCTGATAGTTCTTGTACTGTCCTAAAAGTCTCACCCCTCAACCTGTTAAAGCCCAGAAAACCAAAGTCTGTTCTGCACCTATTTCTGATGTTTGGAAGGAACAGCTGCCTATTTCTTCAAGAATATTATTTTGCTGGTCCCTGTTGTAACATTAGAAAAACCGTGCCTAAAGAACTAACATGCACTTGTTTTTTATTGAGAAGTCAAGCTTTTGTTTTGGTTGGATCTGTTAAAACTTTACTGCAAGAATTTAGTTCTAGCAACTCTCTGTTTGAAAAGGAGTATTGTTTATATTCAGATGGGTTTCCCCCTATTTGCAGGTCTCATCCAACCCAGAGCTGTATGCCCGTAACACCAGCGATGGCTGTGTTTTGGTGGCTGACAGAACAGTTGTTGTGTTGGACGATATTTGTCAGTCTCTTCAGATGTTTGTTCAGTTTGGTGAGTGTCTAGAATCTATGAAGGGGGTCTGGGGCCCTTCCAAATAAAAAGACTACAACTCCCATTATTGTTGCTGACCCCTGACCGTGGTGGCGGGGCTGATGGAAGCAAGAGTCCAAGAGTATCGGGGGAGGGCATGCGTACTTCACCCCTGGCATGCAGCTTCAGGGCAGCCACATATTAAATATTGATTTTATCCAAGCATGGAGTTAGAAATGTCAATCTGTGATGCTTCAAGTTGTTTTCGTTCTAAAAATATTTGCCCTGATCTTTATATCTTTAGCACATCTTCGCATCACGATGAGCCCATCCACTGGTGTCTGGATGCTTCCATTTTGTCACTGTTTTTAAGAAATTGGTTTTAGTGTGCTATAAAGGTTATTGCCTGTGCTTGCATTGCTTTTCTTGCATTTGTTCTTATTTATTTATTTATTTATATTTGCACTTATTGACCGCCTGATTTTCCCATGGGAACTCTGGGCGGTTCACAACAATTTATAACAAAACAACCTATCCAAAGAGAAAGCATTTTATCTGTAGGAGCAAATGTACAACTCTTTGTGGGTTTCTTTTTAAAATGGAAAAATATGTTATCAAAATGTTCTTAAAGCGATAACAAGACGTTTTTTTTTTCCCAGAGAGCGAGGTGGATGTTGTCAGCTTATGTCAAGAAGGGCAGTTCCTTGTGGCTGGAGAACGTAGCGGCAAATTGCATCTGATTCACGTGTCTTCAAAGCAAACCCTGTTAACGAATGTATGTCACTAACTACCGGCTTGTTTCTGTATGACCACGTTCTAACAAGTTTAAAAGCATCCTGATTTTTTTTTAATGTTAAGCCGTCGTGCAGTTTGTACTGCCTTTTTGAATGCTTCTACAAGGAGATTAGAAGCCTCAGCCTTCAAGTTCAAGTAACTACAGTTTGTCTCCCTAAAAGACAACAAATTGTAGTCCAAAAACCTCTGGAGATCCAAGGGTGGGAACCGCCCCTAGAGACCTGCAGAGGTGAGATTCTGCTGAAAGTCCTCTCAGTGGGGTTTAAATGTCACGTGGGTGAACTTTCTGCAGTTGGCCAGACTTAACAGCTTAATAGCAGTACAAACTTCGGCCCTCCTGATGTTTTGAACCGCAACTCCCAGAATTCTAAGCTTAGATCGCCAGTGACAAAGGACTGTGCGATTTGTGGTCCAAAACATCAGGAGGGCCCAAGTTTGGACATGCCTGGAAGCCTTAACAGATAATCTTCAGACCTCCAAGAAATTCCACATACCTTTACAAAGCCACTCTCCGAAGGGAGAGAAAAGAAAGGAATTTCTACCAGTACAGCATTGTTTTTTTAAGTTATTGGGTGGTGTGATTTTTTTGGTAATTGCATATATATCTGTGTTTCTTTTCTGCAACTCTTTCTTTAGACGCTGGTTCAAAACTCTTCAAATGGCAGAACGTACTTGGATCTCATTCTGGAAAAGCATAGTTCTGATAGTGGTAAGATTTCTTGGAATAATCATACTTTTACTGTTAAAATGATCTTTACCAAGTCAAGCATTTTTCTGCTTTCCTGTTAGTTCCCTGAATCTTAAAATCAGAT
The DNA here is from genome assembly GCA_023846285.1 of Phrynocephalus versicolor. Lineage (NCBI taxonomy): Eukaryota > Metazoa > Chordata > Lepidosauria > Squamata > Agamidae > Phrynocephalus > Phrynocephalus versicolor. The sequence goes on along the minus strand of JAHTLZ010000019.1, from coordinate 479,450 downwards.
TTCAACTTTTCTCCTCTCGATTCTTCATCATCTGGTGTGCGGATTGATGCTGGGGAAAATCAGCAAGTCAGACTAACGATCATCTCTTTTTTATTATTGTAAGAAGCCTAGGGCAGTGGTTCTCAACCTTCCTAATGCCGCGACCCTTTAATACAGTTTCTCATGTTGTGGTGACCCCTTGCCCTGCTTGGAAGAGGTCACAAGCCCCCTTTGGCAGGCCATTGCCACAGGTGAGAGAGAGAACTTACCTCTACAGGCACTCTCAGCCAATCGCAGCCTCCAGTGCCATTGATTGACATCCCCTCCAACCTATCAAGCTGTAACTCACTCTTCCCCCCCTTCTTCCTCCTCCTCCTCCAGACCCAACCCGTTTGTGCCTTTTTCTTCACTGGCTCATGGCGATCCCTGTGGAATGGTCGTTTGACCCCCCCCAAAGGGGTCCCGACCCCCAGGTTGAGAACCATTGACTTAGGGAATGTTCTCTCGGACACACTCTGAGTACTTGTCATGGAAAGATGGTTTGACCTTTTTCTTTATCTTTTATAGGTACCTACCATGCGTTCATCGTCACAAACAATGGGTTCTTTTGCATTCTGCACCTCCCTCTCGCCAAAACCCAGGAAGGTAGGGCAGCCTTGGCTTAGCTCTAAAATGCCACCTTGTATGAGGGCGCAGATGGTGAAGAAATGGTGACATTCTCTGTATCGACAAGAGGTTGATGACCTTCGTCTTAAAATTATAATAATGCATTAAAAGCCATAATGGGGCCTCTGTGGGTGTGTTTTGTTGCGTTTGCGTGGTATGAACTCTCAACCTGTTGGCACCTGGAGACACATCTATTCAGCAGAAAAATCCCAGAAATTCACTAGGGCTTTTTTGCTCTGTAAACGAGAATGGCATTTATTGTCTTTAAAGTGCTGTTAATCGAAATCAAAATGGTAAGGCGTGACCACGGCGTGTGTTCCTAATAGTTCTGAGTCAAAAAAAGGGGGAAATGTTTAAACACATTATGAGAATTTACACAATTTCCTTTTCTAAAGGCTAGGTTAAAATTGTTTCTTAGAAAATGTTTTTGTTTTGTTTTGTTGCTGTTGGTTCTCTCTCTCTCTCTCTCTCTCTTTGAGAAAGTCAAATAGTTCTTCATGAGACTTTTTAACTTTATTTAGCCATCGGCAAGATGGACATCCAGACGGCAAAGGAGGTAATGGAGACCTTTCAAAAAGTCTTTCATCTTTTTGAATAAATAAACTGTCTTAAGAATTCCCCATCCCCTTTAACATTCCTAACTGCTCTTCTTTCAATGGCATTTGTGAATGGCTATTTATTTGTTGTTTGTTTTTCCTTACAGCTCCAAGGAATGGTGGAAACTTGTTTTATTTCCACCGAAGATTATCATACGCTTGGCTGTCTCACTGCTGCGGCTAAATACACGGCAGACAAGATCTCTCTGATAATAGGGGTAAATCAGAGCCTTATTTAAATACTTGAAACGGTAGGCATCCTGTTGGTTAAAATGGAGAAACCAGGCCAGGTCAAGACAGAGGAGAAATCAAGTTATTTCCAGGGTCGCGCCACCACTAATCACATAAGAGGCAGAGGTCAGGTTTATTGGCTTGTAGGGACACCTCTCCCCAAATCTTGTAGGAAAGACCTGTGTGTTTGTTTCTTAAAGGGTGTCGGGAATGACGTGATATCCCTGTGGGAGGTGGATCCTAATGAAAAGCTGGTCTCCATTCAAAATGTTGTCAATTCGAGCATGATAAAAGGTATGAGGAACTTTTTTGGGGGGGAGGGGTCAAGTTTTCTCTAGCAAGCATCCCCGATGTTTTAAATTCCTATCTCAAATGCTACTTCTCTTAGCGACAGATTTACGGATATGCATTTTTTTTTCTGTTTGCTTTTCAGCTGCAAAGAAGCTCCGGGTTGTAGATAGCTTGTTATTTGTCTTGGATAACGAGGCAAGTATGTTTGGTGTGTGTATTTGTTTTGCTAACTAATTTGACAATTAAAGTTCTGTGTGAAATGAAGTCCTACTACGCTGTTTGGATTTAATGTATCTCAACTTCACAGGAGACCCGAAAGAGGCTTCACTTACGCAGTACCTCATTTAGGAAACCAGGGTTAAATCCAGGAAGCCTTTAATTAACCCTAATTGCTCATTCCTTCAAAATCCAAGAATTGATGATTAACAGTTTTCAAACAAGCCAGGATGCCAGATCAACTTGAAACCGTGGTTTCATGTCCTGGGTTGTTCCATAGCTGGTAAATGTTTCCTAGAGAAAACAGAAGCAAAGTCCTGTTTTTCCAAAACGTTGGTTTTCCAAAACATTGTTATGCAACCTTTCATTTCCTTGCACCCAAAAGATCAGTTTTCCTACAGAGGAGAGGGTGGATACAACCTCTTCTGAAAACAAAAGACCGATCGGATTGAGAGACTATTTCTGAATCTAGCAGATTGCCTTTTTAAAATATGTGCTATTACTCCTAGTGAAGTTCAAGAAGGTAGCAAAAAAAATCTCTTAGCTGCATTGTTTTCAACCGTATCCCATCCAGAAGTTAATTTGCAGGTTTTCAGAGCACTTAAGGCTTTTGTCCTATGAAAGATTGGAAGAAGCCCTTGAATAACACAGTGGGCCCTCGTGTAACAAACAGTTTGTATAACATAAAATCTGTGCAACAAAAAATTCCGGAGATAGGGGGAAATTTGCTTAACAGAATCGCCTATGGAGCAAATCTGTACAACATAAAAATGGTTGTGGTTAGGGATTACTCTGTTTTCAATGCATTTCTATGGGAAATTTGTATAAAGGAAAATTTGCGTAACATAATTTCATTTGGAATGAATTAATTCCTTTATACAAGGTACCACTGTACTGTTAAACGGTCCAAAGGATGTCTCGGAGTCATGGTTTTGTTTCTCTTCCCGGCAGAACACTTTGTCCTTGTGGGACCTTCACTGCCTCGTGATGACGTGGGACTGCCCGTCGTTTCTCATCCAAGAATTTATTCTCACTTCTGAATCAGATGTTTCAGCAGATGCCGGGTAAACTCTGTATAATTAAAGAAGTGTGGGAGAGGGTGGCAGAATAGCTCTTTTCCCTATCGAGACACGAGAAGGATGGAGCGAGATGAAGAACAAGAAATTGGGTTAAACCTGATCCTAGCACTTGTTTACAGTAGGACCCCCATATCCACTGATTCATTATCCACTGATTCAGCTATCCACGGTTGGCAGAGGAATAAATAAATAAATAAATAATTCAGCAGCCGCAAAGCAAGATACTGTCACAAAGAGCAGCTGTAAAGCAAGCTCTTGTCATAAAACAGCAGCTGGAACCTACAATCCTTCTTTCTCCATATACCGACTCCATCCCAATAATTGGCATTTTGGTAGTCCTGAAATAATTTTGATTTCTGGTAGGACACATCTTTTTAGTACTTGTCTGATGGATTTTTTTTTTCTTCCTTTTCATTAAGACAGGGGATTGCTAATCTTAAATTGGTGGCTTTGACAACCACGAAAGGTGATAAACAGGTATTGTCTTTCAACTTTTATCATGAAAAAGATCATACAGAGAGAGAGAGAGAGAGAGAGAGAGAGAGAGAGAGAGAGAGAGAGAAATTGTATATTTTTATTTTTGATTGCACGGTAAACAGTAGCAATACAACATGGGTTCCCTGACAAGTAAGGCTTCAAGGCCCATTTTAATGAGTCTCCATCTGTCATTAATTCCTTAATTGTTTTTTCTCTCTCTTTATAATAGATGAAGAGCATCATGGTTTTTTCACTGCCTGCGATGCACCAGCTGTATTCTCTGGAAGTAGCAAATGTTTCCTCACTGGTTCAAAGTGGGATAAATACAGTATGTTGATTTCCTTGGTCTTCAGTCCTGAATAAACTATGGTAGGGAATCTAGGTCAGACATGAACATGAGCAATTTTTAGAACCTGGAAGAAAATTGAATTATTAATGCCTCTATATCCATAATTCGGAGTCTTTTATGACTTGTGTGAGGGAATCATAGGTGCACTTAGAAAATTTGCAGCCGGATATTATGCAATTAAAACTGTTTCAGTACTTTGTTTTCTCTCCCTCTCAGGATACAATATATTTTCTGGAAGGAATGGTTGAAAATATCCAAAAGTAAGTTTCTATTTGAAAATGGAAAACCAGTTTTTGCTTTATTTCCATTTATTCCAGTTCTTTTTTTAAAAAACACAACCACAACCACGTGTCTCTCCCTAGGTCTTGTGACATTCCAGTTTCTTTCCTGGTCATGAGGTGCTTAACAGAAGCTTTACCTGAAAACAGGTACATACAGATATATTTATATTTTCTTTTCCTACAGTTCCTATGGCTCGGAATAAAACTTGGTCTTTGGGCAAGATGGAGCCAAAGTGGAGTCTGACCATCTTGAACCAGAGAGAGAGAGAGAGAGAGAGAGAGAGAGAGAGAGAGAGAGAGAGA
>JAHTLZ010000019.1:456108-474972 GCA_023846285.1 Phrynocephalus versicolor | reverse complement strand
AGAGAGAGAGAGAGAGAGAGAGAGAGAGAGAGAGAGAGAGAGAGAGAATCAAAATATAAGTTTTATCTTGGAAATCAATGAGAATAGAAACTCATCCCTGGTATATTTACTGGAAATAAAGTCCTTAAGCAAGAAAGACTCAACAATCTTGATGTATTTGGCCCTGGGTTTGGCTCACAATGTTGCCCACAAGAATATCCTTTTTTTGGGGGAAAGGTATGATAGAAATATTTTAAGTAAATGAATTAAATAATAAAGAATATCTCGGGCAATGCTGCCGAGACAGAACTCCGTCTGCGTGCCTGGAAGCTGAGGGCTGAGCTTTGTAACTGGTCCAGATGGCGAGTCATGGGCTTATGGTCGCCTAGCAAGGTCCAAGCAGGATATCGTGAGGTAAACATGCTTCCTTTGCTCTCTTAGACTGAGCCGTTTGCTTCACAAGCACAAGTTTGCCGAGGCGGAGGACTTTGCTGTTCAGTTTGGATTGGACACGGAGGTAAGAAAAGCTTCTGTCTGGAGGCCGTATGTGACACACTTGGAATACGACAATTCAGGATAAGGCAAATTGGCTTGGTTTGTTCTCCCCCCTTTAGATAGACAAATCTTTATTGTCATTGTCCTGTGCAGAACAACGAGATTGAAATAATCTACTTCAGCTTCCCTGATGTCCTTCCCTCGTGGCGTATCTGCTAAACTAGCCAGAGCTGGCTTCCTTTTAAACCATCATTTCAGGGCATTTCAGTGGCCATGTTGTTGTGGAAGAGCGAAGAAGCAAACAGGCAGCATCCACAAGTATGCCACTATCTTTCTAGATCCCATGCCTTCTGTTTAATGTCCTGTAAAGTAGGACCCCGTTATACACATGGAATGGGTTATAAGGCCCTTACACCACCGATGCCACAAACCTGTGGAAATAGCGAACCCTGTACATTTCATGGTCTCTTGCGCCCTCCACTGGCTAGTTCTGGTAACCACATCGTGGAAATATGTGCTTCTGAGTTTTTTTAAAAAAATTAATTTTTTCAGGCAGTGGATAAGTGAGTCCGTGGATACTGATCCTGCAGGCCCCTGTTGTTGTTGTTGTTGTTTTCAGAACAACTTGCATGTAAAAAGGGCTGCCTTTTGTGTGTAGCAGGAGAGTAAAGGGAAGGGGAAATGTTTTGCCGATTTCGTTCTGCCCACACACCAGAGGAACTACGTCCGTTTCTACTCAAGGTGCAAGTGATGGAGAAATAATGTACTGTATTTTAAATCATCGTTCAATGGGTTTTCCTAAACAGCTTGTGCACAAAGTGAAAGTGAGCGCTATACTGGGAAGATTGTTTTCCGGATCTGCAGAGGGTGATAAGCCACCGACCTGGCCCGAACTCGTGGCTCAAGCAAAAGAGACGTTGAATAAAATCAAGGTATGCCTTCACTCCCTTGCGTATATTCCTCCGTTATGCACTACTTCCAAACTGCTGGGCAACGCAGAGGTTCTATTTGTGTTTTGCTATTGTTTTTCATTCTTTCTCTTTTCCAAATAGGACATTCAGTTTGTGGTTGAATATTGCATAAAAACACAATGGCCCACCTACGAAGTGACGCAGGAGGTGTTGAGTTACGCTCAAAGCAGGGTAGGTTTCAGGCGTTTACGTCGCCTACTTTGAAATCAAAACACGTTCAAATATTTGTGATTTTTTTAAAAAAGTGATGCTCGCATTCGCCTGGTTTTGAAAGCTTGCACACCGTACATGTTATGCCTCGTGGACTGAATAGTGGTACCCCAACTTAAGAGCAATTCGACTTAAGAGTGGAAAACGGTTGGCATTTTAACTGCTGCCTTAAATTTTTTTAAATATGGTCTGCTTGACTTAATTTTTTTTCATTCCCCCCCCCATTTTTTAACTTTTTTCCCCAATTTGTTTAGATAGGTACCCCAGCTTAAGAGTAGTTCAACTTAAGAGCATGCGGTCGTAACGGATTAAATTCGTAAGTTGAGGTACCCCTATATTTTAACATTTCTATTACTCATCAGATCCCGAAGACGGACAACACAGCCGCTGCTTCTCTTTCAGCGAAGACCCCGGAGTCTCTTACAGAGGTAGCAAATTAGAATTTGGACTGAGGTTTGCATTATTTCTGGGGCAGAAGGCACTGGGAAGAGGGTTTAAGATTATTTATAAATTCAAAGCGTTTCTGAGATGCGAAAGAGAGCCGTTGAGACTTCAGTTGTAGCCAATTGTAGTCCCACCGAGTAAAACTTCCTGTCTCCGGAGAGGACTCAGGATGTGCAAAAACGCTAAGCTTCACTCTCCACGTTTTATTCTCAAAAGACACATTGGGATATTTAACTTTGGGAAATCTTCCAAAAGACCGCCTGATTCAGTCTCCTTCGAAGAAAGAAGAAGAAAAGAAGGAATAGACCAGGCATGTCCAAACTTCGACCCTCCTGATGTTTTGGACCGCAACTCCCAGAATTCTAAGCGTAAGATTGCCAGTGACAAAGGACTGTGGGAGTTGTGGTCCAAAACATCTGGGGGGCAGCAGTTTGGACATGGCTGGGATAGACCAAGGGCAGAAGGAAGCCCTCAGGGGAGAAGTCATCTTTCTTAGATGCTTTGCCAATGCCAACAATGTCTTCAAAAACAAAGGCGAATAGCTTTAAATGCCAGTTTTTACAACCCGGTTTTAAGAGACTTGGCTTCAAGCTGTCGTCTCCCTGTGTTGTTGAGACGGGCCTTTCGTTCCCCCCTGATCTTTTGCTACTGCGTTATAGCGACCATCAAGTTGAGTGTTGGGTAACTCTTGCTTGTATTTGTCCTTGAATTGATCCATCTTGTGATTAAAGCCAATAGACTGAGCATTTACATGTGGGGATTGAGAGCGCGAGAGAGAAATTGTTCAAATATTTGGTCCAGCGTGCAAGGAGTGTTTTTTCTTCAAAAATGAACCTTTTTTTGGCCTTTAACTAGGTGCTGAGGGCCCAAGCAAAGCTGGTTACATTTTATGGAGCCTTTGGACCAGAGAAGTTCAGGTTGGTCTTTTCAGTTGCTCTCTCTCTCTCGCGCGCGCTCTCTCTCTCTTTTATATTCCAATAATATCTGAGATTCCAAGCTTGGGAACCACTTAACAAGAATTTGAAATTTTTCTGACCCTGTAAGACTGTGTTTCTAGGGAGCCAGTCAAAGGTTTGATGTCTAACAGTTCCCATGAAGATAAAAGCTAGAACAATTATATCATCCACGTAATTTGCACACCCGGAGCAGAAATGTAAAATTTTCCGAAATGTTGAAGCCATTGGGGGGGTGGACATTAGAACAAAATGGAAAAATTAGGGGGGGGGACCCCTCCATTTCCCAGAAATTTTACATCTCCATCCAAGAGTGGATTACAGGATTTCAAAAGCAAATTTATTTCTGGAAAGAGAAACCTCTGAAGTTTATCCCAAGGGCTTAAATCCAAAATATAGTCCCAGCTAACATTGATTTATTTTCATTGAGTCCGAGTAGACCTTACCAAGGCCTGATATAAGTCTAACCTAGTAGGGACTCATAAGTGGATTAAAGCATTTGATTAACTATTGTGCCTGTGTAATGTTGTTTTTTCACCCTTGGGCTGTGGTAATAAACGCACAACTTTTGTTCTTGTAGCGGAACTGCCTGGTTTGAATTTCTCCACAACAAGGACATCTTCACGGACATCCTCTCCCAGCTAAAAGAGGGAAATCTCTCATTGGCCCAGTATATCTGGCTGAGGCATGAGGTAAATGGCCTGAGGTGTTCTACACAGTGTGTTAGTCTTCTCCATCAGAAGTCTGTGTCCTAACTTTTAAGACTGACACAACCACTATAATTGCGAATGAGGTTTCCAGGCCAAACCTGCTTCAGATAATTTTCAACCTGTCTTAATCATGCAGGGTATTTTAATTAGTTTTACAGATGAGTTGCTTTTAAAAGTGTATCTCCCTGGCTCAGAAATTACCTCATTCAAAGTTCCTCAAGGGGTATCTATTGTTTCTGAAACCTCACAGAATACCAAGAGAAACAATGGCTGCAAATCATTGTGGTGAACACTGGGCAGCCTTTCAGTACCTACTGCCCGGTGAAATAATTGTGTCCAAACCTCATTTATTTAATTTTAAATATTATTCTTCCCAAATCTTTGCTGGTGGATGAGAACGGTCGAATCTAGAGCTATGTGTGCTTCAGAAATCATTCTAGCGGACAGCTACGGCTGCCTGTCTTCCACCCCCATTAGTATTTGAGATTTCCAACGGAAATATCTAGAACTTTCTAGGGATGCTGCCCTCCGACCAGACGCGTGTTGGCAGCTCCCTGGAAGATACCGGCTACCTGTCCCTTAGATCGTTGTGCGTTGCCTCTCTGAGTGTGCAAAGCTTCTGAAAAGACCTGAGCTGATGATAAGGTGGTGTCAATTTGTTCCTCTCCAGGCTGACTTCAGAAGGAGCTTTACCGGGACGATGTTGGAGAACTTTCTTAGCACGATCCCAGCCGCCGTTCCCCTCAAAATGCTGTGCTCGTGGTTGAAACAGGACATCCTTCCTTTCATAAGGCAGGTTCTGCCTCAAGGACAGGTGAGACTGAGGAAAGGGAGTCTTATGAAATCACCATTAATTGAATGAAACTAGGCATGGCCAAACTTCGGCCCTCCTGATGTTTTGGACCACAGCTCCCAGAATTCCAAGCCTGTATTCTCCATGGCAAAGGACTGTGGGAACTGTGGTCCAAAACATCTGGAGGGCCGAAGTTTGAACATGCCTGAATTAAACTCTAAACCTCCCAGAGACTACTTGAAGTGGTATGGGCCAGTATACAAGCAGAACACTTTGCTTCTGCTTTGCTTTATTATGGAAGCAAAGTATTACGGAAAGGAAAGAATTATTTTTTCAAAGCATAACCTAGTTTGGTATTTATCTTCCAGAGCAAAATAGCTGAGTGGCTGGAACAGCGAGCGCGGAATCTTGAGTTAACGGACAAGGTAAAGTGTCAGAATTCTTTTGGAAAAACTTTGGACACTGCTGTGTTTCTAGACCTTTCCACAAATGGCACTCATGTTATTTTTTTTATTCCCCCGAACAGGCCAACTGGCCAGAAAACGGCTTAGAAATGGCACAAGTTTTTTTTACCAGCAAAGAAACAGATGAAATTGAAACGGTGACTTCCTGGCACTTGATGCCCTCAGTAAGTGTTTCGCTACTAGGAAAAACATAATAACTATATGCAAAAAAATTAATAATCAAATAAACAGAAACTCAAAACCAAATTAAAAAACCCAGAGCTTTTTGTATTCTGTATTCTTTTTTTTTTAAAAAATCATTCTATTACATTCATTTCCGTTAGTGAAAAAACAAAATAAAAAATGCAACGATCACAGAGATTAACTTTAATTTCTCTGGCGGCGGGAGCTGCTCAAAAGGAGAGTTTTGACTGAGTTGAAATTCACCCTGTGTTTCAGAAGGAGAATAATGACAAAGAGATTCGTCGTCTGATGGACCTGGTTGATGCTTTGCAAGGCTTGGTGGACCTCTATCGGAAATACAACTGCCGGCTGGCTCTCTGTGACTTTGAAAAGGTATCACGGATAGATGGATAGTTGCTACACTTACTGGAAATCCCTATGGCTGCTTTTACACGACCCCCTAAAATCCGAGGCAAAGGGCTCCCAGATGTGGAGCTTAAAATTGTTTTCCCACCAGCTGCGGACTTTTAAAAAAGTTAAGTACGACCACGCCCGCCTAAGCGCAGCCCAGCGCATTTTACAAGTACCTGGTCTCTGGAGGTAAAAAAATTTCCGATGCGGATTATAAAGCTGTGGATGCCGGGCTCCCCTCGTCTTCTGTTTGATTTTTTTGTCCCTGCTGCCCCTTTAACAAGCAGGAATCCCTACGGGGCTGCTCTGACAGCAGGCAGAGGTGAGCCTGCATTCTTTTCTCCCTTTTTTTCTCCTTCCCCTCGCTGCAGAAAGGAGCAATGTAGTGCAGAAGGGTGGGAAAGAAGAACAAATTATGTTGCCAGCGGATTTTAGAGGTCATGTAAAAGCGTCCTAAGTTAAAATTACCTTGTAGGTCATTGAGTGGCAGTTTCTGGGTAGCAGGGAGGAAAAACAGAATTTTATATATTATGTCAACCTGCATCCTGCTGTTCTTGCTACAGAGACCCTTTTTCCATTTGTTTGTTTTGCCTGTTCCCTAGGAAAATGCAAATGTAATAGCATTCCGTATGTTTGATAAAGTTCTGGCGGCCGAACTGGTTCCGGTCACTTTGGAAAAGTACATCGGACCGTACATGCACCGGCATCATTTACAAAGAGACGAAATCCTCTTGCAGTACATCAAGGTAAGTTCTGGGGCCTTCCGACGCCAATGTATCGGTAGTCACGTACCATTAACGCCGCGAGGCACCTCTGCGATGCTGCAGGCTCCGTTCCTGATTCGGTAGAGTCGCTTGGGAGATACAACGTCCCCTGTTTGTGTCCGCTCAGGTCCCATTAGATGCAGGAAGGCAACTTTAAAAGTGCGAAACGGTAGGAGACAAGAGCAATAAGGCACCTGTTTTGCTTGAGGGATTCCTTGAAAGCGGGAACGGTTTTCCGGCCTGCTCGCTTTTCACATGTGTTCCTTAAAACATTGTTTTTAGGACTTACTGCAGCGGTATTGTACCCGGTCCACCTCTGTTCTGGACACGACGTGGGAAGCAAAGGCCATTGCAGTCTTGGGTTGCATCACTGACATCGAGGTGAGTCCACCAGAGGTCTGTCTCGAATGATAGGTTGGAAAAAATGCCCCTTGTAGTGGGGGAATTAGCGCCGTCGCACCTGATACCTAGGGGGTCATCTTTCCTTTGCAGCTGGTCTTTGAAGGGGTGCTGGCCATCATGCAGAGTGCGGTGGTTCCCTGGAGTCCAGCTGTGGAGGAGCTCGTGCAGCAGTACCTGAGCATGGATCACGCCAAGTAAGAGAACCAAAACGCACACATGTTGCTAAATAGAGATGGGCACGAATCAGTTCATCTCGGTTCGTAAAGGTCCCCCTCTCCTGCCTCCTGTGGCTCAATCAGGAACTCACCAAGCCTGCTTTGGTAGCTTCCCGCAGCTCCTCAGCTGATCTCCCACTCCCGGCTACAGCCCTGCCTTCTTGGCCCCGCCCTCTTGGCTGATCACCCAATGGGACAAAAGGGGCGGGGTAGAGAAATCTGAGCTGTAGCCGGGGAGTGAAGGATTAGCCGATGAGCTGCCAGAAGCTCTCAAACTGGGTCGGGTGAGTGGCTAGATCGTCAGAGGAGGAGGGGAGCAGCAGTGCCCGCGCACTCCTGCCTTGACGAACCCAAGACGAACCGGTTCGTGCCCATCTCAACTCCTAAGCCTTCATGAACTCTGGGAGATGTTCCCCGGTCCTTTGACCTACAGGGTGGCAGCGGCAGTGGGGTTTCTACTCTTTGTTAAGTTCGGCCTGATGGGAAGCTTAGCGGGGTCTGGGTCTGCCTTTCGTGGTGCCATTTTTGTCACCTTGGCGTGACAAACTTGACGAAGAAGTGGCAGACGGAATAGAACAATGTGGTTTCAGCAGCTGCAGCTAAAATCTCTTCTTCTGTTCAAAACTTCCCGTTCAAAATCGACCCTGTGCAACTTCGAAATGCCCCCGCCACACACACCCACCCTCTGCTCCTTTGTTGCAGGGTGAAACTCCTTCAGGAAGGTTACCGGCTAATGGAAATGAAGAAAGTTCTGCGGAATTACGGCATACGAGACACCAACTTATTAAACGATAAACAGATGATACTGGTGAGTGTTCCGTTGGCCTCCTCCTCCCTTCACCCGTCTGTTTTCTGAGAAACGAGAGTCTCAGTCCCAGCGAGATCGCAGATGATCTTACATGGTCGGTTCACGAGTGCATGTTTTAACAAGCCACTTCCCACAAAGAGTACGCGTTGCTCTTCTCAGTGTGGATGTTGTTGGTCACCTCAGCGCACAACCGGCGGATGTGTCTTGCAGATGCTGGTCAAGTATATTCTCAAGCAAGACACTTCGTCTTCCTTGGAAGATGCTTTGAAAATGGTGAACGCGTTCCTGTTGCCGGCTGCGGAGGTTTACCTCTGGAGGATCACGGACCTCATTGATAAGGAAAAGGTGGGACCCTGCACAGAAATCTTGCATGCGTTGCCCGTCTTCCAAACTGCAGGAGGCTGGGGCCTTTCATGGCATGGCATAGTCGGACGATCCAGAGCCCCCTTGTTTTGCATTGCGGTTACAGGTGGAGGAGGTCATAACCTTATTAAAAGCCCTGCCTCCCGACGAAGCCGTAGAAGTGGCCGAGAGGGCGTTGATTTGGGGAAGAGCAGAACTGGAGAGCGGAGCCAATGCCGGGGAAGAAGAGGTAAGCTCTATAAGACAATCAGAAACGGATAACATCAAAACCCACCAGAGAATTGTGCAATAAATGTTAACAGTGGATATAAAACAAAAGCGGCACAGTGTGTGATCCTGGGCCCTCGCTGGGGTACCGAATTATGTGGGATGGCCAGAAACTGCAACCCGGGGACAGCTGGAGGGGCTAGGAATTGGCCCACACCTGATGCGTGGTAGATCATCGCATTGGTGTCCAAACTTCGGCCCTCCAGATGTTTTGGACCACAATTCCCACAGTCCTTTGTCATGGACCACACAGGCTTGGAATTCTGGGAGTTGCAGTCCAAAACATCTGGAGGGCCGAAGTTTGGACACTGTATAGCAGGCAGGTCCAAACTCCAGCCCTCCTGATGTTTTGGACCACAACTCCCAGAGTTCCAAGCCTTATATTTCTAATAGCAAATCAGTTACAGTTGTTTTTTTAAATTTTTAAGATTGAAATCTTGCTTTGGCTGAAACGTTGCCTGATGCAATCGTGAGTGTTTTTTTTCATACTTTTCCTCTTCTCCCAACACCAGCAGAAAACGCAACTTTATTTAAAAAAGGGACTTGTCGAGATCCTGAAATTCCTGCTCGGCCAGCAGCAAGGTAAATTCTGCCTGGATTGTATCACCTGTATGGCCCCCAGTCGATGTTTCAATCACTGTGCCTTACTTTCTTCTCTTCCCTTCTTTTTTTGGGGACAGAAAACATCTTGAAGAAAGAGAAGTATGAAGCCGAGTTAAAGCTATTTAAAACCCTGGCAGCCTTGCAGGTAAGGATTATACGGCGTCAAAAAAGAAAAACTTTATTAGGAGGGTTAAAGGATTTCTGACAAATGAAAAAAAACCTTTTGAGGCTATAGAGAAGGACTTATAACCTGTAGATCTTCCCTCACTCTGCCAAAAAAGCACCCCGAAAGGTTAGGGGTAACTTCATCTCCATGTACCACAAAAGCCAGATGTGATGTTTAATGTTTAACTTACAGTGGTACCTTGTATAAAGGAACTGATTCATTCCAAATGAAATTATGTTAAGCAAATTTTCCTTTATGCAAATTTCCCATAGGAATGCATTGAAAACAGAGTAACCCTATCGTGACCATTTTTAAGTTGTACGGATTTGCCGCATAGACAATTCTGTTAAGCAAATTACCCCTATCTGGAATGTTTTATGTTGTACAGATTTTATGTTATACAAACCGTTTTCTATACGAGGATCCACTGTACTATGTTTTTAATTCTACTCCTTTTTAATATTGTGAGCCACCTTGGTACCCCTCATTGGCCGAGAGGAGGCCAGGAAACAAGAACGAAGCGATATAACCCCATTTCCCCCCCCCTCATTTTCGCCATTTCTCCTCGGCCCTGCCCTCTTTCTCCAGGAGAATTTCGATATCTGCCTTTTGCCCAAAGATTACTGGGACCCATCTGTAAGGTCTCGGCTGCTCACCGAGAATATGGAAACCTACGGAAAGGCGGAGCGTTCCAGAAGGACTCGGGAAGCAGCAGCCAGAGGGGAGAGCGAACGTACCAAGAAGAAAGAATTGACTCGGTCGAGACTTTACCGCCTGGCGTCCCTCCTGGGCCGGACGGAGCACGAGATGGCAGCCGAACTGGCGCGGAGGGCGTTAGATACTGGGAGGGTGGAAGAAGCCCTAAAGATATGCAGGTTAGCGGGGGAATAATTATGGAACAAGGTCTGTTCGGCCTACGGGCTCCCTCAGGATCTAGTGAGGGGAAACCTTTGGGGTGTCCAAACTTCACCGCTCCAGATGTTTTGGACTACAACTCCCAGAATTCCAAGCCTGGATGACAGAGGACTGTGGGAGTTTGTGGTCCAGAACATCTGGAGGGCTGAAGTTTGGACAACCACTGTTTTATGCCCATGTCCCCCGTTCGTCTGAGGACATTAACCCCAAGAGAGGGTTAATGAAAAAAAGAATAAAAATGAGAATCAGGCCTTCTCGGTGGTAGCCCCTTGCCTTTGGAATACGTAAACCCCTGAAATCTACCTGTCGCCCTCACGGGAAATATTGATCCCTGACAACCTGGCTATTCATGCAGAAATTCTTCCCAGATCTGGGGACAGAACTGCAGCATTGTACACCTGTTTCAATCCCTACGGCCGCCTTTAACTGTTTCTTTTAATCTGTCTCACCTGGTTGTCGTTGGTAGATGGTTTCATTTCTGATTTCGGTCCGTTCGCTGGCGATTTGTCCCCTGTTGTGTGGTGGTTGGCGCTGTTGTGAACCGCCCTGGAGAGGCCTCCCTTGCCAGATGGGTGTGGTATAAATCCAATAAATGAATACATATTTTTTTTCTTTCCCCCCAATCTCAAATTCTCCTCCAGAGACTTTTACGAAAACCACCACCACCACGAGCAAACGGGTTGGCTGCTGTTTTTGACGTGTCAAAGGCTTTGTTACATGTTGGGCTCCGGCACTCTCAGCGTTACGCCGAAAGGTTTAAATCTGCCAGCTGAGATCCACAAAATGGCATGCCAAGCCATCACCCTTGGCAGTCCTGGTAATGAACTGAAAATATTAAGTACCCACAAATAGGTTTTGATCCCTGCTGTTCACTTGGTCTGACCCTCCTCTTCCTTCCTTCCTTCCTTCCTTCCTTCCTTCCTTCCTTCCTTCCTTCCTTCCTTCCTTCCTTCCTTCCTTCCTTCCTTCCTTCCTTCCTCATGCATTCATTTCATCAGTTCCTTCCTACCTAACTTCCTTCCAATTTTCATCCTGTCCCGCTTATTCATCTACATTGTTTCTGTATCCCATAGAGCTTCATAAAACTCGGCCTAGCTTAATCAATAATTTTAATAGATTTGCCCTTGGGTGCTTTTGGTGTGTAAGTAGAAATCTCCAAACGTCAAATAGCTAAAATTTAGGGGAAATGGTATTGGGGATGGGAATTCCGGAAAGACTAGAGAATGGCCAGAGGGGCAGGGTATAAATATGATGATGATGATGATGATGATGATGATGATGATGATGATGATGATGATGATGATGATGATGATGATGATGATAATGATAATGATATGGAAATCCCCGCAATGAAAGTTTGTGACAATACATTTTATCCCCCTCAGTGTTGTGTGTAACTGTATATTTCATACTACTGTGCATTTTCTCTCTCTCTCTCTCTCCCGCATAGACCTCTCTTTGGATGCTCTGGAACTCTGTAAATATACCTCCTTTGCCTTTGAGCTTTCTAGAAAGTGCCAGATCGAGGAAGACTATGGATTTATGGCCAAGGTGAGTCGGAAGCCACATGGACTCAGCCGTCGGCCTCTCGCTCTGCTCCGCTGGGTTTACCTCAGGACCGAAAAAGTGTCCCTGGGGGGACCCCCCCCCCGACTTCCTCTTCCCTTCGAACCTCGCATGCCAAGAGCAGACAAATTCTTCACCCAGAGCTGAGGATGGTTCCTTTTTAAAAATAATTCTGGTTCTCTGTTGGCTTCCTACATGGAATTTTGCTCTCTTTATAACTGTGCACATTTTCTTGTAGCTTTAATGTAATGTTGCCTATTAAGGCTGCAAGATGTCCCTCAATTCCTTGTTCTCAAATACTTGAACATGTCTTCATTGTACTGGACTTCTATATTATCCCTCATTACTGCCTTGGGGCCTTTCCCAAGGAGAAAGGCGAGGTAGAAATACTCTAAAATAAAATAAAATAAAATAAACAAGAGAGGCAGGTGTTGAGTTCCTCCTCTACCCAAGAGGGTAGAGGGCTTGTCTTTTTCTTGTTTGCTCGGCTGCTTTTCATGCAGAGGTTTTGCAGGAATTGCAAGCGTGTTTTTTCTTCTTCTCTGGTCCAGGCACCCGATAAAGACCCTTATACGGAGTGGGTGTTTGGCGCTTTCTTCGTGGAAGACGGAGCGGTGCTGGACCCCCTTGCTGTGTTGCCTTCCATTTATGAAATCACTGGTTCCGTTGTTCCCGTGACAGGTAATTATCATTATTTTTAGCTTTCCTAAGCTCACTTTGATTTCACCTGAAGGAATTGTCTTTATAATTACCTGAGTTCCCCATGTATGTGTGGCTTCCCTGGATCTGTTTTAGATTATAAATCCCTCAGGATAACACCATACCTGTTCTTCATGAAGCCAGATGGACGGACGGACGGACGGACGGATGGATGGATGGATGGATGGAACAAATCAAGGATGATAGATGGATGGATACGGAGATTTGCAACAAGTTTTTCTTTGAAAGATTAAATTAAGAGCGTATTTCTCAAGTTACTACGTCATCTGAGATGTTGTAAATCTCTGCCATATACCGAAGAATTTTTATTAACGGTCCACAATTTATGCCTCTCCTTCCCCTACAGAGCAGAAGAGGTACCCTCTGGATTCCATCAGCTTGCCTCATTGCCCCTTAAAACAAGGTATAGTGTGAGCAAACCATTATTTGTGTGGGAGCATAAAACGTAAACAAAATTTCCTGTTGGAAAGGAAGCTTAGGGACCTGAGTGCCTTGATCTGGAAGGTTCCGGACTCTTCCACCAACCCTTTTGGTAGCAAACGTTCTAGCTTTCCTCCATCCTAAAACCATAAAGTTTATGGTTTAAAATTTGAAAGTTTATGGTATAAACCCTTTTCTCAATTGCCATGAACTTTGGAAGTGACCAGCTTTATGATGCTGCTGTTTTGAGACGCAGAATGCACCAAGCCCAGCTTGGACACTCAGAACGAGCAGTCTAGTTACTCAAATCCTTCCATGTTCATTAGCTTTAATTCACTAATTTTTTCATTCCTTTGTGTTGCCTTGCCTATCCTACTTAGTTGGCCTTGCTTTGCATCTTTTTACGCAACTAGCTCCAGAGCAACTTAGATTCCTGACGATTCCCTTGATTTATTAGTTTGTGTCGCACGTATTAGCTCTTTTTAATGGCAAACCCGCCTGTCTGAGGTCAAATAGGAATTTTGCTGCAACACATCTCGTGTTTTTTGTGGGTTTTTGTGTGTGTGTGTGTTTTTTTTTTTTTTGGCTAGTGGGCTTGGTAGTTGAAATCAACCCAGAGCTAAATCACCGTGACCGATAAACCCTCCCTTTACGCCGCGACCTTCGATTTTGTAACAACCTATCCCATTATCCCTCACCCCACCCATGGCAGGCACGAATCTCTGCTCCTCCTACCAGAACCCCACCTCGGTGCTGCTCAACAGCCTTCAGGAGTGCAGCCAGTACGAGCTGGCGTCTCGGCTGATCACGCTGTCTTTGGGGTCGCTGTTTCAGCACATGATCACAAACAACATGGATCTCACCCTGGGCGAAAAGGTACGTGCCAAACACAGAGGCAGCCTAGCCTTAACAAGGCCTGGTTTAGGCCTGCCTGAAGACCGAAACGGCCGACAACCTCAGAAAGATCTAGTTCAGTTCAGGCCTGCCCAAACTTCGTCCCTCCTGATGGTTTGGACCACAGCTCCCAGAATTCTAAGCTCAGATTGCCAATGGCAAAGGACTGTGGGAGTTTGTGGTCCAAAACATCTGGAGGGCCGAAGTTTGGGCAGGCCTGATCTAGTTGTTTTGTGTGGAGATGAAGAGTTTTGGGCAGTCTGGCCGACATTGGAGGAATCGGGAGGAAAACAAAACCACTGCAGGGCTCTCTTTTCCACTGGAGATGACTTTGTTTTTAAAGGAGATGGAGAATCCTTAAGATGATCACTTACTAGCCCTAAACAAACAAGCACTTCTAGATTATCTCCAATAATTTATACCCCACCAACACAATCCCTGGGTCCTACCGCTAGAGCGTCAAACATTTGGAACTGAGACATGAAATGCTAAACTACAAAAGTATTGACCTTTTAGTGGACCCGGAAGTTGGGCGCTGGATTCCCCCATGGTACCTCCTTGACCGGGGACTGGACTCGGTGGCCTATGTCACCCACTGCACCAGACAGTGGAGGCTCTGCGTAACTCAGGCCTGCCCAAAGTCCGGCCCGGGGGCCAAATCCAGCCCGTCAGGCCATTCTGAGTGGCCCGCGGCTGGCTGGTCCGCCCCTCCCTCCCCCTCCTTCGCCCCATTTTTTAAAAAAAAAAAATCTGCCAACACTGACACCACTGGGAAGCTTGGGCGGCCGGGCGGTCTGCCACCACTGGCACCGCAGGGGAAAGTGTGGGGTTGGGCAGGCCAGCGGGCCTCTGCCACTGCCAAGGAGCTTTGGGGTGGGCTGGCGGGTGAGCCGTCACCACCACTGGGGAGCTTGGGGGGGGGTGCAAGGTCGCACAGATCCCCCCTTCCAAGGGGCAACCTGTGGCCACGGCTCCCTGTGCTTCCTTTGGTCCCCACCTTCCTTCTTTCCTCCCTCCCTTGTTCCCCACTTTCCTCCCTCCCTCTCTTGGTTTCCACCTTCCTTCTTTCCTCCCTTCCTTGTTCCCCACCTTCCTCCCTCCCTCCCTTGGTCCCCGCCTTCCTTCCCGCGGATGGGGTTGCAAGGGGTCAGTGGGTGGGGCTTATGGGTCAGTGGGTGGGGCTTGCAGTGGGGTGGCAGGGTTGGAGAGCCACCGGCCCCTGACACATTCTCAGCCACCAAATCTGGCCCTCCTTACAAAAAGTTTGCGCCCCCCTGGCGTAGCTCCTTCAGTGGCAGACTCAGACATCCCCGGGGTGGGAAGGAGCGCTATCGCAGGTCCTTTATTCCCACTGCTGTGAGACTCTTCAACTCTACAGTTTAACATATTCATATGGGGTATATATACTGTAGCTTCTCTTTATATTTATTTTTATATACAAAATTTTAGTGTAATATTTGTATATTGGGTTTCTTATTTTATTTAATCTCTATTAGCTATTTTGTTTTCTCTCACACACACTTTACACTTTTTTGTGCACCTAGCCCTCTTTATTTGTTTTTTATATTGGGAGCAGATGTGGGATCAATAAAGATTTATCTTATCTTATCCTATCTTATCTTATCTGTGGTATGATCCAGCTCTGCAGTTCTAACATGATGATAAACGAGGACGCCAACAGCCAAAGATGGCTCGTGGCATCCCTAAGGTTTTGCAGAGAGGATGACCTGTCCAGAGGGAGGGCACGGTTTGCGACGCGAATGCACGCAGCAATTCCTGTCTGCTTCTGTGTCCAACAGCTGCACGACCAGAAGACCCAGGAGGACGCCAGAGCTTTTCTCCTCAGCATAGTTCAAAGTTCTCCGTCGTTGATCAGGAACGTTGTTACGACTCTTCTGCACAAGGTGAGCCGCTGCGTCGGAAGAGGGGACTAACTGACAGGGCAGGCCTTGGGGTGCGCTGGCCCCACGTGTCTGGTTTGCTTTTGTTTGAGGTGTGTGCGGTGGGGGGAGTGGAAACAGGACATCCCATGGGAATATGACCCCCCCCACACCCACACACACACTTGGACTAGATCAGTGGTTCTCCACCGGTGGGTCCCCAGATGTTTCCTGGACTGCAACTCCCAGAAGCCTCCGCCACTCGCTGTGCTAGAAGGGGTTTCTGGGAGTTGCGGTTCAGCAACATCTGGGGACCCACAGGTTGAGGACCACTGGACTAGATACGCCTTTCCACCTACAAGGCTGTTGAGAGGAGAAGGCAGAATGGAGGAGAGCCATAGATGTCACCTCGAATTTTGTTGGAAGACCCGTGCGATGGAAATGTAACAAATAAGTAATAAATGAAGACCTGAAGGCAATGCCCTCAGTATTCATTGGTATGGGTTTATGCATTAAATAGTAAAACTGTGGATTACAGCAGGGCCCCTGTAACCTCAGATGCTGAGACATTTTTTTAAATTGACTCTATGAAAAAAAGGCTTGTTTGTTTCTGTAGGTTTTCAACAGCCAGCGGGTAGATCACAGCCTTGCCCTGGGATATTGTATGCTTTTGCCTAAGGAGTCTGTCTTTCAAAATCTCTGGGACATCATCAATAAAACAGCGCAGAATTACAGCAAAATTATGGTAAGTCTCGAATCTGGTGTGTGTTTGCTTTTGTGACCCCCACCAGATTCCAGAATTTCTCAAGCGGGTGGAAGGAGAGAGAATATTCTCTTTGAAATAAATACAGTGGTACCTGACTTAAGAGCAGCTCGACTTAAGAGCAATTCGGCTTAAAAGTGGAAAACTGTTGGCGTTTTAACTGCCGCCTTAAAAATTTTAGAGATGGTCTGCTTGACTTACATTTTTTTCCATTTTTTTGATTTTTTTTAACTTGTTTTTTTTTAAAATTTTTTAGATAGGCACCCCAACTTAAGAGTAGTTCGACTTAAGAGCATGCATTCAGAACAGATTAAATTCGTAAGTCGAGGCACCACTGTAGTTATGTCGCCTGAATGATATGAAGAAAGCGCTTAGGTGGAAGGACATGGAGTTAATTTTTGGAATAAATTCAAGAGTTGGCGTCTGATGGGCTCGTTGAGGTCTGCGGGTATATTTTCTTTCTCCTGGAACAGGCGGTGGCCTTGGTGGGAGCCCAGGTTGCCAGTCATTACGACGAGATGAAGGAGAAGGAAGCGTTTGAAGAGCTGATCGTTGACGCAGAATGGGGTATCCAGCTGGCTAAACTCGGGGTTTGTTTTCCTTTTTTCTATTTGAATGGTTGGTTTGGGCCTGATTTCCCAGCCCCTGGTTCCAAAACGCCTTTTCCTACTGTTCTGTTTGGCCAACGTTGTCAAACTTCTTGAGGTTGGTTCCCAGACGGAGTTGCCAAACCAGAGAGTATCTCCCTACGATCAGAGCCGGCCCGACGCACCCGATCTTCCATGGCTCTCTCGCTCCGGGTGGCCACCCCGAGGGAGGCCCGTAGGGGAGCAATGCGTCAACGGGCCTTCTCGGTGGCCAGCCTGGCTCTCTGGAATCAACTACCGAGCGAGATACGCCAGGCTCCTTCTTGGGCATCCTTTTAAAAAGCTGTTAAAACCTGGCCGTTTAGGGATGCCTTCGGCAGTCGCTCGGGTCTGTGTCATGGTTTGTTTTTTTTTCCGTTGTGATTTGTATCTATCATTAGTTGTCCTATGCCTCTTGCCGATTTTTTATTATTTTTTTTCTTGTTGTTGTGTTTTCCCCCCTTTATTTTATTATTATTGTCTTCTCAATTACTATTATTATTTTGTGGATTTCTTGTGTTTTTATGTGAACCGTCCAGAGTTCCCTCCGGGAAATTGGCACGGTATATAAATATAAATAAATAAATAAATAAATAAATAAATAAATAAATAAATAAATAAATAAATAAATAAATAAATAAATATGAGGTAAAAAAACAGAACCAAGAGCACACAGCACATGCTACCGGCCCCTCATGGGTAAATGCCGTGGAAATAGTCGCTCTGGATTCTTGGTACAGAAAAAAAATCCACCCGTCCTCAGAAACCAGATCCCCAAATGCCCATCTGCTGCATGACTAGACGCTGCGGCAAAGATTCCCTGTTCCCATCTGCCCTAAATAGGAACCAGGGAGCTGTGAAATGCCCTTCACGGGCACAACACGCCCCTGGGGTGGGGGGGAGGAAACGTCCACTGAACGTGGGTTTCTAATTGGATGCTTTGTTTTTGTCTATAGATCGCCTTCCAGGGCTTATTTAGGATGCCGTCGGTGAGGAAAAAAGAGCTCCTAAAAACTTTAGTTCAGCATCCAGAGGTGTCAACGCGCCTCGTCCTGAAATACTGCAGGTGAGACCCCAATTCCCCTGCTGCAACTTTTTTTTAAAAAAAGCCATTTTTTTGCTACAAGAACTGAAGCGGGAAGTGCGCCTTCTCTGTGGTGGGGCCTTCTCTCTGGAATCATCTCCCCAGTGAGCTGCGCCTGCTGGAGTCCCTGCCTGCCTTTAAGAAGGCCTTGAAGACCTTCCTCTTTAAAGAGGCTTTTGGTGACCTTATTAGTTAGGGTTTTTTTTCCTTGCTCCTTCCTTCCTCTTTCGTTTATTCCATTTGCCGTCATCTTGCCCTCCGGTGCTTTATTGCTCGGAGGTTTCTCTACTTATTTTATGTGTTTTTAACATTGTCAGCCGCCCAGAGTTCCCGCCAGGGAAGATGGGCGGGATATAAGCTTATAAATAAATAAATAAATAACTTTTGAACTGTCACTAAATTAAAAAGGAATGCCTCCTTCCCTTCTGTTTTGGTGCTGACAAATAGGCCCCTGGACTGGGTCGCTGGGTTTTTTTGGGTTTTTTTTTTTTGTTTCAATAAGGAGATTTGACAGGTTGTAACCGCCTTCCTTTTTAAATGGTTCAAGCACTTACCAGTTAGATACGGACGCCGCCTTGCAGCTGTGGATCGAAACCCGTCTCTGGAACGCCAGCGCCGCCGGCCACGTGGCGAAGGGCGCTTCGGAGAAGACCCTGAAGCCCCCCGAAACACACGCCTCCACTGTGGCTGGAGCCATCGAGACGCTTCCCCTGTTGAACAGCACCACCGGCTTGGTCACCGGCCTCTCGGCGATGCTGCACAAGGTTTGTAAATAAATAAATAAATAAATAAATAAATAAATAAATAAATAAATAA
>JAHTLZ010000019.1:415281-455160 GCA_023846285.1 Phrynocephalus versicolor | reverse complement strand
GAGCTGGACTCCGAGGACCACCTGAAGCTGATCGGGAAGCCAGCCAAACTGGTTGTCCTGCTTTACCAGCACAGCAGCATCGGCCAGAGGGTTCACAACCCAACCCGGAGAGACTACCCAGGTGTGCTCACCTCTTCTTCACCTCTGCCCTTCTTCAGAAAGCAGGTGGCCAAGAGGCTGGAGACGTGTAAAGAATCCCTAGATCCCTGCGATTATCTTCCAGAATTCAGAGTAATCCCTTGTAAAACTATAGTTAGAACTGCTGGATAGCTCAGTGGTTTAAATGTCTGGGTGTAGAACTAGAGGTCAGGAGTCCAATTCCATGATCCATAGGAATCCTCTACAATTTTAAGGTGGTGGTGGTGGTGGTGGTGGTTCTCCTCCTCCTCCTCCTCCTCCTCCTCTTCTTCTTCTTCTTCTTCTTCTTCTTCTTCTTCTTCTTCTTCTTCTTCTTCTTCTTCTTCTTCTTCTCTTCCTCCTCCTCCTCCTCCTCCTCCTCCTCCTCCTCCTCCTCCTCCGCTTCTTCTTCTCCTTCTCCTTCTCCTCCTCCTCCTCAAATAGGCACAATCAGTGGTTTCATCCACAAGTTTGTGTACATGAAAATACTCATGGGGAGGGGGACTAATTTTTCCCTCATGAGGTAGAAAATGGAAGGCAGGGAGGTGAAATTTTTGTCATGTTTCCTGAGAGAAATATTTACATGCCCCCCGCCCGCCGCCTTTTAGATATCCATGCTGCTGCTAAAGAAATCGCTGCCATTAACGACTTGGATATGAAGAAGATATGGGATATGTTGTTAGAAAAATGGCTGTGCCCCAACACTGTACCAACGGATGTAAGTATGTTTTTTCCCCAAGAGGGAGGTCTCTGGTGTTTGGCGTAGCTGTCATGGCTACTGATAATGTCATTTCTCTTCTCTGCATTATAGTTTATTTTAATATAGTTCCGGTAGCCAAATGTTATGGAAGATATGTATCTACTGTTGGTTTATTTGAGATATTTAATGTTGGATGGTTGGGTCACTGTTATAGTATATTGCTGTAAACAGCGTAGAGTCAGCGGCATATAAATGTGTGAAATCGACAAATACATTCAGTATCTCCTTGTCGTAAAAAATGTAGCTTTCACCTTTCTTTTCTTTCTTCCTTTTCTTTTTTGCTCTTGTTTTCCCCAGAAAACTCCGGAAATCTTTGAAAACACCCAAGATGATGAAGATTTCAAGAGGTGAGTTTCTGATGCAAGCCTCCACCTGTTTAGATCGCCTTAATGACCCAAATGCGGCATGTATAAGGAGGCATTGCCGACCTGTGGCGAAAAGACTCACCTCCACCACCTAAGTATGATCTAGAAATCAAGAACCTGGCTGGAACCATGGATCAGGGCTTGCGTAAAAATAAAAGTATTATTTTTCTTTCTGGCAGGGTGATATATCTTCTGCAGCTGCAGCCTCTGGATCACAGCCTGAGAATCCTCTACGAATATACAGTCTCTACCACCTCGGTAAGTTAATACTCCTGAGTAGAGAATTTCTGGAAATTTTGAAGCCATTGGGGTGGGGGAATTTGGGAGGGAAAATGGGTAACAATGGGAGCAGGAAACAGGGGTCCCTGTTAGAGAGCTGGGTACTCATTTTACCGACCTCGGGAGGATGGAAGGCTGAGTGAACCTTGAGCCGGCTGCTACCTGGGACTGAACCCCAGGCCGTGAGCACAGTTATGGCTGCAGTCGAACAATCTAACCGCTATGCCACAAGGCCAGGTGTGATAGGCCCGTGCCAGTTTGTCCCGGGCAATCGCTTGGTGAACCCAGCGGGGGCTTCTGATTGGCTTTAAAAAGCATTAAGTTCTATTTCAGTGTCCTTGTATGATCTAATAGGGCAATTGACAGGTTTGGGCCAATTTGTGTTGTAACAACAAACACTCTTTGAAAGAAATCTTCACATAAATGTGTGGCTTTTTGGATCGTGACTCCCAGAATCCCCCAGCCAGTTCGACCAAGGAAGCAGGGACTTCTGGGAATTAGAATCTCCCCTCCAAAGTTGCCTTTTTACAGACTCTGGAATGAATAAGGATTTTTTTTTACAAGCTGTCAAGGGAATATCTCTGCTTTTTAATATTCAGCCAAATTCATCAGGACAAAGAACGTTGCACTTTGTTAATGGTTAGACTCCAAATTAAAAAATAAATAAATAACAAACATAAAAATCTGTGTTTTGGTCTTGTTTCAGCCTGTTGGAGTAAACCAGCTCACATTTGCTCACCGAAGCCGGGCCCTCAAGTGTCTGCTCTACTTAGCTGACTCGTCTGCTGTCGAATTACTCTTCAAAAAGCCCATCGGGAAAGTGAAGTGAGCAGAAAGAGGCAGCGTAACCCATCCTGTGCCTTGGATCAATTTCCCTAATTACAGAATTGGCTTGCTTCCTGTAAAGCATGTACAGGTTCCAAGCCCTTCCCGTGGATAATGAAAACCGTGGATAAGAGAGAATGCCAAAATGTTCCCCCAAACTTCTGTTTGGTGATAGTAACTTGCTTTTCAGCTGCTGTTTTATGACAGTAGCTTGCTTTGCGGCTGCTGAAATATTTATTCCTCTGCCAACCGTGGATAACTGAATCAGTGGATACAGGGGGTCCTGCTGTATTTATTTTTAGGGGCTGTATTTTCAGGGACACTTCACTCCACACCCCAGTTGGGATACATGATTTGGACCTATTTTTAATCCCAACAGCTCTGTGTGGTGGCCAAGGTCGATGAAAATGTGGATGGCTTGGAGATAAATAAGCCCCTTAAACAAACAAACAAACAAACAAACAAATAGTTAAATAGTTCAACCTCCATTTGAGGTTTTAGTTCAAGCATTGATGGCATTAAACAGTGTTGATTTATCTTGTTGGTTTTGGGAGGACACATAAGAATAATGTAACAAATTAGTTTTAATTTTCCTCTCAAGAGGTGGAATTAATATTAGTAAGTTAATGTTCTTCCCTCTTACTATTCCTGCAATACTACAGTCACTCTGTTTAAATGTAGCATTATTTTAATTTTAATTTATTTAATCTATTTGCTTTTTTAAAACAGATATTTCCTGAAGTGCTTAACTTATCTGGCCGTGTTTGAAACTCTGAATATTCCCTACACTTATGAGTCGTTTCATAATGCTCCCAAAGAAGGGATGATTAAAGGATTGTGGAAAAACCATAACCACGAACCCCTGGTAACTTTGGCAGGGGGGGTGTGTCTCTATATTTGGGGGGGGGGTAGCAAGAGGCTGAAAATGTTAAAACTGACTTGAAGGTATAAGGGAGGAAATATACCGTACTGCCCAGTTATTTATTTATGCATTGGATTTCAATAGAATCCAAGGCTGGCTTTAAAACTGGATATTAAATTCGACTTTAGGTGACTATTTTTTATTTATTTACTGCTTTCTGTGCTGCCTTGCTCCCCATGATAAGACTCGCGGCTGCTGGAAGAGTCCATGGGCATGAAAGCATTTAATTCAGCATAAGCCTTTGGGGGCATGATCCTGCAACTCAAATAAAATGTGTCCTTTAAAAGAAGGCACCGCGCTTTCTGCTCTTTTGGGTGCACGCTTGGAGATTTAGACCACCAAAGAATGCGGACGGTTCCGTATTTAAACAGGGTTTAGCTAGCTCTGTTTCGGAGCCATTTCTTCAGGGTCGAGGCAGCGTGAATGACACCCTTTCGCTTTCCTTTTTTCGCGGGTTTTCAGGCCGTGAAACTGATGGCGGAGCTGAGTTTAGAATACGACGTTTACGACCCGGTGCTCTGGAACGGTTTGTTACAGAAGCTGATCTACTTCAAAATGGTGAGAGGCTCCCTCGCTTCCCACCACCCGTTGGCAAAGGACACCAGGGCACCGGCTGTTCTTCCGCAGATGGGGAGAAGCGACCGGGTGCCTAGGCAGGCGTTGACTTTATTTGGGTATATTTTTGGAAGCACCATCTCTTGCAAAAGATGCATAACGCTGAGCCTACCTAACTGGAGAGAGGGATGCTCTTCTCCCTCTCACAAAATACCAGAACTGGGGGACATCCACTCAAATTGAGGGCTGGGAGGGTGAGAACAGAGAAAAGAAAATATATTTTTTTAACCCAGCGTGTTGTTAGTCTGTGGAACTCCCTGCCACAGGAGGTGGTGATGGCATCTGGCCTGGATGCCTTCCAAAGGGGATTGGACAGATTCCTGGAGAAGTCCATCCCAGGCGACAAACCATGATGGAGATGTGTCATCTCCAGGCTTAAAACCGGGGTCCTTCAAGGACCAGATGCAGGGGAGTGGGATCAGGAGACAGAGATCTAGTCTCGTGCCCTCCCAGAGGCATCTGGTGGGACCTCTGTGAGATACAGGAAGCTGGACTAGATGGGCCTTTGGCCTGATCCAGCACGATGGCTCTTCTTATGTTCTTATGACCAGTGCAGATCTTATTTTATCCTTTACTGTGTGTACCCTGACTCATTGCAAAAGATGAAAGATGTTGAAGGTTACAAAAGGCCTGATTTTTAGCTTGCACGAGATAGATTGATCACGGAACTGCATACATCGATTGGCTTTCGACGGCAGAATCCAAACTGTGCTTGTGTTCCAGCGGCGGCGGTCAAGTTCCTTTTCCAGAAATAAATTGTGAATTGTGTCCTTGTGCTGCAACTGTTCCTCTCCTTTTGAATTTTTGCCTTTCAGATCCGTTACCTCCGGAAAATTTTAGCAGCCATTTCTGGCATCCACACCTTGTGGCAGGTGAGTCATCCGTAGTGATCTGTAGCGATCTTGTAGCGATCTTGCTTGGCTGCTGATTTCAGCGGGCGACCGGTCGTGCAGTTTGCTTCCTGGAGGCCGAGCGGAAAGGGGACCGGATCCTGATCAGCTCCAGATCGTGTTGCGCTCGTGCCTTCTAGCGTAGGCGGCAGCTAGAAAAATAAGCTCGATATTTTTGGCATAAGGAGTGGTTGCACCCTTGCTTGGAAATGCCAGCCTCTCCTTTATGCAGAATCTAATGATTGTTTCCCCCAATCAGAAAGCCCCTTGGATCTCTGGGGAAAGAGGGCCAGATAGACTGAAAAGTCCCGGGAATAGTTATGGTTTCAAAAGCAGATGGAACAATTAGGGGATTATGAGTCTACACTGGCCTTTCTGCACTAGCTTGCGTTTTTTTTCCACCCATGCTTTATTAGGGTACTAAATCCGGTGGTTATTGCCTATCAGAGGCAGTGGCGAATTTACAAAACAAACATAAGGAAACAGATGTCATCGATTAACCTAAAAGGGCTGGATTTTAAGATGCCTTCTAACTTTTGACAGGTTCCAAATTTCTCCCGAGCCTGGCAGATCGTCATTTTGGCACCCTTTCTCTCAGGTGAGCTGTCTCCCCTCCCCCCTGCCACACACACACACACACACACACACACCACTCTGTGTATCTTCACACAACCCATTCCTCAGTGAACCTTATCTTGTGTTTTAAGGAGGTCTGTAGATATTCCATCGGCAGAAGTGCAGAGAAGTTATTGGGACAGGAACTAGGGATGTGTAGAAGGCATCACGATACGAATTTTGGATTTCACCAGAGCATTTCTCTCGCGTATACAGAGATTCCAGTCCGCTCTGCAGATCTCGGGAGGAACGAATCAAAATACATTTAGAATAAATCCTTTTTCTTGTATTTTTTTTAAAGCTGTGCATCCTCTAAATGCTAGTCAACAAGAAGCATGTTATGAGTCGTTCAAGTGGCTGTTAATGTAAGTAAAGAAGCACCTCAGGAGGAGCAATAGATAACACAAATAAAATTAATCTCCATGCACCAGGGTGGGATGTTTTAGGGTCATTTTGTTTCAGAGATTCTCCCCCCCCCTCCCCCGAAAAAAAAATCTATATGAAGTGCATCTTCTACAACCCGGTAATTTGAGTAGGTATAAAAAGAGTCCCCAAGTCTCAGCCACTTGCTACCTAAAGGGACTTCTATTTTTGCCAGAAAGAATTGAGAGAGACTGGGAAGTCTCCTGTTTCCATCTGGTGGCAAACCATGATGCCCGGAAGGTTATGAGGCCACTGGCAGGCTTGTCCCATTTATGGGAAACGGAGGCATTTTATTTTAAGGCCCCTATAAAAAGAAGAGCGTCTCATGTTTAATTCTCTTCCGTTCCCCAAGGTGTCCGGTCCCGGCTGATCTAGATCTGATCAGAATTGCCAACCAGTACCTCGAGCTCGACCTGTCCGCTTGGGCGTTAGGGTGCTTGTTACTGATCCCGCAGTCTGAGAAAAAAAGCCAGCAGATCCAGGTGAGTGAAGACGCAGCAAGAGGTGCGAGGGCTTCTCTTCGTCAACCCCAAAACAGCTTGCTCTGTTAAATCTCTGATGCTGTTGTGTTTTGCCTTCCTCCGTTGCACGCCCCCTTCCCCAAGAACTTCCTAGCTTCCTGCAACCTTGAGGCCGTTTTGCGACAAACGGAAGAGCAGATGAGCCTGGGCGAAGGGGCCGGATTGGCTTCGCAGGTACGGAGGAGGGAACAGTAGACCAGACCAAGTGGGACGTTTCCGCCAGCCACCGGCAAAACCGAAACCCCTCTTTGCCTCACCTTCTAGATCAGGCGTTTGATTCTGGACCATATGCTGAATGAGAAATACGGAGAGTTCCCAACGACAAAATATTCCCTGCTCTTGAGGCCCGAAGAAATGGACCCTGCCAAGGTCAAAGGCCTGGTGGAAATACTGGTACAGAAGGACAGGTAGGCATAAGCAGAATTCACCGGCCGGAGTTCCTCTGGGAAAGTCGGGCGGTATATAAATGCAAATAATAAATAACACTCCTTTCGTTGTTCTTGTTTGTGGCGGGAGACAAGGCACACCTAATTCCCCCTTCCCTCCTCTTCAGGAATCGTCCTTAAGGGGATCTCACTGTGGAAGAGTAACAGTTTAATTAACATTAATTATCAACGGTGGTTGACTTGTGGACCTCATTCCCAAATGTTGGGGGGGGGGCAGGGGCGTGACACAACATGCCTTGTAATAATCCTTTTATTTATTTATTTATTAGTTTGTTTGTTTTTTGTTTATATACCACACCGATTTTCCCAAAGGAACTCTGGGTGGTTGACAAACAGGGCGACACAACCCATTAAAACCATCACCATTCAATTATATCAGCCCTAAATCCTGGCGAGTCCAGGGTGTGTGTGAAACGTGCTTTAAAAGCTTCCCAGCTTGCTTTCTAAGTGGCGCAGCTGTTTTCGGACGGTAACAATTCGGGCCCATTGCAAAGCACAGTTAAAACCACTCCTAATTCTACTAGACTACAGTGATAGACTGCACTTAACATTTATAGCAGTATATTTTTTTAAAAAATTCACTGCTGCCCACCAGGTTCTTATAAGCAGTCTCATCTCTGCATGGGAGCTAGATACGGGCAGTTGGAGAACACGGATAGAACTATATTCTTGGGCTATTAAGGTGTGTATCCCACTTGGCAGGCAGGCAGGCATAAGGGGAGGCAGAGGAAGGACTTCCTTCCTCTGTTTATGCTTTGTTCTTTTTACATGGTGCAAAATCAAAATGTCTTCACTTAACACAATGTGCCTGTTTGTTTTTAACAACTGTACAGGGTCGATGAAGCGGCCAGCCTAATAAGAGAATATCTTAAAAGGCCAGGCAGTCATCCATCATTGGAGAAGTCACCTTCGGAGGTTGTGAAGGTACGTAAGTGTGTGTCCCTGTGGGGAGTGTTCTTTTTTTTCTTTTTCATCCCCGTTTGAAAAATTCTGTCGAGAATTCCACTAGACATAAACAGGAAAGGCCTGAAAGTTTAAAAAGACTACAGGGTTTATTCAAAAAACCAATACTGAGGGGATTTTTTGTTAGGTGTGAAGGAAGCTTGCACTATCTGGTGGTAGAATATTCCTTACCACTCAGAGATATCAAGGACCAGGTGATCTAGATCTTGGCACCTCTGCTCTCACTTACAACTGCTTCTAAAAGATCTGTCTCTGTTAACTTTTTTCCAGATGTACTTCAACGGGGAGCTGGCCTAGACTTCTCATCGTAACTCGCAAGAAGAAAAGGAGACAGCTTCTGTGTTTTTTTTCCCCACAGGACTTCTAGTACGTTATTTATAAGAGTCCCTGTTCCTATGAGATTACCTTTGCAATGTGTATATACTAATTTAAACTCCCTCCTTCCCCAGACATCAAACGTCGGTGGTTCTACTCATTCCTGTTAATTGCCAATTAAACCCCCGTTTATATCCCACCATTTAATTGCGTGCGTGCGACGTTCATACGAAAGGTTTCTGAATCTGTACCTGGCATGCTTAAATCTCGCGGCTTTGCCCTGTCAATGAAAACGGCCGGTGGGGGGAAGCAAAGTTAAACCGAGTGTTTATTACAAGACTTGGAGCTGTTCATGTCAATAGGCCGAGTTTCTCTGTGCACTTTGGACAGTTATTTACAAGCAGGAGACCACGTTCAGGCAACGGACAAGAGCCAAGCCAAGGCAGACTTTTGTAAAAGGTCATGGACTGGAGACCTGGTCGCCTCCGAGACGGGAAGAGGCGTCGTTTCGTAAGCAAACGAAATTGCAAACATGGTGGGCATTTAGGGCCATTCTGCAAAAAAAGAGGGAGGGTGGAAGAGCGAGAAAGGAAAAAAAAAAAAAACAGAAACAGGCAGGCAAGAGCGAGTGGCTTTAAGATTTCTTGTATTCGATTCTTTCTACTTTCACGTCGTCGCCGATCAGCTGATACACATAGGTCACGACGGTCGACGCTTGGATGTCCATCAGCACAAACGAAGGGATGATGCTGCTGCGTAAGGGAAAACGCCCGGGGTTATTTTGAATCGAGAGTGGCTCCCTGAAGTTATATTACGCCTCTTTATTTGAGACGGCCGCCTTGAGTCCGTCCAGTGGAAAGGAAGTCCTCCTGGCACTGGTCCCTAAATATAGATATCCACTAGAGATGGGCACGACTTAGCGGTATTTTCGTTTCCGTTACGTAACGAAACGAAAAACGGCTCAGAACGGAAACGAAAACGACTAATTTCGAGCCAATTTTCGTTTTTCGTTACTGGAAAAACACATAATGGAGCTAAATGGGAAGAAACGAAAAAATTTTCATTTTCGTTTTTTCGTTTTCGTTACGAAACGAAAACGAAAAATTTTGAAATTAGTTCACGGAAACGGAAACGAGCCGAAACGGACCCCTAGCCGAAAACGAAAACGAACAATTTTTCTGAGTCGTGCCCATCTCTAATATCCACAAGACCAGGAGGCACAAAGCTTACAGTGCAAACCCACGCCGCTCTCTTTGACTTGAAGCCTTGTGGCGCAGGGGTTAAAACTGCAGTACTGCAGCTGAAACTCCGCTCACAGCCGGGGTTCGATCCAGCTTTAGCCTCAGCCTTCCAAAGCAAGTACCTAGCTTGCTTGGGACAGGGGGAGGAGGCTATGGGTATCCAAAATAATTAAAACGGCAAGCTGCTTTGAGAGTGCCTTAAGCGCTGTGGATCTAAGCAGCACACCTGGCTTAGCTTTAAAGGCGTCCTGCTGAAACCCTCCAAAGGTAACTTGTAATACCACTGGTTGGACCAAGTGAGCCGACCAAGAGCCGCTATCTGAGTTACTGGTGCCGATGAGAATATGTCAAAGGCAACGGCTGTCATAAAAATAAAATCTGCAAACTGCCCAGTTTTTTCCATTTGCCCCAAAGACTGCCTCTCTTACCAAGAAAACAACAGTGTGATGGAGTCCTGAAATGAGCTTTCCCCATAACTTCAAGATGATCCACATCTATATACTGTATAATACGTTCTGATTTCATGTTGCTTTCCTAACAAACAAAGCTAAATCTGGGCATTGAGCAACATATGCTGAGAGCAGTGGTGGCAAACCTTCAGCGCTCTAGATGTTTTGGACCACAACTCCCAGAATTCCAAGCCTGTATTGCCAATGACAAAGGACTGTGGGAGTTGTGGTCCAAAACATCTGGATCGCCAAAGGTTCGCCACCACTGGCTTAGAACAACTCAACACGGAATGCATGCAAGGAGTAATAATTCTTCCAGACCAAGAAGCGCCAGGCATTGTAAGATCCATCGGCCAGTTCTAAGGACAAGAATTAAGCGCACGCCACCCCCACCCTCAAGAGCGACTCACGTTTCCAAGGCGCTGTAAGCTCCGGTGGCCGAGCCGGGATTGATGTAGAACTTGTTTTCGTGTTCAAACGCTTCGAATTTGTGTGTATGGCCGGAAATAAGGATGTCCACATCGAACTGCCTCTGCAGTAGCGCCAGGCTGGCCACGTCGCCCCACGGAATGACTTGATGGCCATGGATCAGGCCGATCTTAAATTGTCCAACTGTTACGACTTTCTGCTCGGGGTAGTTCAGGTTCTGTGAGCAAGCACAGAGCACGTAAATTGCTTACGCAGAAAGAGTCCTTTAATAAATATGTGAGGTTTTTTTTTTTAAAAAAAATCCATCCCTTACAAAAAGGCCGTCATGCACTCAAACAAAAGCAGTGTATACCATCCTTGCGTGCAGACAAAGTAGGTGGGAAGAAGCTGATTCTAGTGTTTGAGATGGTAGTACACGCACTACCCCATGTATATAAATAATATATAAGTATTTATATTATATAAATAATAAATAGTAATACCTGAAATTTGGCAGGGGAGAATAATAGTTGGTTTGCATGTGAGAAAACTCCTGTAGCCCCATAAAAGCAGCTAACGTTGTCCAAAGGCTGTCTACTTTGGCTAGATTTCAACATACCCATATTTTCCTGTCTTAAGATGCATGCCCAACTTTCCCAACCCAAAAGTACAGTTTTGGAACTGTGTGGTGCTCTCCTCGGCTTACTTCTATGTATAAAATAACTTTCAATTTTTAGTCTTGGGCCTGGCTAGTACTTGGATAGGAGAGCAACAGGGAATCCCAGGTCTTGTAGGTACCTGGAGTAGGAACTGGCAAGCCACTCCAGTATTCCTGCCAAGAAAACTCCATGGACATGGGGGCCACAAAGAGTCGGTCACGACTGTAACAACACAACAAACAGAAAAATATTGTATCTCAAGAATTGGATAGAGTCCACCCAAAACCTGATGCCAAATCATGCCACTCCTCAGGCTCTGCCATTTTTACTACATCATCTTTCAGAATTAGGAAATCAGTAAGAAAGGTAGTGGGGTACTGAAGATGCAATGAAAACAGACTTTCAGGCATGTCCAAACTTCAGCCCTCCAGATGTTTTGGGCCACAGCTCCCACCGTCCTTTGTCATTGGCAATCTAAGCTTAGAATTCTGGGAGTTGTGGTCCAAAACGTCAGGAGGGCCGAAGTCCGGACGTGCCTGCTTTAATTTAATCCGAGTAGACCTGTTGGATCAGGGGCATCTATTTTCCGTTCACGTCACAGCTCCAAGGGGTCTACTCAAGAGCAGCAATTTGATTCAGGCTTCAGGACGAGAATCCGCCTTTGCTGTCCAGGAAAGTGGGGGGGGGGGGGACTCTCATTACCTCATCAAAATCCCCTCTAACGACATGGACATCCCCAGCCAGGGTCTTGAGGTAGTCATAGGTCTCCTTGGTGCAGAGGTTCCCGGTGCAGAGAATGTGTTGTATCTTTCCAGGAACTAGCAACTTCTTGAATTTAGCCGGCAGGCTGTTGCAACGGTGGGGGATGTGCAGATCTCCCAATACTAACACCAACTTACAAAGGAAAGGGGGAAAGGGCGGGAGGGAGAGATACAGTTCAGTTTCCAACAACACATCAAGAGACTTCCAGACTTCTAAATCTTTTCCACGGTTTCCTTGCGTGGACACAAGTGACACAGCGCTCAACCGAAAGACGGGGAAGTAGTTTCGTCAGGGCTGTCGAACTGCCCTCTCTCCTGTGCTTTCCAATATTTCTTCAGAAAACCCGCTGGCGTCTGGATATCAAACGGTCAACAGGCGTTTGCCTCTTTTGTAGGCTTGGGTCAAAAGCTGGACCGACAAAGTGTGCACCAGCCAAAGGGCGCGAGGCTACCAACTTGAAAACCCAGCTCACGAGAATGCCACTTTGCTTGTGCTAGTTTTTACGTGTTCCTAGCTCACCCGCAGGGAGACAACAGACCTGGATGGGGGGCTTCCACTCTGCCTCAATCCAGGAAGCATATGCAACTTAATTTCCCTTCCCAGCATTCCCCTTCCGGCCACACAGAATTCTGGGGAGCATTTCGGGCTGCACAGAGACATCTCACAGGGCTTTGGCCAAGCCCATAGGCCAGGGGTAAGACACAATCCCAGGTACAAGTCCAGAGCCATGTGGTGGGGCCATACATAGTCCACCTTTGCTGTAGGTCAGGCATGTCCAAACTTCAACCCTCCAGATGTTTTGGACCACAACTCCCACAGTCTTTTGTCATCAGCCATCTAAGCTTAGAATTCTGGGAGTTGTGTTCCAAAACATCAGGAGGGCCGAAGTTTGGACATGCCCGCTGTAGGTCTTTGCCACTGAGCTGACAGAAACACCTTGCCAGACTGTTCCTCCGTGGTGCAATGGGCAAGGACCAGCGGAGCGATGGGAGAAATTTCTGGATGAGTTTTTCTACCATTTCCATTCATCTCACTGAGAAAAACGTAAAACACTTGCAGCCAATGGAGGGATTTCCTACAGCCGCCTGGAAACCACCATCTTAATTTAAAGCAAAAGAAACTCACCGTTGAGAATTCTCGCTCTACAATGAAAGTCTAGATACAACCACAGCCGCACCCTCCAAAACATCTCTTCCAATCCAAGGTATGAATTTCAAGAGCCACTAAGAGAAGGGTCACCTACCACCAAGGTTATTAGCAAGAGGCCAAGATGAACAAACTTACTCTGTGCCCAGCCTTAGCGGGTGGAGAAGTTGATTGCAGACAGGGGTGGGGGGATGCGAGGATGGGCAGGGGTGGATTGGGGGAAAGGAGAATGGTAAAAGAACAAAACAGGATGAGATGTGAACAATGTTAAATTAAAAAAAAAGGAAGCAACAGAAAAGGAAACATCTCAAGTCAAATTAATAAGCAAATCAATAAGATTTGGATGTTAGGAGGTGTTAACAAAATCTGATTTCTGCAACAAATGCCACAAGGATTATGGGAAGGGCTTTTCCAGTATTATCTGATGCAATAATCATAATTTCCCACGAATCGCTGAAATCTTACACAGTATTGACATGTAGTACTAGGTAGCTCGGTGTATAGATTCCCAGTGCTCCCAATGAGTTAGCAAAGCATAATTACAAGAGGGGAGTTGCTGCCATCAATGCCACGAATTCCAATGACTTAAGGAAGGTTGTCAAAAGTGTTATTGAGGGGAAACTGGGGAGCCTTGGAAGCAAAGCCAGCAGTGGGAGCTCCTAGTGGTTGCCCAATTGGCAGGGAAACGGGCTTGGCCTACAAATTAACGGGCCTGGCATGCAAATCCTGAGGAACCCTCCCCACCACCACCACCACCCCAACAAGGTCACACAGAGACGCTAGACAGAGCCCGAAATGCATTTTTTTTTAAAAAAAATACAATTAGCACAATTGATTGGGCAAATTAATGGCAAAGGGTCATTTTCGACTTGCTAAACCAGCCTGGCGGCCTCCGAATCTCTAGGAGTACAAAACCACCACCACCACCACCAGTGCCTAGCCCATAGCCCATCCTGGCGGGGGACGATAGGCTTTGTAGTCCTGGGGAGAGGGAAAACCGCGTCCAGAAGGGACCAGATTGGGACTACACAGCGCCCCTTGAGAATGCAAGTGGCCCATGGCCACCCCGGCCGGGGACGATGGGTTTTGTAGTCGAAGAACCACCCAGAGGGGTTGAGTTGGGGGGCTTTTCCTATGAGTTCCTCCCCCAAAGCGCCCCTCCCCCAATTCTGGCTGACGCCCCACCCCTCCCTTCCCTGCCCCACCGCCGCGCCGCCCCCTCAAATTCGCCCCAAGGGGGGGGTCTCCTGCACCCCTTTCCGGGGACGACTCACCATCTCGAACCCCCCTTCAGCGCCTCGCCGGCCGCCCCTGCTTTCCGCCGCTTCCGGTGTGTGCCAGACCGGAAATGGCTCCTACGGAAGCCGAACGGGGGACAAAAATAAGTGGGGGTTACGGAACGCGCCGCGCAGGCGCCGCTCCAGAGCCCAAGAGGAGAAGAAGGAGGCGGTAAAGGGTCACAGGTTCTATGGAACCGAAACGAGTGAGACACTTCCGGCTCACAAGGGGGGTGCAGCCACTGTACCTCTCTTTTGAACGTAGGAGGGGCGGGTCTCCCCTTGGGCTACTCAGTCCCCCACCTCCCAATCCCCGCAAATGGCGTCGTTGACATGGAAACCAGACGTAGCGAATAGAACACGAGTGAACCTTGTCTCTTAGAGCCCTAGACGTTCTGTCCTTGTCTCGCTCCAGGCAATTTACCTCACGCTGGTTTTCCCGCCTTTTTTCTCCTCCAGGAGGGCGTTTCTGAGGGGATTTCTGGGCTTTGGCCGGAAAAAACACACTCCATTTTAACATTTATTATTATTATTATTATAAATCAACCTCCGCGTCAGGGGAGCTTTATTCTCGCCTGCGCCTCACTATGAAGTGCGTGGTTGGGGGCGCCCAGCTCCGAGGTAGCTCCCTAATGACTAAAAAAGTCATTAATGTTAATTTTTATTTGTTTATTATATTACTGTATTTTATGTTTAGTGTGTTGGATGAATTATTTGAATTTATTTGCACTGCATTGTATTCATGGATGTTGTTAACCGCCCAGAGTGACCACGCTGCCAGATGGGCGGTAGAAAAATCCAATTAATTAATTAATTAATTAATTCGTAATTAGTGTAATAACAAATAGCATCGGCTGACACTCCTCTTCACATCCCTTATCTGCGTTGTGTACCTAGAGCATTTTAGCAACGTCAACAAAAATTCACCAAATGACAATAAACGTCATTTTTAAAGAGATTTACCCATAGATCAGAAAGGGGAAATATTTATAAGGCGACTCATAAGACCATCGAAAAAAGCATTACAAATGCTTGCAAACGTGAGGTGTATACTGTATCATCAAAGAGAAACACACTATTATGTAACATTAAAAGATACACAACAGGTTTAAATTACTGTGTTGCCAGTAGAGAAGGAACACTTTATCTGCCAGGGATCATTTCCAAGCGACCTCTGGATGCCCAAAATGCAGAAATAATGAACACTATACATCTCATGGCCTTTGGCTCATTCTCATGGCCAGTTCTGGCAAATACACCTTGGAAATACCTATAAATAGGTATTTCTGGGGTTTTTATTTAATATTTCCAGGCCAAAAAGACAATAGGCAGATCCAGAAACCACAGATAATGGAGTCCAGACAATGCTAGGGAAGGCTCCGAAAGGGCATATACAGTAGGACCCCAGTATCTGCTGGGGATTGCTTCCAGGCCTTCCCATGGATAATGAAAACCGTGGATAAGTGAGAACGCCTGTCCACCCACCTCCAAACTGCTGTTTCCTGGCTGCTGTTTGTGACAGTAGCTTGCTTTACAGATGCTTTTGTGACAATAGTTTGCTTTACAGCTGCTGAATTATTTAATTTTTTCCCTCTGCCACCCGTGGATAATGAATCAGTGGATACGGGGGTCCTACTGTACTAAAATAAATGGAAATAGATTTGGTTTAATTCTATGGATTATACTGCATATGGAAAGAAAGATAAGCACAATATTAGGATGTATTTATTTATTTATTTATTTATTTATTTATTTATTTATTTGTTGGTCTCTTCTCCCCCAGTATTTGGAAAGGCCATATATGCCCTAGCACGAATCAGTGATGAATTTTGGTTTGATCCGGTTGAAAAAGGTGTAAGTACACAATGAGTTTTTTGCAATTATTTTGTTTTGTTTGTCTATGCCTTGACACTCGTGTGATTTCATGCTGATAATGTATTTGCATCTATCCACAGCTCTCCCTGAGATCAGTGAATTCTTCCAGGTCAGCCTACGCCTGCATCTTCTTTTCATCTACCTTTTTCCAGCATTATTCCTGTACAAATCCACCCGAACTGGGTCGGAATAAAAAAAACATGCAACCCAGATGCAAATTAATAGTAAAGGTAAGTCCCACGCATGGCACAAGAGATGCTAAGAAAGTATTTTATTTTTATAAAGCTGTATACAATGAAGGAAATGTTATCTATAAGCCTCTGCTGATGGATTTTTATCCTGCATAATAATATCCTGTCAATATTACTGCATAAGCTTTTTGCTCACTCTAAATATTGCCCTTTTAAAATTTGTACATCTGGGGGTCTGTGTTTAAGGCTTTAAAGTACACTAGAAATAGACTATACTATAGCACTATTTCCTGAAGAACTTGATTAATATTCTGCAGAGTTAATTTTGCTCCTAGGAAAGTCCATGGAACTAATAGTATTCTTTCTACTTTAGGCAGTCCTGCCTGTATTTCGGTGCTTAAATACAGTGGAAAGGAATGTGGAGAAATGCAAGATTTATACAAACTTTCATGACTGCCGTGTGGTTTTTCAGCTTTTCTGCAAACATGGTAGGTCAGGAATTGTATGGATCTTGTATGATATTTTATGGGATAGAAAATGAAGTTTAAAAAATTATATATAGACTAGGATCATAAAAACAGCTTCATATAATTCAGTTTGCCGATAGAAGCTTTGGATCTTTTTCCCCATTAAAATTAGTATTTTCCAAAGTAGTATTGTTATGGCCAGTAGTGGTGTTGAGACATCCCAAGGAAAAAAAATCAAAGCAAATTTTGACACTTGTGCTTTTTGAATAATTAAATAAAGGAGTGTGTTCTGTTTGAGGTCTCTGAAACACATCCGAAGTAAAATACCGCACAAGTCGTAAATACCTTATCTTGCATGTTTTCAATGAAAGCATACACTGAACTAGTCTAACCGACCCTTTCTGCTTAATTGGGTTTACACATTGCGTAAATCATTAGCGAGCAGTTCTTGAAAACAAGTTGTAGCGCAGCAGCCACTAGAGAGCACTACCTGCCAGCTTTTTATTTTGATTAAGGAACTGAATGTTCAGTACTGCATGATGAAAACCAATTCAGTGGCATTTGATGCAGCAATGAAGACCACCATTATGAACTGGTACATATAAAATGCATACTCTTCATTGGCTCCTTGAGTTAGCTTCTCAAGGTAATTATTCTGTTCAGCCTGTGGACTGTTTAATGCAGTGAAGCGCCCTATACAAAATTGTTTTTTTTTTTGTTTCTTTCCCTTTTTAAAAAAAGTTTTGTTATACACATTGGAGAGAAATCTTGCAATTAGAAGTGTTTTCTGTGCTGAGTTCAAAGCAATTTTTTTTCCAGGAAGCTTTGTCCTCAAGTCTTGCTTTTCTACCCTTCTACTGCCATTCCCCTTGGGGTTATGCTATTTAATGAATATAATGTCATTAACAGGATGCTCTCGGTTGTTTTGCTTGGCCATCCCATCTAGGGCCAAGCTCCTCTTTTGTACTTCACTTTAGAAAACTAGC
The DNA here is from genome assembly GCA_023846285.1 of Phrynocephalus versicolor. Classification (NCBI taxonomy): domain Eukaryota; kingdom Metazoa; phylum Chordata; class Lepidosauria; order Squamata; family Agamidae; genus Phrynocephalus; species Phrynocephalus versicolor. The sequence continues at coordinate 437,643 of JAHTLZ010000019.1, read as the reverse complement.
TGAATCAAGATTTCAACAGCATCCTTGTAAATTCTTGCTGCAGCCTGGCACTAAAAACCTTTTTCAGCATTTCTCCAGCCCTCCGGGGCAATATTTTTCAGGTCTGCAGAGACCAGCAGCTACAGTAGGGGGTGCAGGATGATCAGTCCTGGTGGAAGGCATGGGGACCAACGGAATTATACCGTTAGGACCTAGTTTAAGTAATTGAAGTGTGGCGAGCAAGGATATGTGGGAGGGTGATACTGAACAGAAGATAAATCTTCACCTCTTTCAGGATGATTCATGCCAAGGTGGGGCCTGCCATCCTGAACTCGTATAAGCTGTTACATTCAGTCTCCTATTTCATTCCTTATTTTACACGGCAAAGTATTTAAAAATAAGCTTCTGTTGATATCTTTTGAGTAAACTGATACCTGCCACAACTAAATCATCAAACCAAGCGATTTAACGATTCATGCTTTACCATCACAGGGCAGAAAGACCTTTAGTTTTCTTTTCATTTAATACTACAAATGTGTTTTTTAAAAAAAAATATGGAAGAGGGTAACCATGCAACATTCAGTAAGTATCAAAATATTTCTGTAAGGGCATGATGAAAAGGAAGCTGTTTTGTATTTTTTTCCCCCAAGCCACTAGGCTAAGATGTGCTAATCAGGGACCATCCACTCTCTCCTCAGGTGTTATGAAAACTCATAACTTAACCTTCCAGGAGTGTGAAGCTCTGGAAGTTGTGTTTGGGAAACATCTCTGCCCCAATATATTGAAAATCCAATCCAGGTAATGAAAGGAAATCCTGGCTACCAGTCTGTATCTGGTTCTTGTCAGGGAGTCCAGTGTGCTAGCAGAGAGAGCCTGGTTTCTGGTCCCAAACACCTGTCACATTTTTCATGCTTCTCAGGCAGCTCGCCGACATACTGATTCATTTCCCAGCCTATCAAGAGGAAATAACGCTAGCTGTAACACCAATGAAAGTCTGGTTCAAGACTTACCTTGACAACGAAGCAGGTAAAGATCGAGCCGGCCGGTACTTTACCATTTCCACATGTAATGGAGTGATTAAAAATAAATTAGAAGGTAATGCACAGGTTGAAAAAATTATGTATTAAGGAAGAGTGCCTTGTTATGTTATGTGACTCAGAATTATTGAATCATTAGATTAAATTAAGCAAAGAATATACTAGGAGAAGAAATGTTTCAGTGTCCATTTATTTAGCCTACAAATCATGACGAACAATGATTTTCCCGCATGTTTTATGTGGCACTAGGATTACACACAGTTTCAAAGTGCACCCTTTATTTTACCTTTGACGAATACACGCCACACCTCTGAGTTATGGACTGGGGTTGAGGAACCTCACAGGTCTTTTCCTGATTTGTTTTTGACATCTGTAATTTTCATGCTTTTTGAATAGATTTTGGAAAGGCTACGCACACCGAAATCCACCTCAGTCCCGAAGAATTTGAATACTTCCAAATTGGAATCGACTCTGAAGTCACCTTTTGCCTTAAAGAGCTGCGGGTAAAGTTGGTCATCATCATTTGCTGGACCGTAAGGCACATCTGGGTATTATGTCGCTAGGCTCTTTTGAGTTTAAAAGGTCTTGGTTGAGTAGCGGCAGGTAGCGCTTGTAGGACATGTGAGCAGCAAAGGCAAATACATACTGTACTGCTCAGATAGTGGCAGCAGTTCTAGAGGTCAGTCTGTTTCACACTATGTTGTTAACAGCGCCCTGTTTCCCCGAAGCAGCCCCACTGGCTAGGAATAAAAGAACAGTCGGTCTGCAGGTGCCAAAGAATTGTCATGAGTCCTCATAATGTCTCATCACATAAATAGTCACAGGGGACTCCACCGTTGGTGGTAGACTTAAGGAAGAATACACTGGGTGGGGTTTATATGGGTCATGTTGGGTACATCGCTTCAAGTTTTAGCTGCAGGGAAAGAATGAGGCCATCCTGTTTTCTCACTATGCTATTCGTGAATAATTGCAAACGAATAAGGAGATGCGTTCACACAGCCTGCTCTGCTTTCCGTAAGAGGTTGCTCCAAGTACTTAACACTTTACAGCATTGGTTTCCAACCATGTCTTTGAGCTTCTACTCCGACGAGTTACAGTCCGGATGTTCCCCGATGTGGGTCCTAATTCTGGAAGTAAAGCAGATTATATATTTTTTTTAAAAAATGAAAATGGTGAAGGAGTTGGGAAATTACTAGACACGTTATCTGCCTTATCCTGGCCTACCACCCCCACATGATTGGGATCAACTCTTTGTGATGATATGTTTGAGTTAACCAACATCTTCCACTTCCGCTCAGGGTCTTTTAGCTTATGCAGAAGCGATCAGTGCTCTCGTCTGTGTCCACTTTGATATTTCTGGAAGGTAAGCTCACAGGATATAATTTGCTAAACTAAAGGTGCTTAAACTGATTATCTGCCATGTGCATGGGACATGAGTGAAATTATATACGAAGGCAGGGACGCACACCTACACACATGGAGTGTATATATATATTTCTAAGGTCCCTCTTGCATATAGCACAGAGAGTATTCCCACTTGGACAAGTCAGACATGTTTTAAGTAACAAAATTATTGGGCCCCGCAACCCACCTTTTAAATGTGCTTTAATCCAATATCAATTTTGGAAGGTTTAGTCATTGTACTACCCAGTGGCGTGATAAGAAGCCAAGCCACGCGTTAGTGCTTCTGACGAAACAGGGAAGAGTTTCAGATGTCAACTCACGTATGTGCACATCTACCTACACTTGCATATGCCAGAAGTAACCAGGAGCTAATTCTCAGCTCAGACTCATGCTTCCATTGCAAGGCCCATTGCTTTCGGCATCGAAGACTTGTTGGTGGAAGCCCGTTTTGTTTTGGCTACGTTAACAGAGACCGAACACGGGACGTCCTCTCAAGAGCCTCTGCGACTTTCACAAGCCGAGAAAAGGTAGCTGCTTCAAGTGAGATTTGTTTCTGCCAAGTGTTTGGTTTTTTAGATGAAGTTCGGTCTTTTCCGTTTGCAGAGTGTAGAAGTACAACAGCCCCAAGTCATTGTTGGAGATGAAAAGGAAGTATTTCTTACCAGCAAAGTGTCACTATGACTCAAGAGCATTTTTCTTCCTGGGGGTTAATTGCCCTCATCAGTCCAGTAGCCAAAAGTATTCAGCAGGCTATAGACCAAGGGTGCCCAAACTTTTTGTAAGGAGGGCCAGATTTGGTGGCTGAGAATGTGTCAGGGGCCGGTTGCTCCCCAACCCTGCCACCCCACTGCAAGCCCCACCTACTTTCTTAAAAAAAAACATGGGGTGAAGGAGGGGGAGGGAGGGGTGGGCCAGCCAGCCGCGGGCCACTCAGAATGGCCTGGCGGGCCAGATTTGGCCCCCGGGGCGGACTTTGGGCAGGCCTGCTATAGACTCTTGCCTTCTCAGGTTTTGTTCACAGGCTGAGCTAGATATCCCAGATGCTGGGGTCAAAGCTCAGGATTCCCCGCAGCAGCATTAGAATCTAAGAGGGAAATTATTCATGCCCCTCAGCCCTATGAACCTACCCATGTCTAGTTAACGTAGGCAGCATTTGTGTATACAGGAACATAGAGAGCTGTTTTATCTGGGGTCAGGACATTAGTCCCTCTAAGTATCTGTTTTGCCAGAAAAGCGAGAGAAGTAGCGCTTGTGTGTGTGTGTGTGTGTGTGTATGACCCTTGCGGGAACACAAAGATAACAAAGCACGTGCAATTCCTTGGCAACTTAGGAGTCGTCCAACAGAGAGCTGCCATCAGGACTCCGTCATCGGCAATGAAGATGTTCAAGATCCAAAAACAGCCCCAACTCCAGAGAACACGTTGACCATGGCAGAGGAACTGGTTCCACCTGATCCTAGCCACAATACGGTAAACAGGGAAACCCAAGAGATGCTGCCAGAGCAGGCTGTTTCAGCTATGCATCCATGCTTTTTTGGTTGGTATTAAATTGACAGTTTGATGCACTGGCTGCAGTGCTCCATCCAGAAATGCAACCAGTTTGAGCAGAAATAGATCAGGAGAACTACCTGATTCCCCTCTTGACTGGGTTGATCCAAATAGCCTCAATTTCCCCTCTGTCACTCCTTCGGCCAGACTAATGGCTGAATTGATCTAGGAAAAGGAAGGCAAGTTAAGCTGCAACCAGGTTTTTTATACACAGCCTTGTCATTATTACCACAGCAGGCTCTCGTATCTCTGCAAAACTGCAAAAGGTTACCTACTGACACTGCAGCTAACTCTTCTTCAATTGCCTTTTCTAGTTTCACACCTTGTTCTTTGGAGCCATTTCCTCCAGGGACCAGGATATTACCCACGTATTCCACAGTTTGGCAACAGCGAGCGATACAGAAGAGGATTTTGGCAACGGAGAACTCTCCCCTGCATTTTAATGATCCAAATAGCCATCTGTTTAAAAGGTTTTACGCTGCCATCGAGAAATGTGTGTGTGTGTATATATTTGACATTTCTGCTTGTTTTCAGGCTGTTTGAAATTTCTGCTTGTTTTCAGGCAAGTTTTACAGTGTTTGGATATCCTTATTGAGATTCAGAGACAAGATTCTGGACTAGTTTTATCATCTTGTTACTCCCATAACGTTTTCAAAAACAGTGAATTGGTTTCTTTATTAAAATGTATTTATTGGTTTATTTTGACTTTTATCCCATCCATCTAGTAGCATGCCACCACTCTGAATGAGGAATTCAGACATGACTGCCGAGGTGAAGTTGAATTAGTCTAATTTTCTTTAGTCTCTCTGCACTTAACTTGATATCTGAGGTGGTTGTTTGGGCACAGGGGAATTTGCATGCTGAATGCAGAGGCGGCACAGATTAGGCTGTGTTCCTCCTCCACTTTCAATTAAGGCTCGTCAAGCGAACTAGGCAGGAAAGAACACTCAGTTTAATTAAGAATAGCGGGGAAAATGTTTTACCTTGGAACACAACCGCGAGTTGGATTATGACACAGGGTGTACAGCGGAACACAAATGCTGTTCTCTCCAGTGACTGGAGTCAGAACATATTTGGTGGTTCCAGTCCCAGGAGCCAGCAGTTGCCCAGGGCAACCTAACAAAGAGCAAGGAGCCCGACACGGCTCCGTGGGCTCTGCCCTTCTTTGAGATTCAGCCCCCCCACCCCACCCAAGGAGAATTGGGGCTGCACTGCCAGGGAATTTCCAGGACGGCAAAACAGACCAGCTATTAGAAGCAGAGAATTCAGGTCATTTCTGTAGTCGATTTCTGTTTACTGTGTGCCAGAAGAAAGGCCGTTTTAAGCTTCGCCATAAGCTTTTTGCCCTGTCCTTTGAATTCCCCCCTTCATTCTACAGGTTGGTTTTATTGCTGCTATTCCTATTAATCTTTCCAGTTCACTGTTCCCCCAACTCCTCCTCACCTGTAAAAAAAAAATGCCATGTGCACATTCCACCAAGAATCTTTCCTGCGCAGGCTCACTGGAATTAACGGAAAGTGCAAGTACACTCCTAAACTCTCCTTCCATTGTGATGGAAATTGTGTAGGAGATGCTCCTTTCTTTCATCTGGCCTCTGGAATAGAAGTGGTGACTGCATTACCCTGCAATTTATGTTTCCCGTGACTCTGGTGTTCAGAAATGCACTGCAGTTTTATATTCCTGCAAGAGAGGTGAGGTACTGATATCTGTATTTTTGTTAAATGCTTAAGATGATAAATCCTCCAGACAGCATAATCTAGGCCACAGTAGCCTTCTGAAATACACTCAAAACTGGAATAAGGGAATAAGTTCATAATATTTGAACAGCAAAATGGAGCCAGGAGTCAGAAGGCAGACCAAGTCAACCCACTCCCAAGTACAACCACTGCTGAAAGAGACAAACACGATTGTATAAATACTATATTTATTAAATATCTTTAGTTCATTTTAATGTATTTACAAGATACGATTCTTGCACAAATTATACTTTGGACATCCAATTCACTTAAATTGTCTTTTAGGTAAGCACAGGCGACGATAGTCTTATTTAACAAGAAAAAAAAAAGCATCCTCATTAGATTTGCTATCTTTGTCAGATAAAATTATATTTTTTTAAAAAATCCATGTCAACCTTTATCCCGGTTTCCCATGGAAAAGCAGCCTACTGTACCACCAACATCCTGATTTCAGTCACAGTGTCTGTATCATTGCTTTTCACTGTGGACAATTTTGTCCACGTCCATTCTGGTCCCCGGGCTGTTTTCCCCTCTTTCTTTTGTTGTTGCTGAAATAAGAGCTTGCCATGGGCCACTGAGGGGCTGTGATACCTACCCCACCCAAAGAGTAGAGCCCCTTCTGCTTGCAGAAGGAAAGGAGATCCAGATTAAGACACACACACACCCTGCCACCAGAAGTAAAAACAAAACAAAAGGCAGCCATTTTCATTTCCCTTCCCCCCCCCCGTTCCCTTCTGCTCACAAACCAAGCAGGGTCTCCTATCCTCTGCAGCAGATTTTGAGAGGCAAAGGAGGAGAGACAATACACCACGCACAGAAACCCAGTGGAATCAGTCGGTTCTGCTCAGTAAAACAACCGAGTCCTCCATTCTCAACAACAGTTGAAAAAAACAAGAAAGCCTGGACCCAAGCTCCTTCATAAATAGGAGTCCTGTAGGTCATAGTCGCCCTGCGTCTCCTACCTACAGACAGGATAGCGCAAAGGGAGACCCCTCTCCGGAAGGCAAGCTCTGCAGCCACTAGAGAGGACTAGGTCGCGATGCAGGTTACTTTTAGATGGAAGCTGTTTCCTCTAAAATGTTCAGAAAGCCATTCTGCAGCTGAAGCTTTCCCCTCGATGTTCCCAATTTAGGAGAAGACAAAAAAAAACTGCAACGTCTTCTCTGGGCCACCAAATAACTGCCTTCCAAGGGTCGACGCTCCCTCTGAATGTTGGTCGAGGCCTCTTGGCTCAAATGGACCACGCCCTGCCTTCCCCTTGTATGAAAATATATTTGTGCGCAAACAGCTTAAGTTTATAGGAAGAAACCAGGCTCCGTTATGTTTACGAGTGCACCTCTTTATATGGGGAAAAAAATAAAAACCTCAAGCGTGCAGTAGAAATACTAATTCTTTATAATACAGTATTGCTTTTAAAAACAGATGGCAAAAAAAAAAGCACAACCAATCAACCGTACTGGTCTTTGGTGTCCAGTGAAGGGGGGTCTTTAATATCTAAAAGTCTGAACAACTCAATTGGATCATCCTTTTAAAAAAATGTGGTAATAAGAGGCAAATGTCCTTGTTCCGTGTTTGACAAGAAATGAAACAAGGGCAATGACTGGATCCCACCAAGCGTTAAGGGGGGGGGGGGGAGAACACTACTTCAGACATGCTTTCTAGAGAGGAGGAAGAGGATCCCAGGCCACAACCACCTAAGCATGGGAGAGATACACCTTTCCCTCTGCACATACTGGCACCCACAGAAAGCCTGGGAAAGATTCTGATGCAAGACAGCCCTCCAAAACTCTGGAGGCACCCAGGAAAAGAGAGGGCCCGGGGGGGGGGGGGGCTAAAACCAGAGTGAGGCCAGAATACGCAGAACAAAACGATGCTTGTACTAAAATCAGGAACTGCGACAATGGCCAAAAATGGCCAATCTCAAAACGCGAACTAAGTCCAGGTGAAAGGAACAACTGCAGAAAAGACACTAGGTCCACTCCAGCATTAGCGCGGGCCTTCTAACGCAAGAGGCGCAGGTACAGCTTGCGCAGTCGCTAGGTAGGACGAAGGACTGAAATGGTTTGTGCAAAGTTATCCGTCTCGCCACATTTTTAAAAACAAATAATAGCACTATCATTTTCTTCCCATTCCTTTTTATTCCACCCTGTATCCACGCCAAAAATAAAAATCCCATTTTTCAAACTAAGTGGTTAAGGCATTTTGACAAGAAATTAAGAGTGATTTCAGAAAAGCTGTAATGCCATTTTTTTTTTTTTACAAAAGGTAGATTACACAGCTTCCATATGATTTTGTCCATTCTCGTGGGAAATTAAATGCCTGTTAGAAGCGGGATGCATCGAAATAGTGACATGTACATGGTACATGTTACATAATTATAAATAAAAAGCTCCACACAATTATGCAAATATACAGTACAACCACAAAAAATATTTAAAACAGGCTGAGGTAACCTCAAACGTACAGTTTTAATACAATAAGCCTGGCAATAAAACTCCCTTTATTTTTATTTATTTATTTATACAAAAGGGAATATTTCTTTTACTGGCCAAGCTCGTTATCTAAACATCCACATTAGCCAACTGCTATATAAAACATGGCTTTTCATTTCTAAGTACTGTTCTATCAGCAAAAAAAAAAAAAATTATGAAAAACTGACCAAAATATATATATATATATATATATATATCTTTATAGCTATTTTTTTAAACATGAGCTTTAAAAAGAGGTGGAAAAGATTGTAGCTACTGAAGAAACTGGACTGAGCAAACCACAAATGAAAGGAAATGCTATTTTCCAAAATGGCTATTAGATACCTGTAAACATCGTTAAAAGTTCGTTCCGGAAACCCTACCTACCAGCTACTCAAACGTAAGAATGCTGCTTCTCCAGCATTTTGCATGTGTGCGATTATTACGGTCGCGGCTGCGCGAGCGAGAGGCATGTATGTTGAAACAGCGAAACTTTCATCCCACTCAAAAGGGAAGAGTCGGCCTTGAGGACTTGCCCCTTAAAACTCAGCCCGGAGAAGGCGGCGGGCGTCATCTCAGGTTTCATCAGGACTCAAAGAACTTTGGGAAATCGTTTTACTAAGATCTCACATGAAGAGAGGAATATGTCCAACTTCCACCTGAACATTGATAGACAAATGCCTTCACTCACTTACCCTCTCTTTCCCCCCCCCCCCCACACATCCATCTCTCCTCAGGCACACCCTGCGTTGCAGACTTTTCTTCCTGTGCTCGTGGTCTAGTAACAGACAACACATCTCCGGGGCTGACATCATCCATACCATGGGGTTTTGTGCATTTGGACACTTGGGGAGAACTCGTATTCAACACGAGCTTCCCCTATTATCTTATCCCACCAGGTCAATTGCAGAACTCTTGGCGACCTTCCTCAGATGGAAAACCTGGTCTGCCCCGCACCGGCACCCTCACTGAAATCCCTATTTTTGTTTTAAAAAAATAGCACAGCTAAATTTAGTAACAGCCGATTTCTACTAACTCGTAGCTCGTTTCCTTCCGAGCCATAACCATGATTACTTCCGCCTTTCCCCAACGCTACAGTTTTTACTACTCAGCTTTGAATAGAGAAGGGGGGGAAACAACACGCTTCAAGTATTGAAATTCTTCATATTTCTTGCTGGCAGAGGTACCCCCAGTGTGCTCCACAACGGCAGAGTTGTGACGGAGACGTTGACCGCATCTCGAAAGAGGCCATGGACGTAACACAGAAGAGCCACTGAGATCAGCTGCGGAGGGAAACGTCCTGCCAGCAGGAAACAGTACGTACGAAGGTGGGAACGGTCGGACACAGGCAAGGTTACCCAAAGTGGCGCTTTTCCGCCCATCATCAGTCTGTATACTCCGCAACGATAGAAAGGAGGACGGTGATGTCGTCGGGCTTCCCGCCTGCAAAGCAAAATGTTTTGACGGTTTGTCTGTGAAGATTCTCAGTCCTCCACGTGAGTTTATCTGGAAGTTGAGTCATGGCTACTGGACTTCTTTTTTGAGAGATAGAAACGTTTCGCTGCTCATCCAAACAGCTTCATCGGTCTGAATACAGCTAGTGCAAATCCTCCATCTTATAGTCAGCTTTGACCTCTTGTCACCCTGGCCTGAATTAGGCTCATAAGATGAACAATGGCCTAAATAGGCTCCTTAGGGAGACAATAGTATCGCTAGCCTTAAGGTGTACAATGGCCTAAAGTGCTGAAACCTATCAAGAATGGGTCGTTAGCTATGGCCTTGGTGGTGAAGGCTTTTTGACTTGTCTGGGTACTTTGGAAAGCAGATAGACTACCTCTCAAAAAAGAAGTCCAGTAGCCATGACTCAACTTCCAGATGTTTTGATGCCCCCCCCTAAGACTGGTTAAGGAACTGTCTTAAAATGACGAATAAAGCATGGCAAAAGTGTCTATTAAAAACATGCAAATTAACCTCCTATGAGGCACAAAGCAAGAGAATGCTCCCTAACCCTGAATTTTGCTACAGCAGCCTCGTCTACTGTGGTACAACCCTGCATCCATTTTCTAGCAATATGCCCCCCCTTCTAGGGCGTCAAGACGGCTTGCCTCCTCGGAATCTTGAACGAGACTCTAGCCAAGCCGTGTCAGATTTACCTTACCTCTTACATTCAGTCCGTTGTCGCACGCAAACTGCGCGAAGGGAGACATGTAGTTCGGGTCGTAGGCCAGCTCGTGGGCTTGTTCGGCGATGCTTCTGGCCGTCTGTTGTATGCTTTCGTAATTTGAATTCTAGATGGAGCGAGGCCAAAGAAGCAAAACTCAACATTAATTTTTAAAAGGCTGGCCTTTTCACACCTCGCACATGCATTCCTATAACCAAAGAGCTATTTACTGCCCTCTTCCAGGTTAAGGATTAACAGCATCGAACTCAAAGAGTTAATTCTGTGAGGAAAGGAAGGAAGGTACCTGCCATGATGCTAACTTAAGAAGTACAAACGAGAGAGAGAGAGAGAAGAGGAGAAACAATCTCCTTTCTCTATTTACTTCTGCCTCGTTTGGAAATCTCTTTGGCACAGGCTCAGCCTCTCTTTCTTGGCAAATGCAACTAAAGGAGGCCAGATTCACAGCAGGCAGGAGGGGGCAGTGGCAAGGAGCCAGACCAGAGAAACTATAAGACAGAGACCTTTGTGCTTTATAGGTATAACCCTAGCCCTAACTCAAAGGTTCCCAACATGTAGCAAACGTAACGTCAGTCTGACCGATGATCCAAGCACTTCCAAAAGATCTTGGGGAAGGGCATAAAAAAATGAAACACTTTCAAGACACCGAAAAAAAAATCTACCATAATACACAGCAGGTACAAGATATCCAACTGGTTCCTGGCTCAACAAGGCATGCCACCATTCAATTCTCATGCACTTAATTTGGTCTGTGATAGATTACCCATATTCAACAGTGCTGCCACCACTGAGAAGACAAAGCTGGTTGGCTATCTGGCTGGCTCTCAACAAAAATCTGGTTTCAGATTTGCTAGGGCACCTTCGGTGTTGGGCAACCGACTCCCTTGAGAACTCTGTTCCACACTTAAGGGTATGGGTTGACATTACAGGAGTCTTAGAAGGATAAGGAGAGGATGCCCCCAGAGCCCTGCAAACTCTACCATCAGCCGTGCCCCTGCTATGATTCTCACTGTCTTTCCTCCTGCCCTTCCTCATCCACCAGAAAGCCTGCAGGAAAGAGAATGTCTAAGAAGCCGAAGCTGGTTACCTTTAGCTTTTTAAGCTCCTGAAGGATCATGTAGTCGGGCATGTTGTCAAACAGCCCGTCCGTGGCGGTCAGAATGATGTCCCCCAGCTGGACGTCAAAGGTGGTGCTGTCGGCGGCGTCTGGGCTGTGGAAACAAGGAAGGGCAACGTATGTGAGCAGCTCTTGCGTCAAGGTGCAGGGAGAGAAACGCTTCTAGCAGCAGCCTAGCACAGGGGTAATTTCAGCACTTAAATTTCATCCCCTCCATCTTGTCTTCTGAAATGGTGCGTTTATATTGCTGCTGTCATTGTACTGCTGGCGCTTCTTATTTTGATTGTTGTCATCCTCATGGTGATTAGCAAATTGTGAGTTGGATTTTCATTTTAATTTGCTAGAATTTGTTTGTATTTGGTATTTTTTTTCCTTTTGGTGCAAACTACCCAGAGTGGCCTTTTATCCAGATGGGTGGTATAGAAATGGAAGAAAGGCTAACAAGGGTTGATCTGGCACCAGTTTTTGTGGCCTCTTGCCCATTTTACACAGCTGAGGAAAATGGGCTGGAAGCCCTTGAAAAACTTAAGACTCAAAGCAAGTTGCAGGACTTCATGGCCTAAATCTAACCCCAGGTCCTAACTAGAGTAGATCCACAGAATCAAAGGGTGAAAGGATGTTTGTGTACACCCCACCGATTTGAAGGCTCTACCTGACAAACCAGACACATTTGTTTTATGCACGAGCTATCAGGGAGCAGTTCCGAAGAAACAGGCTTGCTGTGATCCTATGGCAACGTGCAGTGTTTCTCTCTCTCCCTCTCTCTCCTCCTCCTTGGATTTATTTTTGGCCAAAGAGCTTCCAGAGGCCTGGTCCTAAATCTCGCTCCAGATTTTTGGCTCACAGGTCGCCTTTTAAGCCGCCAGTTCCCAAAGGACAGGACATGCTTTTTCCAACATTCCCGTCCCAGACCTTGGTGTCCTGCCAAAGGGGAGGCCTGCTCACTCCCGATTGGGCAGGGGGCACGGCTGGAGACGTTTCACTGGACTGAAATACAAGCTCCAGTCACCTGCTTCCCTCTCTGTTCCTCAAGCATTCGTGACCTCATGTAGAATTTGCAGAATCCAAACCTGAAAGCCCAGGAAGACGCTCCCCTAAATCAATCGGGCAGCGTCACCAGCCTCGGCGCAAGTCACAGGAGAAGCCAACCTGGAGTGGCGTAAGAGGCCAGCCTTCCCGATTTAGCGGGGAATAAAGTCAGCTTTGCACGCCCTCCTATGACTCTGGCTTGGAAGTCAAGAATGCGACTTTCCACTCCAAGCCCAGTCGCCCGCTCAGTAAGGTAAGCTTGCACCCAATATGAAGAATGACTTGCTTCCTTTCTTGAGCCAAGGAAGCAATAAAGCCAAGTAAATATTTCCATTGGCGGCCATACAAGTGTATTTCTTTGTTTGGTGTAGAACCCATGAGAAGGAGGCGGGGGGAGAATAATAAAAATCGAAACCCTGAGAAAGCCCGAAACATGTGGAAATCAAAAGCAGAAAAGGCACAAATGCAGCTTTAGGGCAGAACTGCTGCACTCTGGCCATCTTTTTCATGCTGTGAGTTCAAATAGCTCTCTTCTGTATAAAGATGCTGCAAAAGCCTGTCAGCATCCAAGTGGTGGGAATACGGCCCACAATACATAGGTACACCTTCTAGCAAGGAAAGGGCCATGTCCTTTCCTGAAGGCCGGCCAGTAAGATGGAAGATACTTCACTGGAGTGCAACTATAACATCTTAAGACACAAAACCCACTCCCACATTGTGGTTTTTATCCTGTCCCTTGCAAGAGACAAGATGAAAATATGGAGGCAGATTTTAAAAAGGCAACCATCCAGTGTTCACGAGTCCCTCTGGAGCAGAAAGAGAAGTGTCCACACACTGGACCATCTCTTCCTGATAATTCTCCCAAGACAACACAGCTCGCGTTTGTTCTGCCCACGCAGCAGCTGAACTGCCGAAAGGCCTCACCTGTCGCTGAAGACGACCCCTTCTGCTTCAGGCGGCGCAATGGACAGCTGGAACGGAGTGTTGAAGTAGTGCTGCTGCTCATCGGACCGGTGCACGACCTCCCCGCCTCGGACGACCAAGAACCCGGAATCCCCCAAGTTGGCCGTGTGTAGGCGGTGACGCGTCCGATCCAGGACCACAATGCAAGCGGTGCTGCTCCCTGGAAGAAAAGTTTGGGAACTGTTTGTTTTGAGCGGGATGAAAGACAGAAAATGCAGCTGCTTCAACATTTAGGGGGACTGGAATGAGTAAGGAGTCCAACTCATGGTTGAATGAGACATGAACCAAACAGAAGTGCACTCCAAAGGGAGTTTCTGTGGAGCAGTGCTTCCAGTTTGGAGGAATGATGTTGCTGTAAGTGACGCCAGCTTTTTGGAAAGGGTTATGTTGTTGAGCCAACATAGCCCTTTCCAAAAGCTGGCATCACTTACAGCAACATCATAATTATTCTATACAATGAATCAGCTGCTACATGAGTTTGTTCACATTTAAACCATTTTCTTTCACTTATGATTTGCAAAGGTGCCGCCTCCAGGCATCTTCCAACTGAAGAGAAGGTTACGGATAACAGTTACAAAGCACAGCGCTAAATCTTCTGCCAAGGGACTGGCCCAGAAAAGTAACTGGGGGAAATCGGTATACATTTCACACAGTGCCCCACACTATAAAAAATAAGTCAACCAAGAATTCAGGTTAGGGGGAAATTTCAGAAGTGAGGGGAATGGTTATAGCTGCAGGCAAGTAAAAACTGGAAGCAGGAAGGTCTCAGAATGCTCCAGTTGATCTAAAATGACCTGTGTGCTGAAATCTGTATTAATAAACAACGTGTTCAGCTCAAAACCGCTCCTGGGATTTGAGAAGGTCATGATCAAGGCACTCACTGCAAGAAAACATTCTGGCAGCTTTCAGTCAGCTCAAGAGTTTTGATCAAAATGAAATAAAAAAATAAAGCCATGACATGATTAGACTCTGACACCCTTTTAATCAGCCCATGCAGAAAATCGACATCGACGCTGAAGCAAAAATCCTGCAGCTGACATTCATTCCTTAGGTGTGTAATGAAAGGGGTCTGAGTCTTTCTAAGCTTAGGAGAAGGGAGCTAAATATAGATTGCATATTTAGAGCAAGCCAAGAGAGACCTCTTGGCAGTGAGTCTTAGGTCAGGTGCGCAGCACATGTGGCCGGGTGAGTTACTTGCACTTATGGGAGTGTGCAAAAGGTTGCCTCTTTCCGTTAGGTCAGCCGGTCCCTCGTGTGACCCAGGCGCACCGACCAGCAGCTGTGGACCTTCTACGGCCCTCATTTTGTTCTTCCAGTTGTGACTAACCCTTTGCCTGAGACCCTTTGAAAGCTGGCTTTCTACTGCACAACCTTTCAGATGGTCCTGGCCAAGTGAAGAAACCCATTGGGTGTAATGCGGTTGTATCAAACCTAAAACAAGATTGTCACCACCTCCCAACGGTCGGAGCATCCGAGAATGAGGTTCACTTAGATCTCGTAAGTTCATCTCAGGGCATGAGATAAGAACTGTGTGCCGGAGGGGGTGTGTGTCCCCACTGCAGACCTCTTGAGAAGAACAGGACGGTGGATGACTGAGGACAATGCAGTGGCCCAGGGCAAAGAAAGAAAGAAAGAAAGAAAGAAAGAAAGAAAGGAAGGAAGGAAGGAAGGAAGGAAGGAAGGAAGGAAGGAAGGAAGGAGCTGGTACATCTCTTACCAAGCAAAGGGACTTTGTTCTGCAGCAGTTCACAGTAGCTTGCTGTGAGGATCCCCACAGGATTACTGGGCACAAACCGCCCTTCTTTCACCAAACGTTCACACGTGCGCATCAGAGTCCCTGAGAACTGAGAAGGGTCCACGCCGTAGTCTCGCCAGCCGCCAACTCCATCTGCCACTCCTAGAAGAGGGAGGAAATGCACCCATTTAAGCAATCGGGGCATCTCTTGCATTGACACCAAGGCCGATGTGTACCAACAAGTGCAATGTCGGTAACGTTCCATTTGATAGCCCTACTATTACTTTTTAAAGAAGTTTTTCTAAACCAACCACTTGTTCCTTGCAAGGCTGCTAACCTCCATCCAAGAAGTAAAAAAATAATTGAGTGTATAAAGTGAAACTCGCTAATCCCCTGACTGCCCTTCACTTAGGACACCAACTGAAACATAGACAGAGGGTTCGAAGTTGACCTTGGCGTGAACTGGGTAATCCATCAGCATTACAGCCAGACTCAGACATCAGCATTAATCTGATTTCTCCCAAAAATAGTCCCCAGACATCTTGATACCTGTTATGTTAGTTTGCCTTTAAAAAAAACTTCAAAACCCATGCTTCTTAACATTGGGAACTGAACACTGCTCTCTCACAATCACTCTTCACAGCAGAAGAGGGAGTACAACACAAGTTGGATCCCTGGGGGCAAAGAGACTCTCCTTTGCTTCAGGAAATAGAGGGTCATCCCCCCTGATGAACCCCTTTTGAAAATAACTCTTTGACTCTTCTCTCAGTAGCTAAAAATCCGAGTCATTTTTGATAGCAATGCCCGTGGCCATTCTCCCACTTGACCTATTCTTTTTTGAATTTTTCTGTTCAAAAATTAGAAGAGAAAGAATGCACACTTCTTTGCAGGCACTTTCAAGCAAGACAGTCAAATGGATGAGTAAATTCAGCAAGTGAATAGGCAGGAAATGGTATTTGCAAAGTCATTTAAAGACAAATCGTATTAAGCCTTTGCTTTTCTTGTGCACGTGCATACAAACACACCCAACAAATCTTAATAGAGCTACAAGTTTTTAAAGCGTTCTTTTTTTTCCCAACAGCAGAATGACACCTTCTCTGCAGCACTCATACACAGCGGTTACCAAGTTCAACTGTTCTTACAGAGGCCTGTCACCGCCCCCCGGGGTTTGCTCCAGACACTGTGTGGATCAGTTACAGCGATGCTGCGTTCTTCCTTCTTAAGTTGGTCAACACCAGCGTAAGAGAGAAACCAAATTGTAGTTTATGAGGGAACAATGTGTGGCTAAAAACTGCAGGCTAGAGGGAGGCATGGAGGAAGGAGTGCTGGCCAGGGCCTTAGAGGCTGGACACCTCCAATACCCACTACATTGTTCAGGTAACCATCGGGAATTAAAAGGGTTAGGCGTGTGCATGATTGCACAGCAATGACCATTCTGAATAAAGAGGACAACAGAGGCTAATTGATGAGGTTTGGAACAAGGTAGGCGAAGCAATCTGAAGTATTCTAGAAAGTGAATCTGTTCAGGTGTGCCGAGAGCAATTAGAGAATGAGATCAAACAGCCACTAAACCCCTAAAACAGTCTTCTAAGGAAGAGGGTCAGGTGAGGTTGAGATGGGACAGGATATAAATGGATGGAGTCACTCCATTCCTCAGACGTCTGGTCTGCCAGAGACCTCCTATTTTTTTGGCAGCCAGAAGACTTGGCTACACAAGGAGGTTTATGACCCAGAGAACAACTCCAGCCTAGGAAAAGAAACACAACAGAAGCAGAATAACAGAAGGCACTGAAAGACTTAAGAGGGATGAATACTGTATGCATTTGCATTTCCTACAAGAGACCACTCACTCCCAACAGGCCATGCTTAAATACAGCATCAAGTATTTCTGCTAATCGTTCCCCCACAGAGAAAAGGGTATCTTTTGCAAACATGATCTCTGACTAAGTACGTGTGTGCTTGTTCTATTAAATGTCAAAATTAAAAGACTCACTTGGTGCTATTAAAATTTAGTGTCTTCCAGGTACTACATGGAACACAACACCTTTACCATTCGTTCAACACAGATTTTGCCCTTTCTAATAATGACAATATAAAAGAACTGCAGAGCCATGGATCATAGAGTACAGCTTCTGACAAGGAGACACGTAAGGAACTGGGATCTTTTCACATTTACTACTGGGAGATCTTATATGGCCAAGCTTTTTGCCCTGGCCTTTTAGAATAAGTGAAAAGGATGTGAATATCACCTCTCTCAAAATGCTTCTCATGGGATTTAACAAGTGTGCTGCCTGGGATCCTCCGGTCACAGTATTTAAAACACATTCTCATGTGGACATAAACTATTTTGTAAAAATGCAGATAAGGGACCGAGAACTATGGGGGAAGGCCTTCTCCCCGGCTTGCTCACTGTGGCTTTACATGAACAATTATTTCAACCAATTTTCTCCCCTTCTGCCACGGAGGGGAGCAGCTCCTCATGTGATAACTCCACACCCAACCCACATAAGTTCTCGGAATTGAAGGCTAAGTAGTTCTGGGCCTACTCATTTCCCCAAATGACTTATACCAAGAGCAGTTTGGAAGTAAAAGTGTGTCTTTGTGTGTGTGTTGGGGGGGGAGAGGGCGGGGAACAGAACACAATCAGAGAAGTGAAGCAAGAGACTTCCAAGCCACGGGATTTCCATTCTGAAAGGCTAGAAAGTACCCTTTCGATTTCCAGTTGAAAAGGAAGGGCTGTGGCTTGGAGGCTGAGCACTTGCTTTGCATAGAGGATCTCCTGCGACTCCTGCCCTCTGGGGGGGGGGGAAGCACCCCACCTGAGACTCTGGAGAAGCGCTGCCAGGGAAGGCTGAGGCCAACACTATATTGGGACCCATCAACGGCCTGATTCAGAACAAGGCCGCTTTCTGTGCTGAACTAAACTCCGGCCCTAAATTTAGTTTTCTTAGAAATCCCTAGTTAGAACGACGTATCAAATCTTCTTCTTTTTTTGCCTTGATTAGAATTGTGATGATACCTAGAAAGAGCCGGAATTCCCCCAGAGACCTGAAATGAGGCACAAGAACAATCAACATCAAAGGGCAAGACGGCTTCCACTAGGTAATACAACTTTAATTCAATCCGGTTCCAATTGGCAAGCCTAGTAGACTTACAAATTTTACCCCAAACCCAGAATGAAGCACATGAGTCCTTTGTATCAACCCTTTTCTTCCCCCCTCCCCCCCCCCGGCCCAGGCCAAAAGGGATTTGTATGTCTTGTAGTGCCAAATGGGGCTGGGTAAGGGAGGGGGTGGTATATGACCCATGTTTCTTTGTTTGAAGAATGGGGGTGTGACTTGAGAAGCAGCCTTTTACAACTGCCCTTCTTGCCTCCAACAAGAACCCTTTCCTGGCTGAAAACAACATCACCTAAGAACATCATCTAACTAAGGACTTTAAAAGCAACCTCCTGGTGAAGAACATCTTTCACCATGTCTGAACTTCTGGGACCTGCTTTGAAGAAGGGTGATGGACTGCACTCGAAAGCTTGCAATGTTCCCCTTTTTTTTATTTTTAATAGTGGCCTATGAAGGGATCGCCTGTAACCTATTTTATCAAATCTGTACCACCACCACCACCCTCTTCATCCACTTGCCGCAACGGTAATGCAGTTAGCAGTAAGAGTTCAAAGAGAACACTTTCCTGTAGAGTACTTTCCTAACACTGCAGAGCTGTTCGGGTATCGTTAGGCTGCCATCATTTCAAGAGCATCAATTCCTTTGTTACAAGGCATTACAGAAAGTGAAAGCTCTCTGCCCCTGTTCAGATGCTTTAAGTTACAGTTCCATAAACCTTCACCATCTGCTACTTGGTAGCTGTTGCAAGGCAAAACATCTGGAGGGCCAAATATTTCCCCACCCCTTGCAGCACAGCCTGGCCAAAGAGAGCCTGGGGAAGGAGGGAAGGAAGGAGGCACACGGTATTACAAACCAAACTATGATGAACTTCTCGGCCTGCACCTGAGCCGTTCCCTCACGTGGGCACAATACAAAAAGGAAACCAGCCCAAAGTTCATGTTCTACCCACTGAAGTTAGGGGTTTTTTAAGGACAGCCGGTTTGGGTCACGTGCAACGTTAAGACGCAAGAAGAACTACGCTGCCTTGCTGGTTCCACTCGTGATTCGAGAACAAAAATGGAAAAGGCGAACGGCGTGGAATGAAAAACGTTTGCTCAGAAACAGAGTCCAAAGGCAACACCAACAACATCTCAGATCATGCCCTTAAATGTACACCAGCTGGAAAAAGTCTTTCAAGCCAGGGCACTCCCCCCCTCCCCCCCGCCATGTTCGCTCCTTGCAAATAGGCACAAAGCTGCCATAGCAACACTAAGTTTGCGATTGCCACTAGCATAGTATGTTTTAGAGACAAGAGCAGCCTTTGAGTGTAAATAAAGCATAACATGCAAATATGTGTTTAACAATATCCATTTATGCCGACAAGTCCAGTCCATAGCTCCCAGGTCTGCTACCTCCAGCTTGCCGTCAAAAAGGGTCTTTTAAAGACCTCACCCCCCTAGAGTAAAAACCCACCCTGCTTGCTTCTACAACACATGACACAAGGCAGGCTGTGCCCCATGGCAGATCCGCAGCGAGCCCTGAAACCACAGCAAAAACGGCCATGGGAAATGGACATTTGACATCCGAAACCACTCTCAATGTCACTTTGCTTTTCACCTGACAAGGACAAAAGGTGCCTGGAGAGGTAGTGAAGCCTCAGCTCGCCTCTTTCGCTTGCAGAGCGAGGAGGAAAGCAGAAGGTTCAAAATCAAACCGAAGGGGAGGAATTGGCACAGAATGGAATTTTTTTTTAAGCCGGCAGCCACTTGGGGACTGCAGGTGAGCCACGGCGCTAGTGAGGAAAGCAACAACCCCGCTCATCATCGGCGCGGCTGAATTTTGTACAGCAGACCCAGCTGACGAGGCAGCCCCTAGATAGGCAATTCCGAGGCCCTCCCTGCTGCTACCTGGGGCTGCAGTTTTAGGACATGCAAGCACAGGAGGCGGGGTGGCCAGGCTCCTCTCCTCACTCACCCAGCACATCCGCCGACCGGTGTCGGGCCACGAAGCAGGCGTCGTCCCCGTAGCACATGCCCTTCTTCAAGATGCCCTTGCGGAAATCCTTGCCGAAGCCACAGCTGGCCGTCACCAGGCTGTAGTCCCGAGAGTCCGTCTGAGAGAGTCCGCCCAGGACAGCCCGGGCTACCAGTCTGCCATAGGAGAGCACCGAGAACATGGTGTGGGGAGCCCAGCCGCCGACGGCCTGCAAGGAGGGGAACCGTGGGCCCAGGCAACCCCGGAGCCACTGCAGCCCGCTCTGCACCACTAAAGCCACCCTAAGACCCAGGGTTTCTGATGGGGGCAGGGTGGGGGGTGACTCCAACAGCGGAGCCCGCTCCCCCCCCGCACCTTTTCCCAGCTGTGTCCCGAAAACCCTTTGAACCTTGGCCTTTAGAAAGGCAGATTCCCTACCTTCCCAAGACCTGGCCTGACCTCTGACCTAATGTGCCTTCACTGCCCTCCCCAAAAGAGGGTAACCCCCTCCCCCACCCACCCCCAAAAGACCCAACCCCTGTTTGGGTCTTGGCTCCTTTTTGGGGGGACTGAAGCCCCTCTGTGCCTGCTGGGTCACTTCTCTCCACTAACTCCACCCAAGAGGGGGATGATCTGGGGGGGGAGATTCCCTCACCCCCCTCTAAAGGCACTCCCACCCCCACCCAAAGGGCCAAAAGCCTCCTCTTCCTCTTCCTCCTCCTGCTGCTGCTGCTATAACACTGGGTCTCCCCTCCCACTGCTCATGGCCTGAGACCCCTAACCCACCCACCCACCCCCACCCCACTGGCCCCTCCCCTACGAGGAAGAAGGAGGGGGGCTCCTCCCTCCCCACACCTGGCCCCCCTTTTCTCCTTAGCAACCGCCTCCTTTCATCTCTGAGGGCGGGAATTAACCAGGGAAGCCCTGCTTTCTTTATGGGGGGGGTGGGGGGTGGGGGGAAGGGTGTCCCCGGCCCCCTCCGGGCCTAAACACGAGAGTCTTCCCCCGACCCGACCCTCTCACTGAGGGGAAGGGGGGGGGTTCCTCAGAGGGGGACCTCCCCTCAGGCTGGTGCGTGTGTGTGCGTGTGTGTGTGTGTGTGTGTGTGTGTGTGTGTGAGGAGGGGGGAGGCTGTTCCTGGCCCTCCTGTCCTTCCTTTCCCCCCCCCCTCTCTTATTCCCCCCTTCCTCCTTCCCCGCCTCAGGCTCTCCTCTCCCCTTCTTCAGATGCTCCTTCTCCTTCTCCTCCTCCTCAGGCGCGGGGCCTCTTTCTCCCTCTCTCTCTCTCTCACAGCCGGTGCCTCCTCGCTTTCGCCCGGCCCTCGGGCTGGTGGTGGTGCTGCTGCTGCATCTCCGCCGCCATCTTCCGCCTCGCCGCGTGCTCCGGGCCGCCGCCGCCGCCGCCGCCGCCGCCCTTGCCCTTCTTCTTGCTGCTGCTTCGGGGAAAGAGTCCGAGGCGCGCGCGGAGGTCAGCTCCGCCCCTTCGCCGGTGAGGAGGAGGAGGAGGAGGAGGAGGGGCCGGCATCCGGGTCTTTCACGCCGGCCGGTCGCCCGCCCCGCCCACGCTTCTCCGCCCCCGATTGGCTCCGGGCCTTGTCATATTTGCATCGCCACGCCCTCTTTTCTCTTTCTCTCCCTTTCTCTCGCTCCCTCGGGCTCTTGGCGCCTGCGCCTGGCGGCGAGACGGCGGCTCACCTTTCGGCCCGAGCCCGGACTGCCACTCCCGGCATGCCGCGCGCGGACCGAACGTTGGCGGTGGTCGGGCTTGCCTTGCCCTCCCTCCCGCCCCCCCGCCTCCCAAGTTCCTCTTTGGAACGCGCGCGCAGGCGTGGCTGGGAAACGTAGTCCCAGGCCCGGGAAGACCACGCGCCCGCGCTTCATGTGCGGTCACCTTCGCCGGCCGAACAAAAGGAGGTGCTTAATAATAGGGAAGCGGGCGGTCCCCAAAAGAACGCTTTCTTGGAGATTTAGTTTTCATATATATATATAGAATATAATGATGATGATGATGATGATGATGATGATGATGATGATGATGATGATGATGATAATAATAATAATAATAATAATAATAATAATAATAATAATAATAAT
>JAHTLZ010000019.1:369597-406888 GCA_023846285.1 Phrynocephalus versicolor | reverse complement strand
TCTTTCTTTCTTTCTTTCTTTCTTTCTTTCTTTCTTTCTTTCTTTCTTTCTTTCTTTCTTTCTTTCTTTCTTTTTGTTTGTTTCAGACAAAGCTGGCTTATCCTTCCAGGCTCCAGAAATACCCACCGAAAGCAATTTTGATAGGTTGCTTCACAATTTTGGTGGGGACACGTTTGCCCTGACCATTGAAGAGGAAACCCAATCTGCAACTGCTGGAAACAGGACCAATGGATACCAAGTAATGAGTTAGAATACACTACGTAAAGACAGTAGCGTTAGGAGCTTTTGGGCCAATACCATTTGGGCCAATATGCTGCCGTTAAAAAATGTGTCTGTTTAGCTAGGATGTCTCTGTGGTAACTTGTGTCTTCTTTTTGTTTTTTACACATTTGTATGTTTTCTTTCAACAGTACAAGGATCCCATCCAGACCCAAGATGGTTTTCTAAGGCTCCCAGGTCCGCTGTTCTTTTCCCAGTGCGCTCCGGATAATCCCACAGGTCAGAAGCATCTCCTACCTTTTTGTGGGTTGTTTCTATGTGCTGGTTTAAGGGTGCCAATCTAGGTAGCCGCTGCTCCATTATCCCCTTTCCTGTATCTTCTGGTGGTCTCCTCAGGCATCGTTGCCTCTGTCAAAGTGAGCCGCGCCATCCAGCATCCCAGCCCTTTGAGAGCTATTCTAAACACTAGAAATGAACGAATGATACATTTGTTTCCTGGGTAAATATGCCATATTCACCAGGAAGTTGTCCAGAATCAGACTTGGTCCAGTTTGGAATTAAGCATTATTTTTGTGGCTCTGACGGAAGCCCTAAGTTGCAGTTGTGTGTTGTTGTTGTTTAATGGTGCCTGCCAGGCAGTCTTTTTGAAGAGTTCCTGGTGATTCTCTTGTATTTTTTTCCTCCTGGGTTCTCCAGGGTTTCTTGTGAACCAGGCCGTGAAATGCAACACAGCGGTCAAGGGAGATGGATGCACCACCCTACCTGCCCTCAGCATGGAGTTCTACACAAATTCTAGCATCTTAGCTGTAAGTATTATTTTTAGCAAATTAAGGGGTGGAGCCCCAACCAGGATGCCTGCCTACTTACTTACTTACTTATTTACTTACTTACTTATTTTTAAAAAATATTAATTTATTTTCCAACTTGCTTGCTTGCTCATTTTTAACATCATTTATTTGTTTACCTCCTCCCTTCCTTCCTTGCTTACCTACTTATTTATCAGTTTCAGAGAGCAACGTTTCCACTATCGGGGGATGTAGATATGCGTTATTTTTACCGGCTGTTAACCCGATTTCAGTTCTTTCACAGGGCTTTTGAGATATTAGGGTGGAGATTTAGAACTGCCTTATGCAAGACCGTTAGCCCTGTTGCGTCTGAAAGGACCTTTTTTCTCTTTTTTATTCCCCATAGGTCCCAAATTCCAGCCAAATGGTACGTTTCCTTTTTTTTCTGATTTTGAAATGGAAAAAGATTGTTGGACTTGAATGCACACCAGTGTTAGAGTTAAGGAGTAACTGAATCGCCACCGCTACTCTGATACTGCAAATAAAACCCATCTTGTGATACAGAGTGGCTTTTATGCCAGATGGTGCGGTATATACGTCTAATTAATTAATTATTAATTTATTAATTAATACAGTATTTCATTCCTCTGCAACATTTATGCGGCCCCTTCTTTACATCCCAGTGGGAGGCAGTGAACATGGGGGTCTCTCTCCCTTCTTTGTCCTCCCAACAACCTTGTGGGGCACATGAAGTTGTAAGAGTGAGACCAGAGCAGCATCACCCACTAAATTTCAAAACTAGGTGAGGATTTGAACCCAGGCCTCTAGAGGACCTCTCTGACTCTCACCGACACGATGGCTCTCGTCCCTTAATCCAGCAGTCAGAAACATGCCGGTCCACAGATCTCTGGACCAGGCAGAAATTGATACATAAGCATACAAGCTTGACAGGGCCGGAGCCCAGGTCTGTTGGGTCTCACCGTCTCATTCTTGGGGGAGTCGGGGATCCTAGCTGGAATGTGGACCATGTTCTCTCTGCCTCCGTTCCGTGGGGAAGGCTCCGCAGGAGGTGAGCAGCCACCTTTCAAGGCGGGCTGCGTTTGCCATATCTCAGAAGCAGCTCCGTTGTTTTCCATTGAGCCCCAGTGGAGATCCTTGTCTGGAAGAGAGTTTGAGAACAATCCCTCTCTCGATCCAAAAGGTGCCAAGAGCTGCCATCAGAACTCTGAGACCTTGGGCTGTGTATTTTCCAGGTGAACATCACTGTGCAGTCCATCACTGTCCAGGCACGGCGCGGCCTCCGCATGCGCCTGAACGACACGGATGCTCTCCTGCTCCCCACGTTAACCGGCCGGTCCTGCCGCAACGTAGTCCTCGAGGTAACTGTCCGAATTCTTTCAGCTCCCTGTTTTTTCTCAGAAAGGCAAGAAGAGATTTCATACTTCCTCTGGAGAATTTGATGAACTGTTCCCTTGGGGACAAAAGTTTAACTCAGATTGAAAAAAGAGAAACTGCTTTCGGTCCGTCTGTGGAAACCTCAACAAGAGGTTTGCTCCTCATTTTTTGCTGTGGGTTTGGTGTTGGGTGCACCCAAAGGCAGATGCATCCCTTGTGATTGTGCACAGTGCCAGTTTTGAGCAATCCAGGGAACAAAACCTGAACTATTTTCTAATCTGCCTGGACTGCTTTCCCAGAAAATGTCGCTTCCCTGTTCATCAAGAGTCCCCCTTTCCATGAAGACATGCCCAAAGACACTTTCAGCATAACAGGTGGCTGGCAATAAATTTAACCAAAATCACTAAACCTCAGCTCTCGCTGTTTTCCCCACAAAGCTTTTGCCTCAAGCCCATTACATTTCCTGGCCACCAGACTGTGAAAAATGATGCACATTTTGTGTCTTTCCTTGTCCCCTTACTTCTCTCTGTGTTTTACTCATCCGAGGTCCACATGCGGATTTATCTTCTATGAGAACCTACCCTGTTCATAAGACAAGGACCTATGTATGGCTCGTGTACTGTGTCTGTGCAGTGTGGGCCCAATAGGAATTTATACACATGGGGGGAGGATTCAGAGCTTTTTCAGAGTTGCTGGCATGCCTGCCGATTGAATCTGCGCTGTGTTCTTTGACTTTCAGGCACGTTACTTTCTGACCTTCACCCCGGCTGGTGAAATAATTGATGCAGCTGTAGCTTTGGTCTTGGGGACCGTCAATGTGGAAGCAGCTTTTATACAGCAGAGTTTTGGGATCCATTTCATCCAGGTACATTCCCTGGCGTCGGCAACATTCGAATCCAACAGCTGGAATCCTGTTGCTGCCCCTTCCACGGCATAAGGCTGTTGATGCCATCAGCAGTGACGGTTTTTAAAAAATCAGTCATTTCTGACTTCTCTCTCTAACCTCCTGAGAGTCCCATGGGATCCTTTCCATTGTTGAGAAGCCGTGGAAGCCACAGAACGAGAGGAGGAAGTCTTTAATTTCCAAGAAATGGCCATTGACGCCATCAGCCTTATGTGGTGTAAACTACAGCAACAGGATTTAATTTTTTCAATGAAACTGAGGAGATTCACAAGCTCCTTAGCATGAAATATGGTGATGGGCTGTTTTGAAAGGGAACTAAAGACATTCATGGAGTGTATGGCCAACTTACATTGGATTTACTGTTACGTTCACAATTTTAATCACCTTTTGTATTTTTTTTAAAAAGGACAACTATTATTATCAATGGAAGAAAGCACAGAGGGATGTCCAACTAGCGATGTATAAAATTATCCCAAAGGGATCCTTCCTTTGCTCACAGACCAAATTTGAACGTAATTAATGTCTGTGTTTCCTCCGTGAGCTGCCGAAGGAAGCATCCTCGTCTTCTATCAATTATTTAAACTGTTTATTAAATAGCGATTGAGGCAATATCTGTAATCCTAAAGGAGATATTTTGCTATCAGCTGCTTAGCCTGCAAAATAAACAGCTGGTGGGAAACAAATCGCATTAAAACAGTCATGTTCTCTTCCCTCCCACCACCACCACCACCAAATAGCAAGATACTCATCCTGTTCCTCTCAGTGGAAGTCCTGGATATGTTGTTGGAAGACCGATAAAAGCTGGATTTAGGTCGGCTGAATATCCTTTTTTTGTGCCTTTCTCTGGCTCAGCCCTGCCTTTCAAAAATGCTGTGCAGTATTTTTAATAGCTGGGTCTTTTCAAGACTGGTTTTAACGTTCCCCAGTTGAGGAAAGTTACTACAAGAATCCATAAGGATTGCCATGGGGTAAAGGGCAGAAAAGCCAGTCCGGAAGCACAACAGCTGTGGCAAATAATCTGTTATTTATTTTTATTTATTTATTTATTTATACAATTTATATGCCGCCCACTACCCAAAGGTCTCTTGGTTTGTGGTTCCTAAAGTCTCTTGATCTGGGAAAAAAAAACCACCTCTGTGCCTCTAATGCTTACAGGAGCTGGAGACATTACTTCTCTGTAGTACATCACCCAGGCCTCACAAAATTTAAGGCCATAGGGGACTGTTCCTCGATGCTGGAGTGTACTGTTGTGATCTGTTCCGGTAGACAACAACTCTGTAACCCCCATGAGTGGAAGTCGGATACCTCTGGGAGAACCCTGTCCTTGGGGAAGGTGGTGTTATGAACTCTACAAGGCTTCCATCGGCTGCTTTTTTTTTTCCAGCCTGCCCTCGTGCCTCCCCTACTCGCTGCCTCCCCTACACCTTGGCTGTAGAAGCCATGCAGCCGGAATCCCTTCCCTCCTCATCCCATCTCACACTTCCATGGGGTTCATAGGCTTTGAATTAATTACTAAGGGGATACCAGAGATGCTGAGATCAACCAGCCATTCCCGGATCGGGATCCAACTGAGCGGGTGGGTGGTGGTGGTGATGAACTCACATGTCAAAGGCATGCTGTGTACATAGAGGTCACTTCCTAAGTTCCCCCAGTTGACACAAGATTCAGAAGAACGACCCTATTGCTTTTCCCTTAACTCACCGCATTCACCTCTGGAGTCATTCAGAGCACAAACGGAGAGGGACAGCTCACCATCATGAAAAGCACCCCCGCGCAAGATTGTTTCGCTGTGGGAGGAGTCAGAACGCCCGTGTTGTTTGGGTACGACATGATGTCCGGATGCCAGCTCCGGTAAGAGGCGGGAACAAGGTCCCGATTCCCACTTAGCCTTTCCTGTTGACCCGTCCGAAATGAATGTCGTTCAGATGGTGACCCAGGCAAAGAAGGGAAGTCAGAGCATGAGGCGGGCGGGTTAGTCTGACGCCCAGGTATTTGTTTGCCACCAAAGCCTCACGTCCCCCATCATTCAGTCTCATTATTAGTTGTATAAGCCGCCACCCCGAGAGGCAGGCATACACCAACTAGTTTAAACTGGCGGAGCAAAGCTCACAGGGATGGTGTGGAGAACAAGAGGTTCCCCCCCCCCCGGCATTCTTGATCAGGTGTTCTTCCTTCCCTTGAAAGCATCACCAAGGACACGGACTGCCAGCTTTTGGCCCTGGGTCTTCTAGAGATGCTGAAAGGTCAAGGCTTCCCAGACTGCGTGGCCTCTTTTGGAGATTCCCTGCCCCAGAACGGACAGGATTGGGTGCAGATTCATTACAACGTCACCAAGACGGTAAGAGGCCCGTGTTATTCTTTGGCCGGTGGGCGGGCTTCTTTCTCTCTCCCAGGAGTCTGCGGGGGGGGGGGGATCCTCCTTTGAAGTCCTGCTCTCCTCCAGGCATTTTGGTTCATGGGGGAAGGTCCAAAATGGATCTCTTCCCACCCCCTGAATCAACAAAGACCCCTGATGGAGGGTGTCGGCGAAGCAGCCGGTGGCTGTTGCAGGGACCCAAAGGCGCTACCTTCAAGACATCCAAATCCAGCTGATTCTCACTCATCCCTGACTTGTCGGCTACCTTCCCTCCTTCAGCCACATCTTGAACAAAGGCGGGAGAAGTCAGTTTTGTGGGGGAGGATGCTGCTATTCAACATTCAGACCTGTGGGTAGATGTAGCTCCCCTGTCTCTGCTCTTCAAGTTAAAATTTGTGGAGAGAAATTAGAACAGTAAAAAAATCCATCGGAAACTCCCCACCTCCGATACACGTGCGCACACAGCTGTGTGACTACAGGGCCTACCTGTCAGGCCTCCTTGAGAACAGAGCTTGGGGATCTAAGGTGCGAGGAAGGATCAGACCCCGATGGCTCTCATTGCCTTGCCAACCGTGTGTCATAACTCCTCCCCCCCTTCTCTCTCTCTCTTTGTTTTCAGAGCGCCTGCGAGGTGCCTGTGTCATTTGCATTGGAGGTGAGGTGGACTAAATACGGCTCCTTGGTGAACCCTCAGGCGAAACTTGTCAGCCTCACCGTGACCATTGCCACCGCTGCCTTCCCCCAGGTGGGTGCAGAGCTGTTGGGGGAGGCAATGGCAGTGGTGGTGGTGGCGGTGGCGGGAAGCATGCATAGCGATGCTGGGGGTGTATTTTTAACTCAACCACCTCATGCAAAGCTTTCGCGGTCTCAGATGTGTCTGCAAGACTAATGCACAAGGAATTGGCTTTTCTTGGCACGTGGGGGCATGTGGGGGGGATTTTTCCTCTGTGCTCCAACTCCAAAGGGGGAGCAAAGCAACTAAAAGGAGAACTGTGTGGACTCCCGAGCAGAAATGGGCACGATCTGGCCCGTTCGGGTTTGTGAAGGCGGCTGCGCAGCTGCTGCTTCCCTGCTTTCCTCCTTCTGGCTCCCCAGGCCCACTGTGCTAGCTTCCTGCTCCTCCTGAACTGATCATCCGCTCCTGGCAACAGTTCAGGCCGCTCTGGCCTGCCCTCTTGGCTGATCTCCCCCTCAGACCAAAAGGCAGGGCTCTTGCTCGTGACCGGGAGATCAGCCGAGGCGGCGGGAAACCGAAGCAGGGAAGCTGGGACTGGTGAGTGGCGGGTCGGCTGAGGAGGCAGCCTCTTTATTTTGGAATCTCAACGTTAGAACTTCTGGGAGCAGGTCATTCCGGGGCGTTAAACTCCCCTTTCTTCCGACAGGAGCAGCCGGTGGAAATAACCTCTCTGCGTCTTTTCCACCAGGTCGATTTGGAAAGCGGAAGCGTCCTCCAGGTCCTCAGCTCCGTCCGTTTTGTCGACGTCTCAGCGCCTGCAGAACCAGGCTACAAAGCTCCGCCAACCATTGATGCCAAATTACCATTTGACTTTTTCTTCCCCTTTGTTTGAGTCCCAGGATGCCCTTCTTCACTCCGTTTAAACAGAAAAGAGGCAGGAGAGGCATTTCCCCCACACGGGGACCAATTCCGAGATTCTCGCCCAGTGCCCTTTGGGTGGCGCCAAAGCCGAGCGGACAGAAATCCGAAAGCAAGCCAGACAGACTTGGCAAAGTTGGCTTGTCCCTCAGAAGAGGATCCCAGGACCAGGCTCACCCGGTTTCCATCTCCAGCCTCCGAGCGGCACCTGTTCCTCTTGCTGAAAGCAGCCGTGGCTGATGGGCCACGGAATCCCGGCCCCCGACCTCTGCCTTGACCAGCTGAGGTCTGTCCCTTAAGAGAGCCGGAGAGCATCAAACAGGGGACTCGGTGGCTCAGGTTGGAGGCAGCAGTTGAGTGACAGAGGAAAAAGTCCTCCTTTTATACAGAGCGGACTTTATTAAATTATTTTCGGGAGATATTTTTAAACTGTACAGCTGTACAATTAAACGTTGGAATAATGGGACATTTCCCCCTCACCCCAATTGAATCTTGGAGAGCCAAGGAAAATAGGATACATCTGTAGACAGTGCAGGGAATATACAAAAGAATGTTTTCGAAATGTCACAGTACAAGAGAAAGAAAGAAAAAAAATAGCATCTCGGCACAGGTGCTTATGCCTCAGAAGCATTTCAGCCCCGGAGGGGCCCCTTTGATACCTATCTGGACTGGCTAAGAAGTCCGTGTTGCTTCAGCAGGCCGTTGAGGCGCTCAATTTCCAGCTCCTGTTGAAAGAAGCAGACGTTCCTAGGTCAGTGTTGGTGTTTTTAAACCAGTTATATTTCAATCCCACCTTTCAGGATAGTTTCAGTGCTGCTGCGCCTTCCTACTTTACCCTCACAACAACCCTACAAGGTAGGACAGACTGGGAAGAAGAAGGTTTTATGGCTCAGCAGGGGCTCAATCCTGAATGTCCAAAGTCCCCAAGTCAGCACTGGAGCCCGGTGATTCTGAATCCTTTCGGGGGTAATCGTGGGTCCTTTGGGGAAGCCAATTAAAAACAATCCACTCTAGCACCAGAAAAATGTACGCACACAAAGCCACACTTCCCTCCACGGACCCCAGGTTAAGAGTGCCCGCTGTATCCACAATAACACCTAATTTCTGGCACGTGGATCTGAATCCACTCGGTAGGCCACAGGCTGACCCTTGGAGGTAGACCCATTGGATTAATGAAATTTGCATTCAGTGCCAACTCAGACCTTAGGAAGTGATTTACCAGCTCTACTCCAGTTGGAACTAATAACCGGGCCTTGATTCCCCAACTCCTTAAGCAAACATTTGCTAGTCTTACTGTTCAATCAGTGGAAATTATTTATTTATTTATATAGCTTGTATGCCACCCACTACCCAAAGGTCTCTGGGCGGCTCACCATCAAATCAGCAATTAAAACATCAAAATTAGTATAAAATAAGAACCATAAAAATATAAATACCATACATTAAAACACAACACTAAAACTGCCATCAGGACCCACAATTATCAGTTTAAAAACTTCTGGAACAGGAAGGTTTTTACCTGGCGCCGAAATGTCATCAACGTCGGCACCAGGCGGGTCTCACTTGGGAGGCCATTCCATAGTCTGGGGGCAGTTGCTGAAAAGGCCCTATACCTGCAAGCCATCCCTTTCACCTCCTTGAGGGATGGCTCTTTCAGGAGGGCTCCATGGCTAGAGCTTAATTGCGTGTGTGTGTGTGTGTGTGTGTGTGAGAGAGAGAGAGAGGCGTAACAAGTTGTCTGTAGTAACTCCTGGCACAACAGCCTTGCTGAGGATTAGTTCTGTCATATGGAGAAACAAGCCTCGTCAGAAAAATACTGTATGCAGAAACTTGCCTATCCTGTTCCTGAGCTCACACAGTCAAGTTCAAGTAGGGAAATGTCACACTTGTTTTGACTGCCTGCTCAATCTACCTTCTGTAACAGAATCCTAGATGAAAACCAGAAAAAAAATATGGTCCTGTGCATGGCGCCTTCACAAGAGTTAGCAGTCCGTTCCCCGGGGTGTTTGCCAACTGCCTTTCTGCCGGCCATTCTCTAGTTTTCCACACGGAAGGCTGTTTGTCCCGTGTTCCAAGAGGTGTTTCCGTCATGTCCCTGAAAGCTTGTTTAAACCACATTCTGGGTGGGGAAACAATTTTATTAAATCACTGATTAATCGCTGTTTATGGAACGCTTGTAGCGATAGGGTAAATGTCTTGCCTAACCCAGAATGCCGCTTCCGTTTATGCGTTATTTCCCCCCCCTTGTTTGTTTAAGCAGTCCATCCAAAAGGACGTGCGGAGGTGGGACACTCAATTAAGCGTGAAAGAAGGGAGCTGCGGGTTAATTAGAGCTGTTAGATCTTCTCTCGCGGAAAAGATTAAATACTGTGTTACGCGCAGGGTCATCACATTCTCAAGGTCATTCTATTCCCACCACCACCAAAGGATTCTGCAGAGAAATGCAGACTTGTTTGTGCTCATATAGAGATAAAGGAAAGCATTTAGAATTCAGTGGTTCTCAACTGGTGGGTCCCCAGAGGTTCCTGGACTGCAACTCCCAGAAATCCTGGCCAGCTCAGCTAGTGATGAACACTTCTGGGAGTTGTAGTCCAGGAACATCTGGGGGGCCCACAGGTTGAGAACCACTGATTTAGATGGTGCAGTGATAAGATTCCTTGCCAGATTTCGCCAAAAGCAAACGGAATTATCCGGTATGACTAGCTTAAATCCCACTGGGTTCTACTCCACCCAGTTACATCCGACTTTAAGGTTATTTATTTATTTATTTATTTATTTATTTATTTATTTATTTATTTATTTATTTATTTATTTATTTATTTATATAGCTTGTATGCTGCCCACTACCCAGAGGTTTCTGGGCAGCTCACAATCTAAATAATTAAAACATCAAAATTACAATAAACTTAAAACAATAAAAACATTCAAGTACAATAAATACCACACCTTAAAACACAACTCTAAAATTGCCATCAGGACCCACAATCACCAGTTTAAAAACTTCTGGAATGGGAAGGTTTTTACCTCCTGCCGTCGGCGCCAGGCGGGTCTCACTCGGGAGGGCATTCCATAGTCTGGGGGCAGCTGCCGAAAAGGCCCTATGCCTGCAACCCAAGTAACGCTGAAGAGATGGGCCTTACCTTCTCAGCACAGCTGCTTTCCAGCTGTTGGACCTTCACCGAGAGCTGGAGGTTTGCTTGCTTCAGCTTGGACACCTGCTGTTCAGATCGTGTCTTCACGGACAAGATGATTCCTGTGGTTTGGGTTCAGAGGACGGGAAAAAACATTAAGACCCGACAGCCAAGCTCAAAGCCAACTGTTTTGTAAACGTTTTATCAGAACATGGGTATAGTTATCCCTGCAGCCAGGAACACTGCTGTTCTACCCATTAGCCATGCAAAGCCCAGATCCTTTCTCCATGATACCTTCATTATACCCGACATATTATTCTTCAATCTCCAATCTAAAAAAATGCCTCTCTTAAGGCTTGCTTAACTGGCCAGAAGAACCTTTAAACTAAAATATGCTGATGATTTTCATCTCAGCCTTCCATCTGTTGTGCTGCGCAACATAAACCTTTTGAGATCTCTGTGAAATTAGAACTCAATCTTTTGTTTGTAACACGCTCCCTTCCCTTGGGGAAGAGGAACCGAAAGATTAGGGAGAGAGGACTGACTTGTTAAAATACACATTTTTGGGGAAATAATTGAATATGAATTAGGGAGAGATGATTGACTTGTTAAAATACACTTTTTTGGAATTTGTTGGATATGAATTATGGAGAGAAGACTGACTTGTTAAAATCCGTTGTTTTTTTTTTAATTATGGGATGTGAAGTCTGCCTTCCTCGAGGGAGCTGCCCCCTATCTACGGGAGTGCCATTACGGGCAGCCCGGCGCATCTTGGCTTGCTAGACCCATCTCTTATTCGGAGACTTGCCGTTGATGATCCTGGCCACTCGCCACAGCCGGAGGAGGATGAGCAGGCCGAGCGCCTCGAACTCATGCTCGCGGAAGAGGACGACGATGTCGAGGACGAACGAGATGATGACCACGATGGCGTCCAGGACTTCAAACTTGTGGTGGAAGAATTCCAGGCGGTAGGTGTAGACCTTGAAGCTCACCTCCACCAGGAAGAGGGTTAAGATGGAGAGGCTCAGGTAGTGGAAGACCTAAGAGGTGGAAAGAACATCCAATAGGTCTAGACTTGCAGTGGTTCTCCACCGGAGGGTCCCCAGATGTTCCTGGACTGCAACTCCCAGAAGCCTCCACCAGTCGCTGTGCTGGAAGGGGTTTCTGGGAGTTGCGGTTCAGCAACATCTGGGGACCCAACGGTTGAGAACCACTGGTCTAGAGCAGTGGTTCTCCACCGGTGGGTCCCCAGAAGTTCCTGGACTGCAACTCCCAGAAAATCCTGGCCAGCTCAAGCTAGTGGTGAAGACTTCTGGGAGTTGCAGTCCAGGAACATCTGGGGACTCACTGGTGGAGAACCACTGCAAGTCTAGACAGAACCCAATTGCTATTCTGACCCCTTGGCACTTCCCAGGTTTTGGGTTTGGGTGATTTTTTTTTAACCTTGGGTGCAATTTCGTCCTTGTCCGGATGGATGATCTTCAGTTCGAACAGAAGTTCTCCAAGGACCAGCACGGCATCCAGGATAACCAGGCAGACAATCAAGATCTATAAGGAAGAGACAAATCCAAGACCACAGATAGTTATGAACAGGCGCGTTGAAGCCAATTAGTACAAGATTCCACAGGAGCCATTTTTTGGTCCCTGATAAACCGAATTGCAGAAAGTCCCGGGGTTCAACTCCCACCAAGAAATTGTGCCTAGAATCCTGTGGCTGCCAGCCTGAGTCGGCGATACTGGCCTGGACGGGACCCCCCACTGGCCTTGTTATCAGACCAGTTCCTTGTATTCCCATGAAAACTGCCGGGCAGCTCAGGGCTCTAAGCCTGGAAGCTGTGGAAACAGAGCTTGTGCCTCCTTGAGATGGGCTGAACCTGTTGATTGACCGGATCCCTCCTGGCTCTCCAGTTCTAAGATTATGCTTATTTTCATCCTTGCGACAAAATCTTGTGTGAAACAACTCAAGTCAACCGAGCACCAAGCAAGAGGGACCTGTTACCTGAAATTTGTGCGTCTGGAACAGTTTCTTCAGCATGTCCCGGAAGGTCAAAGACCTTGGAGGTGAATCCACTTTAACGGCTGCTTCGGAGTTTTTCCCTCCTCCTTCCTCCTCTGCCTCTTCCTCCTCCCACTTCTTGTAGTCATTGCTCCACTGAGCTGGATCGTCGCCCACGACCGTGAAGTGCTTCAGGTACATCGACATGGTGGTGGCTGGCCTAAATGGACATCACCCTGCCCGTCCATTCCCCCACCCCCCAAAAAAAAAACATCAGCACAAGCAAATCACACATACCGGTAGTGTTGATTTATGGCATGGATACCTGCATAAGTGGTAGGTCTTCCCATTCACACCTACAAAGCACGATCATTCAATGCACTACGGCAGTAAAAAGACCCTCTGTAATCAGTCAGGCTTGAACAGCCTGGTCAGTATGACTAACTCTGAAGTTAAGCCATGAAGTATGGCAAAGATGGATGCTCACGGCCTTTCCATTCAGTGCTGTGGAGGGAAATTATGAAATTGCGGATCATCTAAGTCTCTATTGACAGCTCCCTCTCTTCCAGAAGTATAAAAAAAGAGGGGAAGGAGTTGGAATCATCCATATTGACAAGTGAGATGCAAATCTTTTGCACGGTTAATAGCTCTTAATTGCTCATTCAAGATCAAACCCCCTATTAATACGTTGCTTTAGCTTGCGACCCTATACTGCGGAAAATCCATTTCTACCTCCTCCACACACACAGTTAAAGAGAGACACTGCAGCTCAGCTCAGGGGAAACTGAGGCCTCATCCTACCTCCTACGCAGAAAATCTCAAAACCCCAACTAGCTGAGGGTCCTGCCTACAGTCGAGCATTGTTAGCCGCCTGTCCAGAACGCCCGCACGGATTTCTCATGTGTTTCCCACTCTTACCTTTTTATGTTTCTCTTGTTTTCTCTACCCCTGCAAAGATGCCCTTTACTCTCGCCACCAGCAGTGGAGGGGAACATTTATGTTAAAAAAAACACCTCCTTGCCTACAACCTTTCGGGGACAAGAGACAGCATAGTGAGCCCATCAGCTGACAGGATGACAGAGATGCTGCCGTTTTGTTGGCCAGAAAAAAACAAAAAACCAGGGTTTCCTGTTCTGTGTTTTGCATAGGAGGAAATCACTCCCCTCTTGCAAAGGAGGCAAAGGGGAAACCCTCTATTTTCTGATTACACTAAAAACCCAATGAAAAACAAAAATGCCTCCGGTGTGTTATGAGTATAAGCTGTCCTACCTGACTCCTCGCCTTGCCCTGTGCCGGAGAGATGTAGTCGAGAAGGCCCACGGGGCTCTTGGTGGAAACTAGGCAAAGCAACGGTGATAACGGCAGGTTTGCAGAGCAGAGGGCTTCGTAACCGGGCTGGTTGCAGCCTGACCTCAGAGGCGTTGTTGGTACTCTATTAAAGAGAACCTGTTGGGTTGGTTGCGTGTGCCTTTCTGTTTGTGGTGCCTTCCCCGAGGGGTCAAGGTGGCTTGTAAATCACTCACCAGGTACTTAAGAACAAATTGTGTTTCCCCCAAGCTGCGAACTCTGACATCTGTCCTCCTAAGAAAATATCTGATCTAGCCTCCAAGGAAAAGCTGGAAGCCGTAGTTAAAAAAGAGGTAGTCAACTCTCCGACAACGCCGGATGACCTGGGGTCTGTTTGAACTTCGATACCAA
The DNA here is from genome assembly GCA_023846285.1 of Phrynocephalus versicolor. Classification (NCBI taxonomy): domain Eukaryota; kingdom Metazoa; phylum Chordata; class Lepidosauria; order Squamata; family Agamidae; genus Phrynocephalus; species Phrynocephalus versicolor. The sequence goes on along the minus strand of JAHTLZ010000019.1, from coordinate 392,810 downwards.
GGCCAGAAGACTACTGAGTCGTTGGAGCAGCAGCAGGTGCTGCTCTTTGAACCCTCTCGCAAAGGAAAGATTTAACTTGGATCAGGAGAGATACAAGGAGAACTGAGAGAAGCAGTGTTTCAGGACTACAGCTCCCCGGATCGCTGCAGCCGGCGGGGCCACCGAGGGTCTAAAGCCGGGAGATCGGAGGGGAAGCAGTAGTCCCACAACAGAATGTTCTCCAATTTTCTGGATCTTCTCTAAGCAATATTAGCACGATGTCCCACCCACACCACCAAATCTGCTGGTTTCCTGGCCACATGCAGGGTGAGCCATCATCGATGCCCCAAGGAGGTCACACGGTCTCATGACTGATTCTCTTTCGTTTCACAAGTCGAAGCAGAACTAGCTATCAGGAAAAAAAATCCTGATGAAATGCCCCCTTTCCTAAGACAGCCTTTTTTGAAATGTGTCTCCCTTTTTTTTAACAAGTTACTTTTCTAAAAGTAACAGCTACGTTCTTACGTCTCTCCTTAGTTTGTTCAGCAAGTAAATTCAAATGTTTTTGGACATTCCAGGTATATCTTACTGACCAGATCAAACCAGATCAGACTCATCTTCTCTAAAATTGCTAGAAGGTGAGGGAGGGATGGCTTCCCTTAGCAAAAGCCTTGCTGATTCTATACTGTTGGGCTTGTCCTTCCATGCTGTCCTGAAGAGTTTTTATCAAAGTATTAATAATACTTTTCATCCAACTGGTCCTGGTCCCTCTCAGATCTCCCCCTCCCTTTTTATCAACAGCTATCTTTCAGGGTTTAGCTACAAACCACTCATTTAAATAGATTTGCCAATTTCTTAGTGGAATCCAACACCCTAAGCCGCCGGCACCACCACCCACAAAAAAGAAAAAAAAGAAAAAAAGCCACACAAGGGAAAAGAAAAGCGGCATGTGAATTACCAATGAACTCATTGCAACAAGTGAAGTTACATAGTTACTTTTCAGATAGTAGAAACAGTAACAGGAATGACTAGCTTTTAAAGAGTAACTTTATAAGCCTTACACATGCCCAGGAGATATAGGGGACAGTAGAAGTCACTCATTGTCCCTGCATTTTCTATGCCGTCCCCACCCCCTTGCTCTGTTTTTCTCTGTCTTAAGATCAACATCATGGTTCCTAGAGAATTCTGGGCCCTTGTAGTCCAAAACGCAAACCAGTACAGTTGTAATTTCAAATTAATTATTTGGAAACTTGCTTTTCTTTTTAAAATTAGATAATGAACTCATGCTGTCAACGTGGGACTGACTGCTCGCAACCCTAAGAGAGCGTTTGAGGTAAGTGAAATATTTAAGGAATAGTTTGACCGGTACTGCTACCTTCCCTGTGAGTTTCTGTGCCCAAACTGGGATTCGAACCCAGGTCTTTGGAGCTCCGGACTGCCATTTTACGCCAAACTGAGTATTGTGAACTCGAGCAGTGATGGAAAAGGTTTCATGAGGGGTGGTTGAGGCAGGAGGCCCCCTTTCTTTCCTTCCTCCCAAAATAACTACACTCCAAACACCCTTCTTGTCTAAAGACACAAGCCAGGAAATGAGTCACCATCGCACAAGGAACACCTCACCTTCACCCAGACCTGCTGCAACATCAGCTAAATTTAAACACGGCCACATTGCATCACGCTTGAGCGTTCCAGACTGTCACACTGAGAATTCTAGCAATGCACATCTGGCTCAAGAATCGGACTTTTATTAACTACTGGGAAAGCCGGTTTAGCTTTTGCAAGCAAACGTCGCCAGGGAAGACGGTGAGCGGGACCCCGGTGGTGGCAGACCTCTCAGCCCCACCGACCTTGGCGCTGGGGTTGGGAAGCCTCCTCCGTCTTGGTCTCTGCTTGCGGCAGAGATGCCACCAAGCTAAACATAAAATAAGGATGGGTTTGATCCCGACTGATACTATAACCTCCAGGATTTCCCATGTTGTTGTTTGGGGATTTTTTGAGAGCTGTAGTTTCCACATGTCCAGTCAGACCTAGAAGCGTCCATTCTGTCAATTTTACGATTCAAGAGAAGTTTTCCAAGAAGCGAGAATACAGGGTGAATTTTAACCTGGAGTTAGGAATGAGGGTTAAAGAAAGGCGATGTAAAACAGGTCCGTGTTGGACTGGGCCAGGCCACAACATTCCTGAAAAATCAAGCAACGAACCAGGAGCCTTTGAAACTTTTGAATTAGTTATGGCGTTCTTAGTTAAGTTGGGCAGACAGGCTTTTAAAAAAAATCACCCAGCAGATCCCTTGTTGAGCGAGTAAGGGGAAACGCATCACCCCTCACCCAGGGCAAAAATAATTCTCTAGCTCCGAATGTCCGTGAGAGTAGTCAGGGAGGATTTTATACCTCCGAGGATTGAAGGTGGGGATATTTATGTCTACAAAGCTGTGACTCGGTCTTGTCTCTTTGGAGCTTTTGAGAATGGAGTCTGGCCTACTGACCTCCACCTGGAGGAGGGTGGATTTTGATGGCCTGCACGCAGCAGGACTTAAGGTGGATGACTAGCACGAGATGGTGAGGCCGCTTCCCTCCCCCCCCCCCACACACACACACCAGATCAGACGGCGCAATCCTGTACTTAACCACTTAAGCAATAAACAGGCTTTCCTGTCTCAGTTCCCTGGAAGTGGCCAAGTAGAAAGCAATGCTCTGCGCAACAACAACAACAACAAAAAAGGTCTGACTTCCTTGTGTGCAAAGGCGGCCTTCGAAGGGGACCATCTAACCCCCAATGATTTTCTAAAAAGGCTGGTTCCCACACCTAAGCATCATCCAAGTGCATCTCTAGGACAGAGGTCCCAGGGAGATCTTGGGAATTAATAAGGTTTTGGCCCACTCTTCCCAGCATCATTTATTTATTTATTTATTTATTTATTTATTTATTTATTTATTTATTTAAGGAATACAGTACACCACAAATAAACTAAATTCATACAATAAACATAAAATACAGAAATATAAATAAAAAAACATCTGCAGGAAGCAAGGCCATAGGCCACTCCTTAGAAAGAAGGATATTAATTCCTCGCAGAAAGAAGCATCTTAATTCCTCCCTGCTCCTAAATCCCTTCTGTATCCTGAATATTCCTGGGTATTCATCTTATTCTGAGGTAGAGTCTCACTTTAAAATATTATCTATTAACAGACTGCTTTAGGAGTGGGGGGGGGGAGGGATAATAGTTCACCTCCCCAAAGGCCACCCAATAATGTTAGGGTGGAATTGTGAACGGGACCTATTGGTTTCTTTAACCTCATTTGAACCTCTAAGAACTGGGATATACTTGGACAGAGAGGGAAGCAGAATTTTTTTCTTTCAGAAAAAAAAAATGGATGTAGGGAGAAATACACTGAGCATTGATGGATAGGCAGCGCTGGCCTGTCCCTTGGGTGCTGGGTTCAAGTGCTGACTGATGGGTGACGGTCCCTAATAATGCAAGCCTGAGCCCATTTCTCTCCCACCCACCTACCTAGCAGGGCTGTTGTTGAGATTCAAGGAAGGGGCTTAGTTGTGAATGGCACTGAACAAAGAAAACAGTCTGGAGCTCCTGAAGGGGGGGCAACTAGTACATCTCTCACACATACCCTCCCAGGCGGCCAAGAAGAACTTTAGAATTGAACACCAAGGGTGAAAACTAAAAGTTTGCAAACTCATTTATTAACCCTGGAAACTGGAGGAGGGGATTTGAAGGCGAACAGATGTCTCGGTTTCCTCCTCCTCCTCCTCCTCCTCGGATTTTTGCTTGCAAGAGGCGAGAAGGCGCCTTCAACTTAGCCGCCGGCGCCTAATTAAGATCATTACTTTGATCACTCTTTCAGAGCAACCCCCCTTCCAGCCCCCACCCCTGTCGGATTTAGCAAGCGGAGGAAAGACGCCGCCTCCCTCCCCGATGGGGAAACCACAAGGCAAGGCCTCCACTGGCTTCACCTGGGGCCGATCCAGAGGCATTTGGGTTTGGGAATGCGGAGGGGGGGGGAGCGGCTTTCCTCCATCATCCTCCGCCCATCAAGCTTTTTCTGGAGGGGGCCAGCGGCGGCGTGTTTGGGTCGTGCACCCCCTTTTTTCTCGGCTATAGGGCCGCCGCCACCCCCTTCCTCCCCGGGGCGCCCCGATCCCACCCACCCACCCACCGCCCCCGCCTCCCTCCCCCTCCAAAAGAAGCAGGGAGCCCCTGGGGCCAGCCCCCTACCACCCCCTTCTCTCTCCCTTACACCCCACATCCTCCCCACCACCACCACCACCCCATCCTTCCCAGTACCGTCTCCAGCTGTTTTTTTTTGGGGGGGGGGAGCAGATCCAGAACCTCCCGCCGGATGCTCAGCGCCCGCCGCCGAGGCAGGGAGGGAGGGCGCGTCTGCTCTACTACCCCCGCCTCCCTTCCCCGCCTCCTTTTCGATTCATTGGTGCAAAGGGCTGGTTGAGTTTTTTTGGTTTTTAAAGGTTGAGCCAAGAGGGAGGGAAGGAAGGAAGGAAGGAGGGCTGCCCAAATTTCCCCTGATCGGGCCGGGAGAGGAACAGGATCATCCCGTCCCAGAGAGGAAGGGAAAAAGTCACGTATTAAAGGCCGTGGCAGGCGTGCCAGGGGGGTCGCCCGACCACCCGAGGGGTTCCTTCTCCCGGAGGGGATCGTTTCGAGGCTTGCAAGGCGTGTGTGTGTGTGTGTGTGTGTGTGTGAGTCCCCCGCCTCGCCACCCCCAAGGAAAACCAGCCATGGGACAGCCGCCTCCGATCCTTCCTGCCCCTTTTCCCTCAGCTTGATAGAGGAGGTTCGCCTCTTTTCCCAAGCGGCTGGAAGGGAAAGGCCCTTGAAGGCTGCTCCGAGGCAGACTCTGGCTCCCCCTCATCCCCCTTTCTCTTCCGGACCTCCAGCCTTCCTGTTGGGTTTGTAAGGCCAGCTGCGGAATCGGACTTTGCGCCAAGGCCTGGCTGGACACGAGGGAACCCTGGATCCCTGACTGGATCCGCGGGACTGCCTCCTTTGAAGGTTGCAGGGAGGGCCAGGCCAGGTTTCCAAAACAAGAAATCCAGTTCTGGGAACTTAAGGCTTCCATTAAACCTGCCAGCCTGCCTCTGTGCTACTGATTGGCACCCAGGAGCCTGGATGTCCCCTTTGGTTCCTGCGGTGTCCTTGTGCTATCCCAAGAGCGTGACTTCAGGCGCCGGGGCCTGTCCAGCCGAGGGACGGCGATGCTCCTGGACCGGCCCTGCGCCAACCCCTTGGTGAGGGGGGCCCTTTCGCTGGGGCCCCTCCTTCAGCACTAGCTGGGAAAGGGTTACTACCAGTTCACAAGATATCGGGAAGAGATCTGTCATTTATCCAGAGTTGAGGATTTCTCGCCTCTTACCTGCTGTCAGGACCTCCCTTGCCAAGAAACCCACCCCTTTGACAGAGCCCCCTTTCTATTGATGACCCATTTATACACCGGCGGAGAGGCTGGCGCTCCGCCTGAGAGCAGCACAAGCAGGCTTGCAACCGGAGCCAAGATCTGCCCGGAGTGCTCATCAATATTTCAGCGCAGAAGGCAACCAAGGCAGCAAGAAATTGCAGCCAGCCTCCTTTTCGGCGGCCCAGCATCTTCCTCTCGCAGCCACGACCTCTACGCTGCTCCCGGCAGCAATCCATCCCCTTCTGAAGGCTTCTCAGTGCACGGCTTAGGGCCTTGCTGCATTTCACCCGCTGTTTCTGCTGTGCGTCTGCCTCCATGCGCCTGCCGATCCAAGATGGACCCGACTGAACCGAAGACGCAGGTTGCTGCACGCACGGCTGCTGCCTTCCAAGGTGCCAGCACTTCCCTTTGCGGGTGGTGGGGAGAATGCCGTTGCCAATCCAAATTCTCTGTCTTCGTCCGAGTTTGCGGCTTGAGCCCCGCGTGGCTTAGGCGTTGTACCCATCTGTCTCAAGTTCAGCCCAGAACAGGGAGTGTTCCCAGGAACACAGATGCTTTCTGACACCTTCTCATCCTCGCAGCCCCAAAGCTTGCTTGCCCTGACTAATCTGAGCTGGTGTCTCGCGCCACAGGAGCCAAAGGCACCCACTTAAAAACCCACGGCGCCAGGCAGTCAGAGAACAGGAAAGCTGCACAAGGGTACACCCAGTTCTCTCCGAAAGGCTGCCAATCGGAGGCAATTTGCTAAGAGGATTTCTGACCACCTTCCTGGACTCTCTTGGACTCTGCTTTCTTTCTTTGTTAAGTTGAGATTTCACTGGATTCTCTATGCACGTGATGCTGATAAAATTAAGACCGCCAAGATTTAACAAGTTATTCCTTTTAATAAGCATTTTACCACGCAGCATTTGTACACTTTCATCTGTTCAGAAAGATTACAGCTTCTTTTTAAAAGAAAAACTGGAAACCAAAACAACGGAACTGTGTGAGATTCACAGGAACTGGTGAACAAGTGTCCCCCTTTGCAGCTGGGTGTTTTCTAGGCTTTGTAGAATAAGTCTTCAGAGGTGAATTTAAAAAAACAACAACCCTAAAATGAATTCTAATTCTCAGGCCAGTCTCTGGGCAGCTCTTCGTAAGTTACAGCTTTCTAAACTGGCTAAAACAGCACAGTAGCAAACTTCGACACTGAATGTAAAGGGGGGGGGCAGAAATCAAAGGTCTTTAATTCTTTATCCCAGCTGATCACAGCATTACTCTCTGCTAGTTCAAGCCGTCCTTCCTGTAGAGGAAAAAACCCAACTTAGACACCGCCAACGCAACTCTAGGGGCTGCAGCCGCCACGTTTCCCCACGGGCTTCGGTTCCGCAAGAAGAGACACAAACCTTTAAAATAATGGCTTTAATTGTCATTTCATAGGATACGGGAGGAGGAGGACACTCCCGCTATAATATACATCATACCAGTGAAGGCTGGCACAAAAGTCGAGGGTGATTTCAAAAGAAACTTGACAAAGAAACTTCTACACGTGACAAGAAAAAGCAGTCCCTTGAGAACAAAACGAAAAGGATAATAAAAGACATTCACAGTGGTTTGTATAAACAAGATGTAGTCTGACAGTATTAAGTTTCCTAGCCTGGTGGCACCCCCGCAAGTGCTTCCTTCGGTCCTAAAAGAAAAGCAGGCATATCGCACACACCATCCCGTTGTACAACTGCCGGGAATGTCAGCGAGAGGCTGCTGTGGACAAAAGAGCTGGAACATCAAGGTGGGAAAAAGGGGGTTCTCTCCCCCCCCTTGCTCTTGTACTCTCCAAATACAGATTTGTTTAAGCTCTTCTTGAAAAGGGAGAAAGTCTTATTTGCTGTTACAACCAGCAAATGGCATCCGTCCAAATAATTTGTTTTAAAAAACCAAAACCAAAAAAAAAAGCAAAACACAAACACATTAATCTAGTCTTAGCAAGCTGACCAATACACATTACCGTTTCTTTAAAAAAGAAGAGGAAGAAGAAGAAGATTATATACTATAGTACAAGTCCCAACCAGGCAGGGCCAAGAGTGATTATTTCTTTGCCTGTTTTGTGATCATACCCCTGGGTGGCGTGACGGGACGGCTAGCGTTGGGTTTCTTCTTCTCGGCAGGCTTCAAGATCTGCAACGACACATCCAGGGATTGAGCAAGAGGGCGCTGCTGTTTCCCTGAAAATAAGACCTCCCCCCCCAAATAAGCCCTAGCCGGATTTCTAGGCATTTGTTAAATATGAGCCCTACCCTGATAATAAAACCTAGTGATGGGCGTGGCTATGGTTGTGCGCAGGGCTGACATTCAAGCATATTATACTTAACAAAAGGTAAGACACCCCCTGAAAATAAGCCCTAGTGTGTCTTCTTGAGAAAAAAATAAATATAAGACAGTGTCTTATTTTCGGGGAAACACGGTAGTTCCAAAGAGAGGCATATGAGGAAACCACAGAAGACGCAAGTCTAATTCAATGTCCCATAATATGGCTGTGGAACTTCATTCCAAACCCCACATCGCTGCTCAAAGGGCAAAGCAGCTTACGGTCATAAAGCTCGTCCACTTGAACTGGGGTGGGTGGGTGGGTAATTACTGGCTAGCATCCAATAGGGTTGGCCTAAGATTCTCACTAGACCCCCACCCACCCACCTAAAAGATATGAGGAGAGGAATTCTGGAAGTTCTAGACTGAGACGTCCCTCAATTACTCCTCCCAATATCAAGGCATGCTATACAACAGTGTTGGCGAACCAATGGCACGGGTGCCAAAGGTGGTGTTCAGAGCCCTTTCTGTGGGCACCCGACATTGCCCCTTCACAGCCACCTGGATTCAGGTTAAATGGCTGTATTGGCACTTGGTGAAAAATGTGTGGGTTCTGAATTGCCGTTTGGGCCCTCGGTCTCTAAAAGGTTCGCCATCACTGCTATATAACATACAATTTAGAAAACCACTGCAGAAGGATTAAGAACCTCACACAGCACTCCAGGAAAACATTATTCCTCCCAAAGGAAAGGAGTAGGCAAGAAGGTCTTAGTGTACTTCAAGCCATGAGGAAGGGGCCACGACTAAGGCCTCAAAGCAGAATGTGAGACAGGGTGGGAAAATGGACCCAGCCTTGCTTCTTTTACAAGGAAACCCATGGCAGGGTAAGATCCTACAGCACAGTAATACCGAAGGAGGCTCATGCAAGCACAGTACTGTAGTTGGCTAGCTAGAAGACCTCCCCTTGCGGGCTTGCTAGGCTTTCAAAACGAGGAGCAGGGATGAAAATCCCGAATGCCGCCCTCCCTTTCTGCCCACAGCTGGCAACACCCGATGCTTTCTCTTAGATCCCCCACTTTAAAGGCAGAAGGGACAGACCTGATCCTTTGGACAATCCAATTCAAGGTGAACAGATTAAAGCTGCCCTACTTATTTTATGCGGACCGGCGCCTCGGCGCAGATTAAAGAAAATGGAATACATTTTCACACAGCCAGGACTTATTGCCCCGAAGGCTTAACAGAGAAGAAGCCCAGCTTTCAGCAAAAAGGTTCAAGTTAATGGAATGGATGGAAACCCCAAGAGACTTAAAAGATGCAGTACCTGAAAGGAACACATTAAAGTCTCGTCCACACTCATCATGGCTCCCGCGTTGTCAAACTCCCCACAGTAATTTGGGGCAGAAAACAGAGTGACCAGCTGCCTTTTTGCAAAGAACTCGTATCCGTCTTCAACCACCTGGAAAGCAAAGAGGACAGTCAGAGCTCAGGGCAGGATGGAGAGCCCAAGAGCTGCCATTTCGATTGTGCCAAGCGCTTTCTAATTCTCCTCCCAAGGCACTCATAGCCTTCTTCAAAAAGATCGCTTGTGGGTGGCGTGATTAGAATTATCAGTTCTTCTCTCAGACCTTTGTAGTTCAAGACTCACTACTGCTTAAACACTCACCCTGACATGATCGGAGGCAAGCCACCCTCAATCACAGCCATCTTTCAGCTTGTAACAGGAGCACCAAGAACCCACCTTGCAGCTCTATAAGTGACACCAGCTAAGTTACCCTTTCCTCTTCTTTGCTGCTAGATCAATGACAAACTACAGAGAACCCTGAACATGCCACAAGTGTGATATACAGAAATGCTAGCTTCTATAAGCAACACACATCAAGTACTTGGCCAGTTCAGGAGCAAGACTCCAAGTCAATAAACCCACACAGAAGTCCTCCTATGAGTGAACCAGGAGGAGAAGGAGCCAGGCCTATCTTGTGGACGAGAGAATCCTGCCACAATCCAGGGATTGGTTTACTCTTTCACCCTCTGGGGAGTTTTACCTGATGAGCTCTGCATATGAGATCCAAATCGTGTTTGTGAAGGAACTTGGCAACCACTTCAGCTCCAAATGTGAAAGAAACGCCCCTGTCATTTTCACCCCATCCGAGCACATCCTTGTCAGGGTCAGACCACAGGAGGTCGCAGAGGAGGCCTTGATCTGGCACGTCGGTGGGCCGCATAATTCGTCGGATTTGCTCCATGGACTGGAGGTCGGGGGATAAACCTGTTGAGTATTAAGAAACCAGACGTTCTGCATTGCAAGATGCACAACAAATGGGAGAGTCAGTGACAACGCAACTGCGGTCGCATCAGGCAACCGTTTCTACCTCCACAAAGAAGAGACAAGCTTAGGTTGGAACAAAACATTTAGACATGAGCATCTGTCCTGGAGGAGTCAGCCACTGAGCTGGCACCACCCACAGAAGTGCACCTTGAATTAACGCCAAACAGAACCCAATATCTGGTACAAGATGCTGGCCTTGACACACGGCTTTAGAAACAGCAACCACAACACAAAAAAGTCGACCTGCATGGAAAGCTGTCTGGGAAGTTCAATGTTCTCAAAAGGCAGGGAGATTCTAATGAAAGGAGGGATCCAGTACATGGAAACTGAAAGGGAATCAAATCTCTCCAGGATCCTTGTGAGGCATTCGGGGTGCGTGCTGATTACCCATATGTGCGGCTTCACAAAGAATAAAAACCAGTCCAAGAGGATGCCAATGTGATGAGTGAGCAAAGTAAACAAAACGTTTTTAAATTATGATAATAATTTGCAGAAATCGCAAGGTTTGCCCAAATGTGGGAAATAAAGAGCACAAGCTCTGGGGAAAGTCACGCCAGAGAGTTTATTTAAAATCTATCTTCTTGCTTCAAGGCATCGAAAGGGAAGCAGCCGCCAGGGAGGCAGGGCTGAGCAGGAAAGATCTTAGGGCCGAGGGACATAACGTACTGGAAAACACCATCTGTGCCACCAGAGTTGGTGGCGTTTCATGAGGATGAATCTATGTCCACCGTGCTCAAATCCAAACGCCTCCACATCAACGAGGAGGCCTCTGGCTGCGTTTGGCCCTCCAAGTCAGCCCTTCTCGAAAACAACGCCCCAGAGGCACAAGGAGGACAGGAGCGCCTGGCTGTCCGTCTCCGGGACAATCTAAGCCGCTCAAAAAGGCGGAGGCGTTGCTCCATTTAAACCAGCTGGCTCAAATTAACGAGGGGAGGCCTGTGCTCTCGGCAAGGCTGTAATGTTCTGTTCTCGCCTCTTTTCCGCTCCAGCCTCCCACTCAACTCCGCCAGCACTACAAACCTGTTTGCGAGGACGTAAGCACACTGGAATTGCTTAGACTATGGTTCTGCCACGACAGGACGAGGTATATAAATTAAAAATGGGCCCAGAGATGCTGGGTTAGTGTAACACAAGTATTTATATAACAGCGGGAGGAACTGTCTGGGCAGCTTATAATTACTCCCAAGCGATACACAAGAGAGCCTGCACTTAGAGCATCACATTTCAGGAGTCAGTCCAGGCAGCTACCAGATGAGTCAAGGGCTAATTTTCTGGGTGTGTCTTGGTCCACGCATAGAAAATGCACCTCGGTGATAGCAGGCTCCTTGCTTAAAATGTGTCAGCTGCAACACCCACACTGCCACCTGGCTCTCCCAATGCCTCACTCAGAGTTCTCTGTCCCCCTCAGAAACTGAGAAGATGATGCCACAGAAGCGGAGTTTTGAAGGGATTGGGAACTTCAGGCAGTATATGACTGATCCCTTTGTGGCAGAGAGGTCAGTCGAAGCTGTAGAATTCAAATGCATGAATTGAGGCATGGAGACCCTTTGGCTCGTTCATTCTAGGGTTATTTTCTGCACTATAAAATTAGCTACTTTTGTGATTTTATTCTCCCATGCCTAGAATACCCACAAGATGGGATGGGTGTCTATGTAGACCTGCTCAGACCTGGAGAGAGAGTGTGCACGTGTACACATACACACACGTTCTATCTACCTGTCTATCTATTTGATCCAGATAATTTGCAGATACAATTTTACAAATGGTAACCTTGTAGCTAGATGGGAGGTATAGAAATCCAATCAATCAATACAAAAGAATGACACAAGTCAAAGAAAGACCTTGAAGCAGCTACTTGAAAAAGTACTGATAATTTCACAAAATTAGATCCAAGATCTTGTTACACTGTAAGCCTGTTAAGACCTGAAACATTAGCTCCATTAGAAAAAAGAAAAGGTAGAGCTATGATCAAGATTCTAAGTCTGTGCTTTAGAAGTTCAGGAATTCAGTGCCCTCCTGCATTGCAGAAAATGCTCAGTAAATGTGTTCCACAGGGCCAGAGATACAAAGCAAAAGGCAACATCACTTTATAACTCACGTAACCACTTACCTCCATGGCAGCAAAATATTTTCTCATCCACAATGGCTGCAATGGGTAAACAATTAAAGCAGTCTGTAAACGTTTTCCAGAGCTTGATATTGTATCTCCTTTTACCTAGGAAGATGTTTGAGAAACAATTTCAGTTAGCACACAAGGACTGGCGAAACAACATAGCTCTCCAGGAGGAGAAGCAGAACAGTTCTAACCACCTGCCATGCTTTCCCACACTGTCTACTCCAATAAATACCAATATGCCCCACTATAATATCAAGCAAAAATGGCACTAGGCAACCATGTTTAAATATAGCTGCTGAGGTACTAGCCTCCAGGAACGTAATGTTTAGATTATAATGGAAGGTAAAAACTGAGAACTTATTAAAGAGAAAACTCTTCTCAGCCCAAATAGATACTTCCATGACTGATTCTTGTCATTTTGGGCCAGGAGGGAATATGCACAGGAAAATTTCACATCCGTTTGCTTGTGGCTTAAGATCTTCCACTGAGGTCCTATCCCAAGGGCTTTCTTTATTGGAAATTACAAGGAGAGAACTTCTCCTGGGATGGGTCCCCAAGCGAGGGTGCCTTTTCTAAAGAGGGACGGTTGCCATCTTTCTGAGTGGCAGCAGACTCAGAACAGGCACAGAATGCTACACAAAGCTCCCCTCCGTAAGACACAACACAGTCACTCCCACAGATGGCGTTAAATGAATGTTAGTTAAGCTGGTAGTGAGGAGGACTACCAGTCGCTATTAAATATAAAGCTATGGAACCTTTAGGTTTAGAGGCAAGACACTTTTAAAGTGCCAGCAGTAGCTACTGGAGAAAAGAAAAAGAAAAGTCATTTGATTTCATAGCCTGTCTGTGGGATCTGGAGAGGCACCTGGCCAGTCGTGATCAGAAAGAGATTGTTACGATTCAACAGATTCTACATTCCACACTCTTCACTCATGGAGAAGGAGTAAGTGCGAGAAGCCAAGCAGATTTCACTCACTGTTGCCAATATATGAGATTAAGGTTAACTGGTTTTGGGGGAGAGAGGAAGAAAACTGCCAGCAACCAGTTCTGACAAGGGCAGCTACAGAAGCAGAGAGATAGTACACAGCTCAGCAGTGCGGTGCCTCCAGATCATTGTGGGTGAGCTGCCACACAGAGAAGGGCAACTCTGTGATTGATGCCATTGTGCTCCCAGACAGAGGTAGAATTCTCAATGTGGAATGAAGGATCTGTAATATTTAAGTGGAGGTTGGCACAGCAGTGATCATAAGGGGTCAGGATGAGTTTCTGACCTTTCTGCTTTGAAACGGGTTCTGGAGGAACAGGCTAGACACCATGATTGAAGAGGCTTTTTTAACTGCACAGGTGGGAACTGTCACTAACACTCGACTCACTCCAAAGCCAGAAAACCATTTTATGGAGAGGAAAGTACATGTCGAAGCATCACTTTCCCTTTCCCAGGACAAAACAGCCAGTCTCCAAGTACTTACATTCGTCATAGAACCCATAAATTCTATTGATGCTGGCACATTCATGGTTCCCTCTGAGAAGGAAAAAATTCTCTGGATATTTTATCTTGTAGGCCAGTAAAAGGCAAATCGTTTCTAAAGACTGCTTCCCTCTGTCCACATAATCACCAAGGAAAAGGTAATTGCTTTCTGGTGGAAAACCTCCATATTCAAAGAGTCGAAGTAGGTCATAGTATTGTCCATGGATGTCACCTTAAGAAAAGAAAAGTGCACCCTTTTATACAGTTTGTCAGCGCAGTAACCTAAAGCTAGATATAGAATATTTAATGTGTGGTTGTGTATTTAATGTGGCAAACAGAAAAGCACTGGCAATAAAAAAACCCAAAGCACTTGTAAATCCCCCTGAATGGACTAGCTTGTATTTCATTCACTGAAGCCTTTCAATCAACTGGGCCATAGATTCTTCTAGAGCACATACCTGGTGATTAGTAACACAATACATTTATTTATTTATTTATTTATTTATTTATTTATTTATTTATTTATTTATTTATTTATTTATTTATTTATTTATTTATTGCCTGTCTTCCAAAAGGAACTCTGGGTGGTTTATCATAATACAATAATAATAAAAATCAAGATAAGAAAAGAATAAAATAATCAGCAAAGATGATGGCTAATATTTACATCCCATTAGAGAAGCAACCTATGAATTTCATTTATGTTTTTGGTCAAGAACAAAAGGACCTCTTCATGTTCAGAACCCATTAATTACTAATTTGGCAAAATTTACTTCATGTTCCCAAGAAAGGAAATACTTCCACACTTCTTAGGCAATGTGGAAGGATGAATACAACACAACTACAAACCATTTCCTAGGAAACGGCTATTTATCATCAAGCTTACAAGAAAGCTGCTGTTTGAAACATTTTAGTTATTTCTGTTTCACTTACTACCAGAAGTGATTTCCAGCATTTTACAGAAGTCAGATCTACTTTGTGCATTATGATTTGGGTTGGAGAGCATGGAGCCAGCTAGTCATCTTGGACTGGACCTCCTATCAGTCCTACCAAGTATAGCCAAATCGTTTTCAGCCAAATCAAGCTGAAAGAGTTAGTAGCTGTAATAGCCTGGAGGCCAAAGTTGCCCGTCCTTCAGTATACAGCAAACTTGCGTGAGCTGCAATGTTTCAATGTCTTTATCACGGTCACAAATATCAATGAGAAGATGCTATAGCTGGAGATATATTGGCAACCAAACTCACAAAATGGTTATCTGGAACCAACTGTTCAGTGCTTACCACATATTTTAAGCGGGGCTTCAAGTTCTAACAGAATGGGCTGGCTAAGAAAGATCTCTCGCGATTTCAAACACAGTCCTCTTATTTCATTCTCTTGAAGCTGGACATTTTTACCAGGTTTTGATCCTCTCACTGTGGAGGGAAAAAAAGAAGGGTTACTTGAAGCAAGAGAGAGAGAGAGAGAGAGAGAGAGAGAACAACTGTGCTCAAAACCAATTACACAACAAAACATTGTGACTAAAATAGTTGGCCAACTTCTGAATTTCTTTTGATTTGTCGCCAAGGCATCTTATAATTACAGAGCCAAGTCAAAACAGAGGAGCCTTGGGTCCTTTCTAAAGAGAAAGGTGAAATAAGAATGTTAAATAAAGTTTGCTCATTGCTAAAACGGTACAATGGGCAAGTAAAAATACACTAACTGCCTAAGTTACAGAGTGCTCCAACATTTTAACGGCCCAGAAAAACAAATCCTCTGCATTATGCATTTTATGCTACCATAATATTGTAGATACAGGTGCAGAGATTATAATTTTGAATGTAGTCCTATGTTGAGACATTTTATGCTGGCAACATTTTCCTCACCCCCTGGAAGTACAGCACCTCTAGCCCAACTGACAGCTTATTTCAATTCCACCCTCTTTAAAAAAGCATGCGTATTGGGACTCAAAATAAGCACACAGATTAATCTGGGATTTAAGGCACTTATGATGGGTTGGTAAGGCTGTGAACATGTGACTAACAAGGCTCTCAAATAGGTATATATCCACACAACAGTACCCAGTTATGAGCCTATTCTTAGCCTAACCGGTGTATAAACGGCGAATTAAAATCGGCTGCCAGCAACAGCACAGCAGGTTCCCAACAGCCATCCAAAGCATCGACAGCGCTTTCAATTACACTAAAGGGGAAGGAATGATCACACCTTAAGGTTTTCAAAGCTAGGGTAGGTTACAACATGAGTCCAAGGAGGTTAAATGAGTATTAATTTATCCAGCAGGACAATGGCCCTGTTTGCATCACTGAGGTTTCCTACCTCCTGCTTGCTGAAGCCGGTGAGACAAACACCCCCACCTGGATTCCCCAAGACTTCAAGGGCACCGTATTTTAGTGCCAAAGATGCGATTTTATTTGAGCCCCTTTGCGCTGCTCTCCCACAGCAAGTGGAGCGAGCCCCCTCCCACGTTTGAGCGGGCAGCTTTGAAGGGCTCAAAGGTCATCTTTTTAAGCAGATTGACTTGGAATATCCGGGTCTCAGAAACGTGCTGCAATTACGAGCAGATTAGCGGCCGGGCAAAGTTGGTGACCTGACCAAGGCATGCTTCAATGGTTTTCCCTCTCAGTCACGCTCGGCAGGTGGCATTATCAGTATCACTAGATAGCTAGGGCTCTCCATTAAAACACTCAGCGCAAGGAATGATGCACCAACCGACAGAAATCTTTTCCCAATGCTGTCGTGTCACTGCTCCGTGGCTGGAGAGCTGAATGCATCGTTTCCCCCCCAAATTCACTCTCCTACCTAAAACTAATTAACCTGAAGCACACAGCAGCAACACAGGTTGTTGTTGTTGTTGTTGCATGCAGTCATGTTGCCTCTGACTATAAACACAATTTAGAGATGATATAAAATAACTGCACTGTAAAAATCAACTATAATATATTAAAACAGTTTCACGGGGGGGGGGGAAATGAACTAAACCATGTTGCTACAGTTACAGCCTCCATACATAGGACACAGTGCAAGCCTCTTATGCATGATATAATGAAGTGCCATATAATGTACAAGATCTCCGAGATTGGCTTCTGATTCATCAAAATGAAGGAGGCAACGCATCATTTAAAAGCCGCAGAAGCCATGCCTAAAATTTAGATCCAGGACAACATTCCTGATAGCCACATGGTTGTTATTTTTTCATCGTCAACTCTGCTAGGTGCAGAGCAAACAAAAACTGAACAGTACTAGTGCAGGATACCTGAAAAGGTGTGACTACAAGTTAATCTATGGAAATGAAGCAGTCCAAGTTGCGGGATGATGGATTTTTTTATACATTCCACAGCCTGGTACTCCAGCCCACAGCAAATTTATAGCATTTTTATTTAAACATCTGACTTAAAAAGTTTAGCCTAAAGTAAATAGTGTTCTATTCCAGCATTGAACATTTGATATTTACCATATGCATGGCAAATTTACAAAGCAGCAGGATGTCCTGTAATCACTACCAAAAGCACTACAATCATGTGCCTGCAATGCAGAGGCTTAGAAGCTATTTTTAGGGCTCCAGCTCAATTCAGGAACTGTAAACTACAATATACATTCTAGCTGTGTTAGAAATGAATGTGGAGATGGATTTAAAATTGTTTCTGAAGCAAGAAACATCTTTTAGACAGTCCTTTCTTTTAGAGAGTCCAGGATCTTAAAAAATGAAACTTGCTGTATACGGTTTAAATATTTATGTATTACAGCTGTTGCCTGATTAATTGCAGCATCTTTGCAAATTATTTTGAAGTTCTCTAATCCAGCCAAAGAAATACATCTTAAGTTCTGCTGTCCAGTCACTTTCAAAACTGATCCAAAAAAGTAGTATACACTGTATGCTGAAGAGGTTCAAGCTAGCACCAGATCTGGTGTGTCAGTGGCTTTAACTGTAAACTGACAACCTTGTCATTAACAAATTATGACGTTTGCCCTTGGCCTGATCAGGAAGAGCCACCTTGCTCAGTGTGCTGTGTAAATAAAACCTTATCCATAAGGATTTTACATCCAGAAATACAAACTGTCACCAAATGTTTGTTTTGCAAACATGTGAGCTGAGCCTCAACTATTTATAAGGAATCCTATAATATGTACACCTTGTTATATCTTGTTCCATTCTCTTGAACCACTGTTATTAAATTGCCAAATAAGTCTTGTTCGTGTTTCAGTATGTTGGCAAAGAAAAGGGGGTAAGAGAGAGAAAAAAAAAGAGGCAAGGCGTTTTAAAGACCAACAGTTTTTGCAGTGTGAGCTTTCATACATCTGTTTGCACTCCCTGTGTTTGGCGCAGGGGATTTTGACCCACAAAAGCTCACCCTGAAACAACCGGGCTGGTCTTTCAAGCGCTGCAGTGCTTGGCCTAGCCCCCCTTTTGCCAACATTTTAATGAATTAACACTTGAAGCAACAGCAGACGCTAGCTCCACGACAAAGCCCTTATCCTCTCTTCTGGTTGGGTGAGGGGTGCTCAGACCTGAAGCATCCATTTATTGGTGAAGGAAGCGTGACAGGGAATCTCAAAGAAGTATACAACAGTGCCTCGGATAACGACGGTAATTCGTTCTCCGAGATTAGTTGTTATCTGAAACACGTCGTTATCCGAAACGCAGTTTCCTGTAGGAATGAATGGGAAACTGTTTAATCCGTTCTGGAGCCTAGGAAAAAGGCACAGACACCTGTTTTTTTGCTCAAAACTCTTTAAAAAGTACACTTTAAAGGTACAGACGCAATTTCACCTGGGATAACTTTTTTACTGAAGCATGCTGGAAATTCATTATCTGAGGCCGTCCATAGGGAAAATTCCTTATCCGAGGCAGCCCATAGAAAGATTCGTTATCCAAGGCAGACCTATACCTAGGAATTGCGATTCGTTATCCGAGGCAGCCCATAGGGATAATTCATTATCAGAGGCAGCCCTATACCTGGAAATTTGCAGTTGTTATCTGAATTATTCATTATCCAGGGCAGTTGTTATCCGAGGTACCACTGTACTCTGAAAAACCCACAGCGAATCTAACTTCGGCCAGTGAGGGGCTCCTGAGCAAGACGAGCTGACGGCATCAGCGAGGAAAGCAAGGACCTCCCCACTGGCCTAGCTGAGACTCAAGACCCATTTGGCTGTTATTCACCCAGTCCTCTCGTCACTTTCTACGCCCGGAGAACAGCCTTGGAAAATTGTGCTTCTCCATAGACGGAAGACCTACACGCAGGCAGGTCCACGCAGAGAAAGTCATAATGGAGAGGGGAGGAATTTAGCATTTCCAGATGATTTGCACTAAGAAGCGAATAGGACTAGAATGCCACTTGTATTTTTTCCCCTCGGGAACAGTCTTCTCCAGTTGCCATTATGTAACTTCTACGTAACACCGTGTAAGAGGAAGCATTTTAATTTGTCTTACTTTCTCTGTCCCCTCCAACTATTCCCCTCTTTTGCATTTGATTGGATACAGCCCGACTCTTCTCTTTCATACCTAAAATCACCTTACGTGCAGAACGGCTGAAAGTCAACTACAAAATAAAATTGCTTCATAATTTTGAAAGAACAAGGTATTCTAGAGATGAGATGTGATTTGTGCTGACTGTAGCTTTCAAACAACGGGAACTGCTCACTCAAGCATGGCTTCAGAAACAAATATGTTTTAATATAGGAACGCACACAGGCACTGTATTAACATCATCTGATGAGGCTGAGATGCATCTACTTTGTCAGGCGCATACGCCCACGCTATGGAACATGCTGTTAGGTCTTTGCAAAGCTAAGATGACTCGTGAGTGCAGTCTGAAGGAGTTTCCTACAAAGAAGTGTTACTAATGTAGACAATTAATCATGCAAAGCATCCCTAAGCTTACCTTAAGTTAAATGGTGCGGCGGGGGGCAGACTGAATGCAGAAGACATGCCCAGATACATGGGCTATTTTCACAGAGGTCTATCTGCTTATACTTTACTTCCTCTAATAGTAAATTCAAGCTAAGCATTCTAATAGGTGGCATCCCAAAAACATTCAGAGCCATGCACTCTGCTTGCCCTGTCCAAGAAACCACCAAGGAAGAAAAATGGCACAATTGCACATGGTTCATTGCTCCTCTAATAATCCTGGGTGTGGGAGTCAGCTTCAAAACCTAGCTTGCTGAAAAACAAGTAAAGAATCCTCCTTCTGGCACTAGTAGATTTCTGGCTAGTTTAGTGGCTCCTGCTTGTAGAAGAAGCCAGGTAGGGATAGTTGACATAGAATGCATGAAAGCAAGCCAGGATTCAGAGGAATTCTGGTTTAATATTTTGAACTAATATGGCCAGTCAGAACAAACCACTGTCCGCAGCATTTAGATACAACCTAGAACTGCTGCCACTAGTTTTTGAGTCAACGCTGCTTTTGAACTTCTGTCCTTAAATGTGAAACAGAGAACAGCCCCACTGGAACTTGCAATAAGGACCAATAGGTTTAATGGAACTAAGAAGGAGTGGGTTTGCTTTTCTAAGCCAACTAATGAAACAATTCTGTTTCGTATTCAGCAGCATGTTATCTATAAAACAGAACTGATCTGGTAACTGGGAGGATGGGAAATTACTGTAAACTATACTTCGGACTTGGTTGAAGCTTCGTAAGAAACCACTCTCCCATTCTCAGGATACCATATAACACCCCACCTTGAGTGTCTTGAGTTCCTAAGGAAATTAAACACTTCTGCTTTCAATTTTAAACTTAATGTAGTTCTCTGTTAGGGGAACTATGGATCACGCAAGCATACCTGAGACGAAAAAGTGTTCAAATCATGATTTCACTTCATAGTTGGCATTCACTAACTACAATTTTAATTCACTAGAGTTCAAGATTTTATGTCACAGAATGCAGTTTTCAAAAACTCTGATGACGCTTTTAAATTCTCAACAGGCCCAGAAAAAGGAAACAATTGCCTAATCCTCTCTGTAGCATCCTTTTAGCAGGAAACCATTGTTTCCCACTGCTCTGAAGCAAGGAGTTTTTGTCACCGACTGCTTCAGAGTTTCACTATGTCCACGAATGTCAAGCAGTTTTAATCCCTTGCAAACAAAACTGGAAACAAAAACTAATCTACGTCTACATTTTTGGAAACATCACATATCACAAACAAACCCGCCAAAATATATTAGGGTCAATTCACAAGCAGTCAAGAGAAACGGTCACCCATGCAGCCCAGTTGCATTTCAAAGTAATCAAAGTTTCAAGTTGATGCCACTGTCCTTGAATTTAACCTGTAATTTGTTTCCCAGCGGACTGTTCACCCCAGACTTAAGAACTCAAGCCTATTTTTAAAGATAATGACTATAATAGAGGGACACCTTTCGCGCCCTCATGATTTTCTGGGGCTAACAATCATGCAGTGTCAAAAGGGAAGCTAATAAGCTGTCAGTTATTCCTTTGAGCAAAGCAGGACTCCACTTTTGTTAAGGACCACACAATGCAATCAAAGATCACTCTAAACACAACGGCCTATTTGTCTTCTCCAACTAAGAAGCATCCAAATGAAGTACTGTACTGCATACATAGCTGAGATTCCCCAATAGCAGATTTTTAAAAACAAGTATCCTTTGCACAGAGAAAACTGGGGGGTGGGAAGACTACTTTAATCTGAAAGATTACTAAAAGGGATAAAACACCCGGGACCCTCCGTTTTGGAAGCAAACCCTTCAGGCCTGCTCCCTTTACTCCCCATCTAAAGAAATGATTATGGGCCTCAAAGAAAAAGACCACGGAGAAACGGTGATGAAGCATGTGAAATAGTGATTTCAGATTCCAGCTGTATTCAGCAGTGAATTTGCTACGCTGTTATGGAATGGGAGGCTTTTATGAAACAGCATTCCTCCTCCATAGTTACCTCAAAACAAATATAGCGCTTCCCCTTTCTTTAGCTTAAATGATGATAACATCCCTTTCCATCTACGTAGTCATAAAAAAGAAACTTTCAAAGGGAAACCAGAACGCGTTCCTAATCCAGCCACCCTCATTCCATCGCTAGATGTCCATTTAAAAAAAAGAACAAACAAAATTCCATCTTCCAACTTTCCCCTTCCTAGAAACACTTTTTCACAAGTGAGATCAGCCTGCACTGAAACACCACCTTGACCTCATAATCCCTCCTTACCAAGCCAAAAACACAAACAGTACATCCTTGCTTTGCTTAAAATACCGTACTACACCCCACTCTGATCTCTTCCCTCCCAATACAACCTATTCGGGGTATCGTAAATCCTTCCCACTCCAATGCACACCTCCCTCACCCATTTGCACCTCAATAACCCCCCCCCTTCAATGTCCCTGCATGCCTGGAAGAAAAGATACCCTCACCCTTGCAGGACCTAAGGAATTCAAGTGCATCTCTTAAAAGCCCTTATCACAGGAACCCAGGGAACTTAACCTCCCTAAATCCATCACACATACAGTACTCAAAAAGTACACACCCTCAACAACATCACTGCCCCCTTAAATTCACTTACACGTTTTAAAAACCAGAAATGTCAGTTAGGAAGGCAGAAAACAAATGTGAAATCTCATGTCTATCCACATTCTGCCAAAGCTAAATATGCTAAATCTGCATTTCCCTCCACAAACCTTTTAAAAACCCAAACCAACGAACCCTAAACGCCCCTTATTTTGTCAAAACACTATTTCTCCATCAATCCTATCACTGCCTTTCTCTGCCAAAATACCTTTTGGTCCCCTGTGTAAGCCCCAAAATCCTCCCATGGATATTGAGTGGGCTAGAAATATACTTTATTTTGTAAAGGGGCAGCACAGGGTATCTGTTTGAAATAAAAGAAGGGGGGGCTCTATATTGGATACTCCCATCTGGCGCGCACACCCTTTCTCAAATACTTTCCTGCCCTCTTTTATTTGGGAAATTTTAAAAGCCACCCCCTCGGATCTTCCCTACCAGGAGGAGGGAAACGAAAAAAAAAACAGGGTCTCCGGCTTAAGGTTTTTCTGGACCTCTTTGCGCGATGCAGTTAATCCCTAAAAAAATAATAATTACACAGTACTTTCAAAGCGGGCATCACAAAAGCGTGGAAAGACATAAGAAGCATAGATATTAAGGGATGGGCATGATTGGGGAACAGGACCCTAAATTAAAAGTCTCCAACCCCCCCCCCCCTAAATCCTGAATGGCCCCTTTCTTATAACTGAGAACCCCCCCCCCCAAAACACACACACAAACACACTGATTTTCCCATCACCCCAATTGGGTGGAAAGGGTTTGAAAAATTATCTGGGACTTGGATGCAGTTTTAAAACCAGCCTTGCCTCCCTTGGTGAACCCCCCTCTTTTCCCACAAAGGACCTCAGCACCCCATCCATCCTCCATCAAGAAGGCATTTTGGTACAACGCTTGGGTGAAGACCGCTTGCGATCCCAAGCTCAGCTTGCCTTATTTCATTTTATTAGTGACCTATATAAAGGCATCACCCTAGCCTATCCGTGTATTGATTTTGTTTTCTGGGGGAGGGGGGGTCACACAGCTCCAATCCCTTTTCACTTTTGAGGAAACCTCCGTCTCCCCTCCCCCCCAATACATACCAGGCCGGCCCCTTTCAAAGCCCCCCTCCCA
>JAHTLZ010000019.1:355175-369587 GCA_023846285.1 Phrynocephalus versicolor | reverse complement strand
GCATCCATCCATCAATCATCCCCTCCCCCCCACCCCCTCCTCACCTTCCAGCAGCCGTTGGATGATGCTGTCGATGTTCAGCTTGTCAATATCCGCCATCGCCTCTCCTCAACGGCGCCCGGGGAGGGGAGAGGGGATCCCCCCCGGATCGCTCCCGAGCCCGGCCGGCTTCTTTCCTCTCTCTCTCTCTTTTTTCTTTCTTTTTTCTCTCTTTCTCTCCAACCGCCTCTCGGGTTTCTCCCACTCGAGGCCCTTCTTTTTTTTTTCTTCCTCCCCCGGGACTCGCGTCTCCCCTTCTCCGTCGGAATGCCGGCTCACTCGCTTCCTCAAATCTCTCTCTGTGTCTCTTTCGGCGGCTTCCTGGGCTCGATCGCCTCAGAGCGGCTGAAGGATGACCGGCGGCGGCGGCAACGAACAAAATGGCCGCCCTTTTCTCCTCCTCCTCCTCCTCCTCCTCCTCCTCCTCCTCCTCCTCTGAAGAGGGAGTTCTGCCTCCTTGCTAACCAACGCGCGCGCAAGGATCTACGCCAGCCGCCGGACTTCTTTCTGAGGCTGGAGCGGCGCGCGCGCCCTGCAGTGCAGCAAAGCGCAGGCGCAGTGCCACTTTCAACCCACCCCCCTTTCCTTTCCCTTCGGTTCGGGGGGGGTGATTATTTTCTTTGGCGCGCGCGTTTTTTTTTACCTCGGATCCTTCCGCTCTTGAGGGGACGGGGCGAGCGGGAAGGGGTTTTCCCTCAGTTTCAGCTGAGGGGACATTTGAGGCGGTTCCAGAAGAGAAGCCGGGAGGGGGCAAAGAGAAGCAAAATGAGAGGGGAAAAGAAACTTAAGACCAAAAAAATGTTAATGTTAGAAATAATATTAATGTCCCCCTCGAACTTTAAAAAAAAAGAGGGGGGGTTAGTTGGCGGAGAAGGGCTTTGGTCCTCCCTCCTCCTCCTCCTCCTCCCTGAGGTCCAGCTCCTTGACGAGGCGGCGAGGGGCCAGTTCGCCTCAGGAGCGGCCCTCAGTCACACCGGGAGGGTTTTGGACACCCGCCGCTTCACCAAGCCTGCCAAGAGGCGCCCGGCGTAGCGCAGCCCGGTGGCCCCGCCGGGCACGGAGGCGAGCAGATAGGCGGCTCCGGCGGCCACTTGCACGGCGGCGCCCAGGGTGGCGAGCAGGCCGCTCCGGAGGGCCAAGGCGGCGTACAAGGTGGCCGCCACCGAGCCCAGGTAGAAGAGCAGGGCCAGCGGGGGTCGCCCCCCGGGGCCTCCTAGTCCAAGTCCTCCTCCTCCTCGGAGGAAGGCGGCGGCGCCCAAGGCGAAAGCCGAGCCCAGCGACCAGAGCAAGGCGAACTTGCGAAGCCGCAGGAGGGAGCCGGCCAGAGCGGCCAGGCCGAAGCAGAAGGCGGCCAGAGACAAGCACAGCCCGGCGCCCCACAGCCGTTGCCCCCGGGAGAGGCCCCCCAGCCCCCAAGAGGAGGAGGAGGAGGAAGGCTCCGGGGGTTCCTCCGAAGACGGCGAGCCGAACCACCACCCCCAGCCCCAGCCGGAGCCCCCCAGGAGAGGATCAGGCTCGGCGGCGGCCCGGGATGATGGAGACGGAGGCCCCGGCGGGGGACCCGAACCGCTACCGCCGCCACCGCCGCTGCTTTTGGATTGGGCCAAGTATTCCTGCAATTGCCGGCTCAGGTCCGCCATGTTGCCCAAAGGGGCCACCCTCCCCCCCCCCGCCGCCGCCGCCAGAGGAGGAGGCACTTCCGGTGCCCTCGCGAACGAACGACCGGCGGGAAGTGGGGGGGATGAGCCCCACCGCCCCTCCACTCCACGTGCTCCTCATCCTGGAGCCTCCTCCTGTGTAGCCTTCCTGCAGAATTCAACTGAAAAAACCGCCCAGAGACTACTTGAAGGAGTGTAGTGGGGACGGTATAGAAGCAGGACACTTTGGTTGGGCTTTGCTTTTAAGGAGTGGGGTGGGGGGGCCGTGCCTGGCCTTTTTCCTGATCCAGCGAGGAGTGAAGGAATGCCCTGAGCCGCCCAGAGAGTGACAGGCTGGAGATAAATAAATAAATAAATAAACTTTATTTCTGATGCCGCCTTTCTCCTCCAAGGGACCCCCCCCAAGGCGGCTTACAGTACCAATTCGATACAATTAACAAATTCAAGACATACATTATTAAACATCGGTTTCCACCTACTTACTGGCAGGATAGGAAAAAGTTTTGGAAGAGGGAGCCAGGCAGATAAAAAAAAAAAAGTAAACCAAACCTGTGTGTGTTCAGAGGCACTCTCGCTATTGAAGTTTGTTCCTGAATTGTATCTGGAAGTTGGGTCATGGCTACTGGACTTCTTTTTTCAGAGATAGAAACGTTTCACTGTTCATCCAAACAGCTTCATCCGTCTGAATACAGGTAGTACAAGTCCTCCATCTTATAGTCAGTCAGCTTTGACCTCTTGTCACCCTGGCCTGAATTAGGCTCATAAGATGAACAATGGTCTAAATAGGCTCGTTAGGGAGACAATAGTATCCATAGCCTTAAGGTGAACAATGGCCTAAGGTGCTGAAACCTATCAAGAATGGGTCGTTAGCTATGGCCTTGGTGGTGAAGGCTTTTTGATTTGTCTGGGTACTGTGGAAAGCACAGCCTGATAAGTAGCAGATAGACTATGCCTGAGCCCACCTCCTCTGTTGAGGGAGGGAGTTTCAATGCTCACATGAATGGCCTCCCTTACTCCTCTCTCAAACCACCTCTCTTCTTTGTCTAATATGTGTACATCCTCATCTTTGAAAGAGTGCCCTTTCTCCTTCAAATGGAGGTGTACTGCTGATTCTGGTCCTGAGCTGTTACCCCTCCTATGTTGGGCCATCCTTCTGTTTAGTGGCTGTTTAGTTTCTCCAATGTAGAGGTCTGAACACTCCACACTGCATTGGACCGCAGATACTATATTGCTCCTTTTATGGTTTGGGTTAGGGTTAGGGTTACGGTTAGGGTTACGGTTAAGGTTAGGGAGCAACCATAAAAGGAGCAATATAGTATCTGCGGTCCAATGCAGTGAGGAGTGTTCAGACCTCTACATTGGAGAAAATTAACAGCCATTAAACAGAAGGATGGCCCAACACAGGAGGGGTAACAGCTCAGGACCAGAATCAGCAGTACACCTCCATTTGAAGGACAAAGGGCACTCCTTCAAAGATGAGGATGTACACATATTAGACAAAGAAGAGAGGTGGTTTGAGAGAGGACTAAGGGAGGCCATTCAAGTGAGCATTGAAACCCCCTCCCTCAACAGAGGTGGTGGGCTCAGGCATAGTCTATCTGCTACTTATCAGGCTGTGCTTTCCACAGTACCCAGACAAATCAAAAAGCCTTCACAACCAAGGCCATAGCTAACGACCCATTCTTGATAGGTTTCAGCACCTTAGGCCATTGTTCACCTTAAGGCTATGGATACTATTGTCTCCCTAACGAGCCTCATTCTTCATTTTATGAGCCTAATTCAGACCAGGGTGACAAGAGGTCAAAGCTGACTATAAGACGGAGGATTTGCACTAGCTGTATTCAGACCAATGAAGCTGTTTGGATGAGCAGCGAAACGTTTCTATCTCTCAAAAAGAAGTCCAGTAGCCATGACTCAACTTCCAGATAAACTCAACTGGATGACTGAGAATCTTCACAGACATATTCCTGGATTGGATAAGGCTTTATCTGAAGCAAATCTAAGCTATGGAAAAGTTTACTTTAAAAAAAAGACAGCTTTAGTACCTCTTGCTTTACCACATTAATTGACTATGAACCCAATTAAATGAGGAAAACCACTTGTACTTTAAAAAGCAATTGTATGACACCTGGTCATCGTATGTTCATGGAGAAATGAAAAGAAATATGTACTATGAAAGTCCTCGGAAGAAATAAATCACCAGAACTGCTACAGGCTAAACAGCCAAAAATCTGTCAAAAATCATTGCCAAGTGTATGCCAACAAATATAGAAAACAAAACAATGACCCACACAGAGCCAGGAAACAGTTGATACAGTATATATATGCCAGTCGCCAAACATCAGTGACTCGAAACTACAGTCCTTCCCATAACATTTAAAGAAAAAAGCACTAAGGCAAGTCTGCAGTTGGCCATGAAAGACAAAAATCACAATTACAGAAGATCTACACAAGTTTAATGTGGGCCATGAAGAAATTGAGATTGCTAAACATACTGTATGTCTTGCTTCATTTGTCAGTCCAAATGGAGAGTATAAAGCCAGTCACAGGCTTTTTAGGTTATAAGAGCGTTTGAGGACAAGGCATGTTGGAGCTCACTATAAACTGAAGGCAACTTTGTGTCATGTAACTGCAACAAGATGGATACAACTACTTCTGGCATGCATTCAGGTAGTTATTTTTTAAAAAGAACTAACACTTCAGTAAGAACAATGTATCTTTTATGCTACATAAAATAAACATTTCCTCTCCCTTGAAAAAAAGTTACTAAGCAGGATAATAGCTACTTTCTAGTGGAAATCACAAAGCAGGGATAATACATTCTAGCAGCAGGTTGTTTCCTCTGTACCTTTGAGCTTGATAGCTGATCTTTTACTGCCATTTTTTAAAAAAAATTAATAATACCTGCGCTGAATCATTGAAAAATAAGTTTCTTTATAGACCAAGAGCCACACATTTTATACTCTCTTTGCTTCATTTAAGGTTCTAAGAAATTAGAAAGTTTGCCTTCTTTGCCCTTTTTAGTGATTAAATCTAATTGGAAAACCATGTTTGCCTAATGAATAATTATGAATAGTAATAAATAGTTATGAAGAATCTGAAAAGGCCTTTTAGTGACCAGGTAGTGGCATTATTCAGCTTTATTTCTATGGGCAATATCTATCTCTGCTCCTACACTGCAGACCTGTTGTGAGGATAGAAGTGTACATGGGAGGAGAGCATCATCACAAACTCAGTGGAAAAAACATTGGATGCAAATCTAAATAAGAAAATACCCACCATGTAATCATCAAAAAAATGGAAATGAGTTCACTATTATAGTGAGGTAATATGCTGACATAAAATGGAAAGGGTATGATTGTGTTCTTCCAGGTAAATTCACCACTTAGTACAATTCATGCTCTCCCCCCACCCCTGGAAATGACAAAAGCCAGTCAAGAAGAAGCCCCTGAAAGTCCAAAACAATTAAAATCAGTTGAGTGTTGATAATATGGTATCATAACATCATTGGCAGAGAGAATGTGCAGGGTTGTAACCACTTTTATTTTTAATCTTTTGCTGAATGCCATTTAATTAGCATATTTATTATGAAGTTAATTGGTAGGGTAGTTTTTTTTTTTTTATGATTCCTGCTGATGCCAAGTCAGCACTGCCTTTCTGCTCTAGGGCAAATGCACACAGAGAGAGAGAGAGAGAGAGAGAGAGAATCCTTTACACTGCCAGTTATATAATAACATTAACCATAACATCTCATTATCACTAGCAGTGCAACTAGCAAGCATTAGAGTTCAGCTAGAATGATAGGGAAGAGGAAAACTGCAAAGTCAGCTCGCCTTGAAGCTAGTCAGAGTCAAAGCCAGAAAGATGTATGTAGGTCACCGTCAGCTTAGGAAACTGTCGTTAGCAAGCCAGAGCAGCATCAGGGTCCTAACAACACCCCACATTTTTATCTTTCAGTCGGGTTCTGTGGCTTTTAAGATCTCTAAAAGCCCAGGCAGGGCAAAATGAGCTTCATCAGGACTACACAATACATAAATAAATAAATAAGACAGATCAACACGGCATTTAGAGGCAAAAAGGTTCTTTGCCAAGATCTTGAGGTCGTGGTGTCTTTTGCTCACTCCAAGGCCCACCCTCTACCTAGTCATGAACAAGCAGACTGTGCTCTCTGCTAGCTTATGTTATCACAAATGATCATCTTTAAGATACCACACATCTCTTTGATGCTTGTACTGTAAGATCAAACAGGGAGCATGAAGGTGTTAATATCTATACTGCAGTTGTAGCTATTCGGTACCACTCCCACCTTCACGGCTTCATCCCTGGAATCATGAAATCTTGTAGTCTAGTCAAGGACTCGGAACTTCCCCAGTCTTCTTCAGTCAATACACTTTGGACTTCATGCTTCAGATGGGTTATTGTTTAAGTGACATGGATTGATTGGCTCAGTTTCTGAGTCTTCATCGGCCAAGTTTCTCCAGCGATAAAACAATAAATGGTTTAGGCTGAAGTTCAGCAATGAATGTATAAGATAAAAAAAATTAAATGTTGTTTGGTCCTTTTGATGATAGGGAGATAACAAAATCAGAGCAGATAGCTCCCACTCTTTGCTTCCCCCACCCCCAGCGAGGAATTGAATTGCAAGTAGTGTGATATTCTTGGGGGAAAGCTGATGGGATGTCTGGGGGAGGGGGAAGGAAGGAAATAAGATGTTTTGAGGAGGATTACTCTCTCATGCTTCTTAGGTTGTTGGTTGAGTTACATAAAGGTTTCTATGGCAACGCCCCACATTTTTCACTAGATCCAACAAACTGCACAGTACAGAAAGATACCCCCAAAGGCAGATTTAGTTGCCCCATTTTGCTGTTTATGGGTGATTCCTCTTTCTCCATTAATACCCCCTCACCTGTTTTCCTCCAGCTGCTCCAGTTACAAACCCCATCCACCTCTTGCCCTGTGGCTACTGAGAGTCATACTTCCAATTCCAATTTATATCAGTTTAATACAGCTTCCGTTTTTAATTCATAGAGGGACTTAGATTTTTTTCCCTCAAGCAATCATGGATTTACCCCCCTCATGCCTCCATCCATTGCGTAGGTGAAAAAAAGATTTTGTTACCAGAGTTTCCTTAAAAGTCTACTTTCCACCTGTGCAAATTGTCTTTCTCTAACTAAAACAGAAGAGCAGAATGTGCAGGTCGTGAGCTGTCAGTCTGCTGCAGACGACACACAACATAACCCAAAAATGTGTACGTGTTGTTCATCAGCAGCTCACTTGCCTGGCCTTAATTCCAGCAGCAGGCAATCTGGAGGATTGTGTTTGATGCCCGACATGCACATATGCTCCCCATCCTCTTTTTTTAAGCAACCGCTGCATAATTTCCCTCCTTCTCAGTAGCATGTAGGTCACCAGGCAGCTGTA
Source organism: Phrynocephalus versicolor (assembly GCA_023846285.1). NCBI lineage: Eukaryota > Metazoa > Chordata > Lepidosauria > Squamata > Agamidae > Phrynocephalus > Phrynocephalus versicolor. The sequence goes on along the minus strand of JAHTLZ010000019.1, from coordinate 362,469 downwards.
GGGGCCGATCCGCTCGCAGTTGTCTCTAATTTAAAAACAGCCAAAGCTGCTTGTGCGTCGGACAGGCTGGGGTGATGCGGGTGTGTGTGTGCTCAGCTCCCCTTTGAATGTCTTTTTCAGGACACTGCCATCACCCATTTAATTAAACAAAGAAATGTAGCTTAATTTTTTTAAAAAATGAAGAAAGTCTAGGGGTGGTTTCATTTGCGCTTCTGGCTGGTTCAGCAGGCCTTTAATAGGCTTATGCTTATTATCACTGCTAGTGAAAGCATGAGCCTTACTGAAAGGTGAAATTCCCATTCTCCCAGCTCAGTGCTCTTGTAGGTTGACCTATTATGGTATAGTTTTATGCAGGAACTGGTTGCTCAGGAATGGTTAAGCAGCTTTGATTCTTTGGATAACACATATTTTTAGAGGCAGCAGCTTCGCTGGGTGTAATTTTCCCCAAGACAGCTCACTGGAACGCATTTTTGGATTCCCAGGCTTCAGGTTCTTGTTAGCTTCTCTCCATTGGATCAATGCATTTCAGTGCTGCTATGAAGAGATCTCCTTCCCTGATTTATTTCTCTGTCTCAGCTTGTGCTGTATTTTTGAATTGTTCAAATTGTGAGTTGCCTTGCTTGAAAAGTGGAGTTTCTGCCTTGAGGACCTTGGGAGGCAAAAAAGTTCCTGATTAGAACTTAAGAATAAATTGGTGGCTGTTGTTGCCACCTTACTGAAAACCTCAGACTGGCCACAATTACGTGATTATTTTATGATGCAACAAAAGCTGAGTTGTTCCATGGGATGGAAAGAAGAGTGTTTTATCCAGGGATTTACAGCATACAGGGAGACAGTTATGAAATTTGCATGGGGAAGGTGATAACGGGGGCAGGGAAGAAGATGGAAGGATCAGAGGCAAAATCATGGAATGAATAATGATTTAGTTATCATTTGAAGCCTCTGTAAAAGGAGAGGCCTAGGACTGAAATGAGGCAGGGGAAAAAAGAGCAAAGAAATGGAAGAGAGATGGATTTAGAAAAATACCTAATTTTATTAAAGCTCAACATTTCAGAAATGCAAATCATTTACCAATGAAGCAACCATTTTTAAAAGTTCTATACTCATTCATTAAGAAGAAAAAGCTGAAAAGGCATATAAATGCGTTGTATAAGAGACTATAATGAATGTCTCTACTATTCAAAGGTGTATACATTGTCCATAAAGTTAGACACAGGTACCCTAATAAGTTGGCTAGCCTTTTTATAAATGGTTGCACGTATGTTACTTAGAAATTTTCTGAAAAATGAATTCATACACTGTTTACAAGTAGTTGTATTAATGCTTTCAGGTTGCCTCTAAAGCAGTTGGACTCCTGAAATTGACTGCGCTGCGATAAGCCCAGGTACTCTTGCAAATTAATTTTCCTTTTGTCTCTTGACTGATCTTAGTATTATGGATATCGTTGATCTTTTTAACGATCATCAATAGTTTTTAAGAAAACAAGAGGCGACGTGGCCAAAACTGAATGCCATCCAATCTGCGGTTAAACTGCACGGAGGAGTACAGCCTTCTCTTAGCACTTTAACTGTTACTGATCAATAACAGAGAATTCTAAGCCCTTCATTCATCAAAGTGCAAATTCTAGACATTCCATAAGGTGAAGCCATGGCACCAAACCGCTATAACTGTACAGTGGAGGCACCCTCTGCACTCTTTTAATTGCAAGAGAAAGAAGCACAGTTTCGCTTGCGGTTGGAAGGGTGGGAGAACAGCAGGAATTTGATGGCAGCTCCCTGGAATTAGTAGTTTGACACCAGAAGAAGGGCTTGGCTTTGTGCTGGGCTTCGGTTTTGGTTTTTTTGTTTGTTTGATTGTGTTTGAAGAAAACACCTAAAATGCTGCAATCCCTTTTGACATAGCTAATTATGCCTAAGCGCCTTGAAGGGCAGTCTGTTGACAACACGATGCTCACCTGCGCAGGTACACCCCAACTGATGAGGGAGATGAAAGGTGAGTTGTAGCTTGTTGGACTGGATTGGGCCTTGCTTTTCTTGATCCTGGGATGGCTTGGTCCTTGAGAAAGGTTGCAATGTTTTTTTTTAGTCATTCTGATGCAAGAAAGTCTTTGTTGGTTTGCTTCTCTTCACCTTCTTTCTGATACAGTTGAACTTAGGAGGTTGCCTTATTATTGCATCTTGATTGTTTGAGTTTCCTGCTGCAAAGAGCTATGGTGGCGCCCCATTTTCTGGGAGGACAGGAAGCATTCAGAGATTCTGACACCACTGTGCTTTTTGAGGACATTCTTGTACAAACAGGTGGCGTCTCCATTTAACGCTCAACATCAGTCACCAAGTGCAGAGTGTGTGATTGTGTGCGATCTAGATACAAAAGAGGACTCCTGCTGTTCCGAGGGGAGGCACACTCCCCACCCCCACTGCTCTCTGGGAAGGGACAACAAGCAAAGGAAGGAAGGAAGGAGAGTCAGACAGACAGACCAGCAATATGCAAGGATGTAAAGCAAACAAAATCTTTGTGTACATGTCTATGCTTACAGGGACCACAGTTTCCATCAGATTCTCATCAGACCCTTCCTCAGATATGAGAACCAGCAATTTCATTTCTAGTTGGCTCTTATGGAAACGTGGATCTTCAGCATTTACTATGAAAAGGCCTGCTGGGACTCAAGAGAGGCGCCCCTCACTTTTGCTGCAAATGATTTAGTGGCCCTCTTAATTTGGAAGGAGTTGCAGAGGTGCCTTCTGCCAAAAGCTGCCTGGAGAAGCCACCTTGCTAATGAAGATTAAACCCTCTACAGCCGTGCCTAATGGAGAGCCATGAGTAATTGAAGGAGAGAGAATATTTTGATATGGAAGGCACTTGAATGAAAACAGTTCTCTCCGTCTTTTCTGAGAGCTTTCCTAAAAGACAGAGTGACCACAGAAGAGGGGGAAGCTCTTGTTAGGATCTTGAATGGAGCTCTCGGACCCCCACAGGACAACGAGGGGAGCCTCTTTGCATTCAGTAAGAAAGTCAAGAGTGCATCTGAGCATGTGCAGTGTGCATCCACTCACAATGAGTTGGTATTCTGTAGTTTCCATTTGATCTCCTTGTGCAGGAGTGGCCTCAAAGTAATCTCGATTTCTCTCTTCCTTTTCTCCTGCACAGGCTCCTCTGGCTGTTTCTCACCTTGATTTAGCCTCTCCCTAAGGTCCCCAGGGACCACAAATTTCTCAGCCATAGGCAAAATGGAACTGGAGTCTCATGGCCAATCTGATCCATCATGTCTTTCAAAAAACAAAGTTGAGCTTTTGGTATTCAGAAAGTGTCCCTACACCCTCAAGTCCGAATGTTGTTCTGAATTCAATAACAATACAAAAGTTCACCCAACAGTCAAGGGAGTTGACCAGCTTTCATCGTTTCCTGCCAGTTCAACCACACACTTTATAGGCAGGCTTCCCACTAAAAAGGGACCAACGGGGAAAGAGCTTGGGAGAGAAGAACAAGGTCGAGAAATCATGGTTGTCGAAGCATTCTCAGAGCATAAAGCAGTGAAGTGAATATTTGAGTTCTGCTTGAGAGTCCTGGATAGGGAACACAGCAAGTACAGCTTGTGAATTTTAAAACACTGTGCGTCAGAAATGTTACATAAGTCCTTGGGAGCTAAATATAACAGAGGACTCTTTTTTCTTTCTTTTCTTTTTGGAGATGGCTGCTTTGCTTGAGCAGGGCACGTGAGCACAAGTAAAAAACAGAAGCCGGTTCTGCTCTCGATTTTATTCCATGTCTTTGTTGGGCTTTCCCCATGGTCTGTGAAGAGCAACACAGCCATAGAACTCCAATGTTCTCTTCTCACAAAATTGGGGTTGTGTTGGAGAGACCCCATGGTTGTCACTACTTTGTATCAATAGATTAACTTACCAATCAGGGGGGAAACGGTCATCTTTTTCATTCTAGTACAGTTTGGCCCACTGCGACAATGCAGAAATGTTATCTCCCTCTGTAATTCTTTATATCTTGGGATTCTGCCTAGGGGGATAATTCATTCGGTTTTTTTTATTTGATTTGCTCTGATATTTTGGAACAGGATATAATTTTTCTGTCTTATGAATTAGGTTTTTTTTAAAGGTCACTATAGGGCAGGGTTGGGAAACCTCCAGCCCTCCATATGTCTGTGAAGATTCTCAGTCATCCAGTGAGTTTATCTGGAAGCTGAGTCATGGCTACTGGACTTCTTTTTTGAGAGATAGAAACGTTTTGCTGTTCATCCAAACAGCTTCATTGGTCTGAACACAGCTAGTGCAAATCCTCCATATTATAGTCAGCTTTGACCTCTTGTCACCCTGGCCTGAATTAGGCTCATAAGATGAACAATGGCCTAAATAGGCTCCTTAGGGAGACAATAGTATCCATAGCCTTAAGGTGAACAATGGCCTAAGGTGCTGAAACCTATTAAGAATGAGAGAGGAGTAAGAGAAGCCATTCATGTGAGCATTGAAACCCCCTCCCTCAACAGAGGAGGTGGGTTCCGGCATAGTCTATCTGCTACTTATCAGGCTGTTCTTTCCAAAGTACCCAGACAAATCAAAAAGCCTTCACCACCAAGGCCATAGCTAACGACCCATTCTTGATAGGTTTCAGCACCTTAGCCCATTGTTCACCTTAAGGCTATGGATACTATTGTCTCCCTAACGAGCCTCATTGTCCATTTTATGAGCCTAATTCAGACCAGGGTGACAAGAGGTCAAAGCTGACTATAAGATGGAGGATTTGCACTAGCTGTGTTCAGACCAATGAAGCTGTTTGGATGAACAGCGAAACGTTTCTGTCTCTCAAAAAAGAAGTCCAGTAGCCATGACTCAACTTCCAGCCCTCCAGATGTTTTGGACTGCAGCTCCCACAATTCCGAATCTCTGCTGCCAATGATCAGGGACTGTGGGAGTTGTGGTCCAAAACCTCTGGAGGGCCAAAGGTTCCCCACCCCTTCACAGAACATCTGACAGAGATCTTGATTAAAGTCTTAAAATAAGGCTGGTAACGGGTGGAGTACTCTATAGCTGTTATTAATTCATTCAATTATTTTTATATGTTTTTTGTTCAACGGGTTTATTTACTAATGTTTTATAGTGTAGCATCTATTTTAACTTGATTTTTAAATTATGTTTTGAGCTGCTTTGGTTGCTGATTGTAGATAAAGGCAGACTTAGACGTCGAAGCAATTAATAAATTGATGGCCGTTCTGCAGTTCCCCGGGAGCTGTGGTTCTGGCATTAATTAATTGCCAGACAAATGCCTGAATATATTTGGCGATTTTCTTTGGTGCTGTGTTGAACATTCGGTCATTGTTCTGTTTCTTTTTCTAGCAACGTTTGCACCTTTGTGAAATGGATGAATTGAAATAGACAGGGAATCTTTCAGGAACAGTAAGAGCTCATTGGGGTTGGGTGGTGGTGGTGGTGGTGGTGTATTGGGAATGCAGAGGCCAGGAAAATACTCTCTGCACAGATCATCTGCTCTGAAAAAAAACCAAGGAGAGTGAAACAGGCCAAGCGTTAAATGCGAATCCTGCAACACAAGCGCACTTACAAGCGTGCTTCTCTCTCTCTCCAAATGCTAATGAGTGAGTCATTGCTGAGCACTTTTATGCTTCCTCTTCCCTCCCTTGGGGAGTCTTTGCCCGTTCATTCCATCGGATGCTGGGTCCTTCTTTTCTGAATGGCAAATGCCCAATGCCCATCCTCTTGCAGAGACCTCAAACATACTGCTGAATGACGTTTCCCAAAGTCCACCTAGTATACAGGCAATATAAAGAGAGAGAAACCCGGCAGGGTCAGGCCAATGGTATATCTTGTCCCACAAGTTCAGGTGCGGCCCCTCCATAAAGCCAAATGAGGCCGTCGGCTCTGGCGACAGATGCTGGGCACGGCCAACTCATGGCATTTTACTGATCAAGGCGAAAGAGAAAATTCTCACATACATAAGCTCACTGGGCAGGCTGTTCAGTTTTTATTATAGCACTGGCAATGAAGTGGCACTGAGCTAGAAGCTTTTAGAAGAGGCAGCCGTATTAGTCTGTCCTAGCATATCAGGCCAAACCGAAAGAATAACCAAGAAGCCAAAAATGTTGGGTCACCTTATATATTTTCATGCGAGCTGTTGTGAGCAAGTCCACTTCCTCAGAGCTAGAAATGGATTCCTTTTCTAAAACTACACCACCTGTCACCTCCTAGTAACCATGGGGGATGTAGTAAAAGCTTTTATTAAAAATAAAATTTTGGAACTCCAGGGTAGACTGTCTCTTCCCATCTGATGGCAGCACCAGACATGGTCAAGTTAACAGTGAAGTTATTTGTAGAAGTCATAAAGTCCTTTATAATATATGACAAGTAATTTATTGCCTTATTTTTTTAAAAGAGTGAATGGCTTGTTATTAAAAATACATGTTAAATGACTTTTACAAAAAACTTTTAAAAACGTCTTTACAATTAAAAATGCTTGGTTCCCACGATAAAGTCAAATCTGCACTTGGGATTGAAATGGGACTAGGTTCTAAACTCCTTGCGGCAAAGCAGTAACTCCACGACGTTATTTGTGACTTGTCACTTCTAAAGCTCTGGTTTAGGGAGTGGCCAGAAAGCCTGTAAGGTGCACAAAGGCTTGTTCTTCAGCAGAGGGGAGTGGTTTGAGACAGGCAGCTCAGAAACAATGCGGAAAGGAAGACTCACTTGCCAGTCCTGTTGGCTTGTGTCCATAGAGGAGACATCCAGGCCAAGATTTCAACAGTGTGGCATTTCCAAGAGCTGTCCAGGGTGCTGAAGTGGTTTGGGGCACAGGGTCCTCCTGAACCATATCTCATTCTTCACCTCAGGCAGCAGCATATCTGGGGTCCGCCTGGAACAAACAATTTCCCATGGTGCCCAGCTGAGATCTTCCTCCTCCCCCCCCGCCCCCAAATTTGGACTATAGACCTCAGAACTCTTCATGGCCGTGCCATGGGAGTTGTAGCAGGGCCAAGTCTTGAAACTAGGAATCATTTGTATTCCGTCCCATTCCATGTTTGACCTGAAACTCAGAGGCCCGGAGCTTCCAAATACATTTGGCAGCCTTTATTTAGCCACATCTTCTTGTGGGAATTAGTTTAATCTCATTTTAAAGCAATCTAAACCAGTAACTGTCATCGCACGTCAGGGCAGTCAGTCCTATAAGCTAATTATGTATTAATTCTTGGGTCTGTTTTAAATCTGCTGCCAATCCATTTAATAGAGTGGCTCTGAGTTTTATTAGGTGCGAGAGAAGAAAAATCTGTCTCGTTTCC
>JAHTLZ010000019.1:329965-355165 GCA_023846285.1 Phrynocephalus versicolor | reverse complement strand
GCTGAGAAGGAAGAAGGGGCGCGCTGGGCTTGATCCAGGAAAGGGAGGTGAATTCTTCTTTCGACCTTCCCTAGCTCTGTTCACTGGATTCCCCCCCCCCTTTCCCAAAGGCATATCAGAACAATTTCTGCCCACCCTCTCTTCCCCTTCCTCTGTGCTTCGGGTTATTTGGCCCTCGGCTGGATCTATAAACAGTTTATAGCCGCCTTAATGCTAAGGAAAGGAGGAGAAGAGAGAGCAAGCAGCTAGCATGGCTCTGGAAAAGCGAAACAGAAGCTAGGAGCTTCCCTGTCGCTTACTGGGATTGGGGAGAGCACCTCCCAATTCCTGGTGAGGTTTCCCCCTGAGTAATCCTGCCTTGGCTAGGAGAATTTGAAGGGAAAGAGGAACACCAAATAGTGAGATGGACTGACCCCATAAAGGCAGCCATGGGATTGAGTTCACAAGAGGAGGGTTGCTAACATTTCAGAGGCCGCTCCATGCAGTCACCAACCAGCCAGACCCAAGAGATAGTCCTTAGAGGAAATTGGCCGCAAATGTTGAGTTGGAGAGGCAAGGACCAGGTCTCTCTTGATCCTTCTCCTGCTGCAGAAAGTTCAACCCATCTGGCACCTGGGTTTCCATAGAAATGAGAAAGAGTGGGTGCATCGCAGGACCATGTGCTGCTCATTATTTCTATGGAAACCCAAGTCCTGAATGGGTTAGACGAAGGTCCGCCATCTGTTCCGCCCTCCAGTTATGAAGGAGGGAAGGAAAACATGGCTCTCGGATGACATCACGGGACATATTCTCCTTGTCAGGAGTGGTTTCGTGAAGAAAGGGAGGGAGAGAATTGGCGGGAGGGGGGGGGGACATCGTCCTTGTGACGGAAGGGAGAGAGAATTTCCTGACATGGACCCTCTCTGGTCGGCTGCTCTTTTTCAGGGCACAGGCTTTGCTTTGACAAGGATCAGCCTGATTGCTTTCGCAGGAGCCTCCTCCGCCATCGATAGGAGAGATCATCATGAAGGCAATGGTAAAAACAGCTCTCGCCTAAGTTTTCCTTGAGACTAGACAGCGACAGGGTTATTTCTGTTGGGGCTGCCCTCGAAGGCACGCCACTCCCTCATTGTGGAAGGACAGCAAGCAATTGTCACTGTGTGGAAATGCTACTCACTCCTAGTTGGATTCTTGGCCCTTTCAAAGGGCTGTTTTTGACCCATAACAAAAAATACTGGTCTGGTTTCCAGTTATCTTACAGAGCATTCTCACCTCTGCCTACATTTTTGAAATTCTATGTCTCCTTGTTTGGTATCCCAGCCTTTGGGAAGGTGAGGTGCAGGGCCTTTTCTCTTGTAACTCCAGAACTTTCCTGGAATGCAACCACCTGCCAATGTTCATCAAGTGAGCTCTAATCCATCAAGGCCGTTGGATTTCATTATCTTCCCCCTATCTCACCGTACCAATTTTGGCAGTTCCTCCAAAATATAGAAAACTCATGTCTGACTTATTTTACAAGCTAGACAATTTAATCGATTTGGTTTCCTCCTTGGGGAACAAAATTTGAAGAGTGGTATGTCGGTTATCAAAAGAAAATGGAAAAGAGGGAGGGTGGAAAGGAACGTAAGAAAGAGAGCCTAACCACACAAACACACACACACACAATAACTTTTTTAAAAGCTGACTTTTCAAAAGTACCAAAAACCTGGGGGCTGGAAGTGAACCCAGCTCCCTGAAAACCTCTACTTTACCTTCAAAACTGAAAAGCAACTCAGCATTACAAATCCCTGTGGCTACATCAGTAGGATTAAATCTGAGGTGATGATGCCAGAGAGAAAATTGGGAACCTGAGGGAAAACAGAGCATAGCATCTGGCAGCCGTGTCTTAGCCCTGCTTCTCATTCATCCCTGTTACTGTTAATTAAAATAGAATAGGTTACACCAAAGAGCCGAAGCATTAAATGTGCATGCACGATGACTGGGATGAACATGCCCTGTAATGGTTGAACTGACTGCTGCATAGAGTTGGAAGAGACTTCAAGAGCCACCCAGTCCAACCATGCAGGAAATATAGGTCATAAAGGACCCTGAATGACCCATGGGATGCAATCTAGCTATTCACGATCTGTTACACGTGCAACCTCCATTTTGTCCTGTGTCCTCAAAGCCGTACACCTGGCTGTCCTCCTCCTCATGTTACCTTCCTACCAGTCCTTTAAGGTTGGTCACATTGAGAGCATGTAATGTGACCCAAGGTCACCTGAAGGACTTCCCGGCAGAAGAGGTAGTGACACAAGACAAAGAACAGATTTCAGATCTTCTGAATTAAATCGGAGACACACCTTCTTGTTCTTGTTCTTGTTCTTGTTCTTGTTCTTGTTCTTGTTCTTGTTCTTGTTCTTGTTCTTGTTCTTCTTCTTCTTCTTCTTCTTCTTCTTCTTGTTCTTCTTGTTCTTCTTCTTCTTCTTCTTCTTCTTCTTCTTCTTCTTGTTCTTCTTGTTCTTGTTCTTCTTGTTCTTCTTCTTCTTCCATATTCCTCCACCTCTGTCCTCCAGCGCCGAAGAGGATCCATCGCTAGGAGCGACTCTTCCGAATACACCGAGAAGGAAAAGGAAGTGATGGCGGAAGTTGAGTTAAGGAAACTGCAGCAACAGTTTCGGATCATGGTGGAGAGCAGGAAGTCTTCTGGGGTCAAGACGCAGCAGCTGTTGTTCCAGCAGGGGTAAGGGAGATAGGTTTTTAAGATGAGTAGAGAACCTCCGATCCCTTTATCATTCATGTTCCTGTGATTAGGCATAGAACGAGGAGCTGATTATCTTTCCAGTGACAGGCCCACACCTGTCCTCTTAACAGGTTTTCACAGTTGCACCATTTTTGACACTTGAAAGAGGCTTCCTTCTAGATACGGGATAACACAACGAGGCTCTCAGTATAAGGCATTTTAATATGTCCGAAATTTTATTTTCTCGTGTGTGTGTTTTTTTTTCATGTTAGCCTACCAATAAATATATGTCTTTTTGGTTTGATTTTCACTGCTTAATACGGACCTGTTACTCCTCCTCACCAGTAAACAAATCAATGCCTTGAAACAAGAGTACAATGAGATAAATTTACTCCTGAATCTCACCAAGTCACCCCGGAACATCTTCATAGACGACCGGAATTGCATGGAACTCAAATACCTTCTGCAGACCAAAGATGAATATGACGCTCTCATTGCCGCCACCAAGGCCTTGATCGTTGAACTTGACAACAAGGTAAAGAGCATGAGATATTTAATGAGAGTGACGGGACAGGCTGCTGATTAAAGTTAAACCCCTCCCCCCGGCCCTCGGATGTGTGGCTTGTAGAGATGGTCACGACTAAAAAAAAATGGTTTTTCGTTGTTTGTTTTTCGTCGAGGGGGTCTGTTTCGGTTCGTTTTCGTTTTCGTTGGGTTTTTTTTTGCAATTTTTTCGTTCTCGTTTTCGTTGCGTAACGAAACCGGAAACGGAAACGGAAAATTTCTGTTTCGTTAGCATTCTTTTTAGTTCAATGTACTTGCCGCAACAAAAACGAAAAACACAGCAAAGTTTTTCGTTTCGTTTCCGTTTCCGTTTTGTTTTTTGGACAATTTTCGTTTTCGTTTTCGTTGCGTAACGAAAACGGAAAACGGAAACGGAAATTTCGCTGAGTCGTGCCCCATGTCTAGTGGCTTGTACTTCTGGTTCCCGACTCAGCCATTTAATTGTGAGAAGGAATCTATTGAGTGCTTGTGTAAGTTTCCAGCTGGTATTCACATGGGGCCTAGCTTAAAAAGTTGCTCCACTCCCTTTGATTAGATTGTTTATTAGTTCAGCTTATATCTCACTTAGTAGCTATTTCTCTTGCCCTCGCCTCTGTAGCCTCATAACAGCCCTTGGCGATGGGTCATAAGAGCATAAGAAGAGCCTTGCTGGATCAGGCCAACCAGGGCCCCTCGTGTCCAGCTTCCTGTACCTCACAGTGGCCCCTCCAGATGCCCCTGGGAGCACATGAGAAACCTAGATCCCTGCCTCCTGATGCCACCCCCTTGCACCTGGCATTTTGAGGTGCCCTCCTTAATTTAAGCCCTGGAGCATTACCCATCATGACTCGTTGCCTGTGATGGGCTTTTGCTCCAGAAATCAGTCCAGTCCCCCCTTTTCTGGACAGATAGAGGATTAGTTTTGTGTGGGGGCTAAAATCTGGATCTTTTGTGTCCTAAATCCAACACTCTGTCACATTGGCTGTGTAGTTGAACTACACTTCTCGTCATCTCTGATAACGGACCTTGCTGACAGGGGCTCAGGAGATTTTAAATTCAATTCAACTGGAGAACAATAAATTCCCCAACCCTGCCTTAAACATGGAGATGGCTGACTGATTATTCCGAGGTCACTATCAAGTAAAGGCTCAGTGTTCCATTTTCCCTTATGTAACTGATTGTTCTACCTGATGCATCCTCTTTGTGCTGACTCAGTTTCATGCCCCGTGTTGTGTGTTTGAGGCAGAGACCTCTCCTGCTGTTAAGAGGACAAAGGGCCGTGTGCCTAGCGTCGCAGCTGTGATAACATAAGGGCACATCGTGTTTTGAATTATTCCAATTGAATTATTCTAGAGCAGTGTTGGCAAACCTATGGCAGGGGTGCCAGAGGTGGCACTCAGAGCCCTTTCTGTGGGCAGCTGACATTCACAGCCACCTGTATTCAGGTTAAATGACTGTATTGGCACTTTGTGAAAAATGAGTGGGTTTTGAATCACACTTCGGGCACTCGGTCTCTAAAAGGTTCACCATCACTGTTCTAGAGCCTCGTGGTGCAGTGGTTAAATGCCTGTACTGCAGGTAAAACTGTGCTCACGACCTGGGGTTCAATCCCAGGTAGCAGGCTCAAGGTTCACTCAGCCTTCCATCCTTCCGAGGTCGGTAAAATGAGTACCCAGCTTGCTGGGGGGGGGGGCAATGTGTAGCCTGCACACTGTAATTAAATTTGTAAACCGCCCAGAGACTACTTAAAGTGGTATGGGGCGGTATATAAGCAGTATACTTTGCTTTTAAACCGGCCAGAGATTACTTGAAGTGGTATGGGGGCTGTATATAAGCAGAACACTTTGCTTTGCTTTTGCGTTGCCCCTTCGAGCTCTCCATTCGCCCTCACCCGCCATGGGCACACAGAGGGGGCCCGGCATGATTTGTCCTTGTCCTTTTAGGTAACGGAACTGGAGAATAAGATCAAAAAGCAAAAAGTGCTTGTGATCAAACTGAGGCAAGAATACGATGGGAAGTGGCTCCAGAAGCAGATCCAGTTGCTGGATAACCGCCTGAACCACGTGAGCTGCTGCCTCTCCCGTCCCTGCGCCCTCCTCTTCACAGCCTCCCACTTTCCTTCTTTCTAGACGAGTCAAGTCTCTCTCCTTAAAGAGGTTGAGATTTTGAGGGAAAGCAACAGCAGATATTATTAACCGACATGAGGTGGGGGTGTGTATGTGGGGGGGCTGAGCCAACACAGCCCATGGGTAAGGCATCATCTTAAAAGAGACTTTATTTTTTTTGTTTTTTGGATTATGTCTTCCATGCTGGCTGGCAGTCATTCTGAGATTGAAAATAAAACAAAAAACTTTTTAATAGGGTTTACCAAAATAAAACCCATCCGCTCTAACTTGTTTGGGATACAGTAACGGGCGAGTGGGGGGGGGGGAGATGCCAGGAGGAGCCACAAAGTGAACTTGGTCAAGCTCTGTCTAAAAGCATCCCTGGGACTGGTTAACGTTGAGGTAGGACATTAGCATCTTCAACTAAGAAAAACTAGGGCGCTGGTAAGGGGAAGGACCAGCCCAGTTGACAAGATGGAACTGTAAGTCGTCTTCTCAATGTGGGTTAGGATTTGCAACCAAGGCTGGACTGGGTCCTACCAGAGTTGGCCTCCTGTGACTTCCATTTCCTCATCTCTTTTTCTGGAACTCTTGTCCAAGGGCAAGGCTCAAGACCAAACAAACAAACAAACAAACAAACAAAAAACATGTCCCGGCTTAGAACTCCTTGGGCTCACCTGCCGGAAGAGAAAAGACATTCCTGTTTGTTTGTGTGTGTGTGTGTGTGTGTGTGTGTGTTTGTTTGTTTAGTCAGTCAGTCAGTCAGTCCGGAAAGGGCTTTTAGAACTGAGAAACTTGCAAACCACACATGGCTTACATATATGGACTTTTAACACACATTCTCTTTGGAATATTGCTCTGTGAATCTAATTTCACTTTGTGTGTGTGTGTGTGTGTGTGTGTGAGAGAGAGAGAGAGAGAGAGAGAGACCATGTCCCTTTCATTGACTTTTCTAGTTCTTCAACAGTATAGACTTTCCCCACTTCTACCTTCCCTTATTATAGGCCTTAGGTAGAAGCTTAAGAGTAGGACTTTGCCTATCAGTAAGAAATAATTTTGAATGCTATGATGAGAGAGAGGGGAAAACTAGGTTTACCTGCCTATTTGTTGTTCCCGACAGCTCTGGGTTATTTTGTCCACAGGGTTTTGTGCTCCCTTTCCAATTGTCCTCTTGGCCCTTCCCTCTCCAGGTGACAGTGTATTTTGATACCCTGTTGACCACCAACGCCAGGCTCCGTGAAGAGATCGGGAACCTGCTGTGCCAGAAGTCGGTCTTCGACCACATCTACTCCCAGCTGCACAAGAAGCTGGAGCAGCAGAAGAAGACGATGGACATGTCCATCGAGCAGTCAACGCAAGCGTACGAGCAAAGGTGCGCCCCCCAGGCAGCGTTTAAGCCAAGCATGTCCAACCTTCGGCCCTCCGGATGTTTTGGATCACAACTCCCACACTCCTTTGTCACTGCCAATACAGGCTTGGAATTGTGGGAGTCATGGTCCAAAACGTCAGGAGGGCTGAAGTTTGGGCATGCCTGGTTTCAGCCCAAGCAGACATGCATGGGATCCCGCAAAGGGAGAGACAATCTATCACAGGCAAGGCGGCCTTCCAGCTAAAACAGCAGTCACGTTTGAGAGATGTGCTTCTGAGTGAACCTGGGGGGGGGGGGAATCAGACTTGCAACTACAGTACTTGCAGATCAGGTTCTTACTTAGGGCCTTTTCACACGACCCCTAAGATCCGCTGGCCACTTAAATTCAGACCAGAGATCTTGGGGGTTCGTTGCTCTTCCTGCATCCCCACCCCTCCGCACTTCCTTGCTCCTGTCTGCGTGAGGGGAGGGAGAAAAAAAGGGACAAAAGAATGCAGGCTCACCTCCGTCTGCTGGTCCAAGCCGCCCCGAGCCCCCCTCGTCGTCCTGATTCCTTCTCTTAAAGGGGCGGGAGGCAAAAAAAAACCAAACAAACAGAAGCGAGGAGAGCCCGGCACTCTAGGTTACATCCGGATCTGGGATTTTTCACTCTCCGAGAGCAGGTACCTGAAAAGTGCGCTGGGGCTTGCTTAGGTGGGCATGGTCACACTTAATTTTCTGTAAATTCCGGAGCTGGTGGGGAAACAACTTTAAGCTCCGGAGCTGGGAGCCATTTGCGGCGGAGTTTAGGGGTCGTGTACAAATACCCTTAGAATCATAGGATGGAGCTCACACAAGAAAGCATCTCAGAGCGACGTGTCCAGGGCATGCCACCCAGTGGCTTGTCCTCAGCGTATGTGCCTCATGCTAAATGAAAGAGTGGAGTCATGTGGGTCGCTGCACGCTGCCCTTTTTCTGGGGGTGAGGCTGGGGGGAATGCTTTCCAGATGTTGCCCCCCCCAACGTGCCCCTGTGTGTGTCCCCTTTTTTAGGGTCGAATCCCTTGCGAGGATTGCAGCGATGAAGGAACGGCGCTGCAAGGACATTGCCCAATTCAACATCGAATACCGGGAGCTGGAGCGCATCTACAACCATGAGACCAAGCTGAAGGCTTTCATGTACATCAAGCTGGTAGACCGTTCAGAAATCGAGGAGGAAGCCAAGAAGAAAGAAGGTACGGGTCCCAGATGCTGGGGCGAGCAATGCTTTTCGTGATCCTCATCATGTGCCCTCAAGCCAGTTCGGAGTTACGTCAATCCTTTTCAGAGTTACCGTATCTACTCTAGTATAAGTCGACCAGAGTATAAGTCGAGGCCTCTAATTTAAACCCCCCCCCCCCAAAACCGGGGAAACATATTGTCTCGAGTATAAGTCTAGGGTGGGAAATGCAGCAGGGCCTGGCAGCTCTTCCTTTGTGAGCTGGGGGAGGGGTGTGTGATGTTTAAATTTAGCCACTGATGCAAGTCCTTTGTCAGTGGCTAAAAGTCATTTTAAACATCGTGTGCTGCTCCCCTGTGATGCAGAGGGGGCTCATGAGAAGCGGCATGCAATGTTTAAAATGACTTTTAGCCACAGTTGACTTGCCTCAGTGGCTAAAAGTATGGACCCGAATATAAGCCGAGGGCCCCTTTTTTTCACCCCAAAATTAGGGCTGAAAAACTAGGCTTATATTCGAGTATATACAGTATTTAGGTAGAGAGTGGTTTTCCATTCCCTTTTTTCTGGGGACACTTCTGGAACTGTGTGTAACTTGCCCAAGAGGCCACACAGTCTGGCTCTTCTCCCAGGAGAGAGTATTGAAAATTAAACTCCCAACCTCTGAATCTGCAGCCAAATACCACTTCTTCAGGGACAGATGATATAAAATTTGGAGGGGGAGGGGAGTCAGAAGGTCCAGAAATTCAGGCCAGATGTAATGGCTGCTGGTCTTGAAAGCAAGTTACTAACAAACCAAGATGGGAATTTCAGATTAAATCTGGTGATTCTATGCCCTTGTTTCTTTGTCTTTGTTTTGTTTAAAATATTTCTATCTTGCCTTCCTCCCAGAAAGGACCCAAGTCTTTGATCTCCATCCTGCCATGGTAGTTGTGAATGCCTCTACTCTCCCCCTCCATTTTCTATCCTCCGCAGCAGCTCGAAAGGAGACTGGGAGAAGCTTTTGGCTTCTCTTTGGTTGTCACTTCTCTGGCGACTTTGCCAAGGCGTTGCCCAGCTTAGAAATCTATTTCTTCTCCTGGACCTCCTCGCTGCTTTTTAAGATGGGTTGGCACCTTGTGACCAACACATGCCCTCATAAACCCCCCCTCCCAAAACAAAGAGCCATAAAACTGTCCTTTACAGCTCTGTAGACCCTGGCCCAATCTTCCCACCATTTCTACTAATCAACTCTCCCTCCTCTTCTTCCCCTTCCTCCCCCTCTCCCCTCTCCCCCCAACTCTATATACTACAGCCAATGAATATCTGGTATGAAATATATGTCCCATATAATGCACACCTCATTCTGCTGTTGTATGTCTGAAGAAGTGGGCGTGTAGTCCACAAAACGTGACATTAAAAAATATGAAAGTTAGTCTCTAAGGTGCCATGCGTTTCGTGTCTTTTTGTTTTGTTTTTCTTTGATTTTTGCCTGGGGAAAAAACAACAACCCCCAACCCTGTAATTTCCCCAGCCCTGAAGGCCAGTAAGCGCGCCAAGTCCAAAGGGGAAAGCTTCGAGAGTTACGAAGTGGCCTATATGCGCCTGATGAAGCTGACCGAGAACGGCAACATCGACCGGCTGGTGGAGGACTTTGTGGAGAAGGAAGAGAAGAACTTTGCCTTCTTCAGCTACGTCACTGAGCTCAACAACGACATGGAGCGGCTGCAGAAGCGCATCGAGGACATCCAGGTGGGCGCTTCCCCTCCTCCTCCTCGTCTCTTTCCTGCCCCTCCCTTCTTGCGCTTTGAAGAACACACCAGCCTGTCCCACCCCACCCCCTTTTAAATAAATAAATAAAAGCCTCACGCTGGCAAAAAACCATGCAGACAGAAAGTCTTGTCGCGTTGCTGCCACCCTGCAACCGGCAGAGAAATTGCAAGGTAGCTCAGTTTTAGTTTGCTTGAGCCGCTAAATTGCCACTCTGCTACTAAATGTTCTCCCTTTCCCCTCCCAAGTTCACCCAAAAGCTTTAGGAGTCTGGCACAGATGGTTCCAAAAAAATAGGGCCTGAAAAAACCCCCCACCTCTGGCGGAATTGGGGGATCAAACCTCCCTAAATCCTGTGACACTTGAGAGGTATGATTTGTTCATTCTTGTGAAGCTGGGAAACGGTTAGCTCCTCCAAGGTTTTGGGTCTTCTTTTGTGGGCTTTGTGAAGCCACACACATGGGTTCCCCGAGTGCGCGCACACGCTCGGGAAACCCGCCTGTGTGGCTTCACGAAGGGCCACTTGAAGAACCACATTTAAAGGTAAGTAAGCAGTTCATTTCAAGGCCCAGAACTGGCCAGCCAGGTGTGTTCCATCTTGAACACGTCCTGGTCTGGGTGATCCCTCCAAAAATACCTGCCCCGTCGAAGCCCTGTCAGGGCCAATTGTCAGACTAAGCAACAGTGGCTTACATGAGCCATCGTTCTCAGTGCAAAGCAGGCTTCTGTGTCTTTAGTGACCACAATTCAGGAACCAAAGGCCCTCCCTTTAGGAGCCTCGGAGTGCTCCCATCCTTCCTTGCAGTTCCTTACTAACCATGCCCAACCTTAAATACCCTGTTTCCCCGAAAATAAGACAGTGTCTTATATTAATTTTTGCTCCCAAAGATGTGCTAGGTCTTATTTTCAGGGGATGTCTTATTTTTCCATGAAGAAGAATACGGTACACATTTATCGTTATCTTATTATCCGGGAGGCCTTAATTTTGGGGGATGCCTTATATTTCAGTGAGAGGCAAAAACTGTAAGTAGGTCTTATTTTCAGGGGATGTCTTATTTTCGGGAAAACAAGGTAGCTTTCAGGATTTAAAAGGAATCAGTTGCATTGGTATGGTGCAGACAGTAGGATCTCCTCTTTGCTCACGAGCCCCCTCAGGTGGGCGTTTATGCTGAATTGTTTCCATAATGTCCAGCGTGGCCAGCTCACCACAGACTCCCATTGAGTTGCCTCCTTTGTGCGTCTTTTTATTCTGCAGAACGAAATCACCCAGCTGATACTTGAACAAAATAAGAGCACAGACATCATTCACGCCCACATGAAGGAACTAGAGGTACTGTCTGTGTGGATGTACGCATGAGCAGGGCGCCTTTTTATACCCCCCTACACACACGTACAGTCCTGGATGGTGTAGTCGTGCTTTGGCTGAGCCTCTGTTCCAGGCAAGGGGGGAAAGGGTCAAGCTGGAATCCCAGGATACAGTCCCTGACCACTTATCTGAACTTGTTTGAAAGGGGATTCAGCTCTCAGGTGGAACCTACTCCTAACAGCCATAAATCAGTCGGCTGCCCTGCACAGTAGGGTGGGTATCACAAGCGCTCTGTCCAGACGCTGCCATCTTGCATGATAGACATCCCAGGGAAACCCCTGAGCCCTTCCCCTCCCTCTTTTCAGGAGAAGCTGCAGAAAACTACAGAAGACGCCAACTGGTATGAGTACAAGTTGAAAGAAAGCAGCAAGATCCTCGACCAGCTGAAATCGGCCGTGGACTTCCTGTTCAAGCAGACCGGCTGCGATGCCACCAAGATCAGAGAGCACCTGGGCGAAACTGGGGAGATCACCGACCAGAACCTGATGCAGTATTTCAGTGCGTGAGCTGGGCAGGCTGTAGACCGGAGCCGTTCCCTTGTAGTCAAAGGTCCCCAAACCAGTGAAAAGGGGTGCTTCTGGTGTCGTGACAGGGTGACGGTTGGGAGAGGATGGATCTCCTGCAGGCTTTTAACCCCCTCCTGCTAAATAGTTCTTGTTCCTTCAGAGCTGTCCAAAATCCAAACGTTTTTCCTCCTCTCCCCTGCTTGGCAGGTATTGTGGAGAAGAAAAGCAATGACCTCCTGCTGATTGAGTCTTTCTTACGCTACAAAGAAGTGGAGGGGGAGCTGGACACGGTGCCGATGCTGAACCCATTTTTGGGAGGCTCTGCCCTGCTGAAAAAGTTGGAGCCCGTTAAAATAACTCCCCCGGCTCTCAGCCTGGACCCGTTTGCAGACATTCTAGAGCCACGTGAGTGTTTCGATTTATGTCATATCCACCTCTCCCCTATTTATGCCTGCGAAGATTCTCAGTCATCCGGGTGAGCTGATCCGGAATTTCAGCCTGACGAAGTTGCTTGGATGAGCGGTGAAACGTTTCGATCTCGCTAGAAAAGACGTCCAGTTGCCATGACGCAACTTCCGATCCCCCTATTTATATTATGCCTCTCCTTCCCTGAGTTCCACATGGTGTATGTCGCCCTCCTTCTGCCCCCTGTACCCTCCCAAGAGCCCTGTGAGGCTGGGCAGGTAGCAAGGGAGGGCACCCCACATATCACAGTGCAAGAGAGACCCGAACATGGCTGGACCAATACCGAAACCACAGCTCTGACTGCCACACCACACTGTTGTGTAGTGTAAGGTTTGCTTTTAGGGTCCAGCAGGGCTTGTCATCGGGTGAGATGTTGCAGGGTTTATAACTGTTGACTTTATCCCAAGAATATTCATCGTGATTGTCTGTGGCTGCCTGTCTGAATGGCCAACTTCTTTCCCAACAGTGGAGGGACCTTTAGACCACAAAAATCTCCGCGCCATGATTCTGGAGAATTTGGAGAAAGAAAAATCCAGGAAAAACTCCCTTGAAAGAATCGACAACAGCTTCCGGGATAAGAAGAAATCGATGACGCCATAGATGCAGGGAGGACCTCATGCCGGAAGGTGCTGGGTGTGAGGAACTGGGCTTGGTTTTCCTTCGATGCCCATTTTGTTTAGAAATATTGTATATGTTTTGTACAAAATCCAGAAAGGTTTCCCAAGACGAACTGTCTCTATGTAGTGTAAAGAAATAATAAATAAAGTAGGTTGTTTGTGCCTTCCCTTCCTTCAGCCTGCCCTTAGTCTCTGTTGAATAGGATGCCCCCCCCCCAAAAAAATAAATTCTTGGCAATGTCAGAGCTCAGAAGAGTTAAAGTTTTGATGGACTACAGCTCTGCCATCCCCACATGGCTTTGCTGACTAGGACATTCCCAGAGGTGTGGTCTGAAGGAGTAACGTTTCCAGTCTCTAATCTGAGTCCAGCTTTCCCCAGATTGAAGATGTATGGATATATTGGACTATAAAGTGCATCCGCCCCAAGAGTGATAGAAGCTGTAGTCCACCTCAATGGAAAGGCACCAAGATGAGGAACGCTCTCCCACTGTCCCACTTGTCTTTTCCTGCCTGCCTTGTAGGGTGTTTTGATGCCTTTTCAGTGTCTCTCGTGATACATTTTTTTCTCTGACAGAGATATGGCAGGACTTGGGTGTAAGTGGCCAGAGGTGGACCCTTTTCCCCTCTAGCAACCCGTCAACGTAAGTATTCCCAACCTCGGTGTGCTTGGAAGAAATCGTGATGCCCCCACCCTTCTCTTGTTATTGCGTGGGTCTTACACAGTCAGGACATTTTCTTAAAAAAAAACTGGAAAATGAAGGAGCATCTCTGAATATCCTCTGATTCTTTCTAGTGACAATAGCAAAGCAAGGATCTGGACGCTGAGTCCTGGCAACTGGACTTCTTTTCTTGAGAGATTGAAAACGTTTCGCTGCTCATCCTAACAGCTTCGTCAGTCTGGATGTTCAGATGAGCAGCGAAACGTTTCGATCTCTCAAGAAAAAGAAGTCCAGTTGCCAGGACTCAACTTCCAGATAAACTCACCTGGATGGATGACTGAGAATCTTCACAGACAAAGCGAGAAAGGATCATAGTTCCAACAAGAGTGTAAGGGATGGCTCCGAGGTAGGACAATGTGTGCGCTACAGACAGTGGAATCACAGAATCTT
Source organism: Phrynocephalus versicolor (assembly GCA_023846285.1). Taxonomy (NCBI): domain Eukaryota; kingdom Metazoa; phylum Chordata; class Lepidosauria; order Squamata; family Agamidae; genus Phrynocephalus; species Phrynocephalus versicolor. The sequence continues at coordinate 341,441 of JAHTLZ010000019.1, read as the reverse complement.
CAGAGTATTTAGTATTTATCTTGGAAGTATGCAGATCTGTGTTTTTGAACGACAGCTCTTGGGATTCCCCAGGCAGGAGGTGTAGTTCAAACGAACACAAGCCCACACACAGTTTTGTGCCTTTTGTGGGGTTTGCTTGGTTCTTTGCTGCTGGTTGCTCCGAAGAGGGAACCACTAGAGGGGGCCAGCGTTCACCTTAGTTGCTATTAAGCTTGCCTGTGAATCAGCTTGTTAAATAGAAGGCTGCCCAATTAAATCTTGCCCTTTGCAGCTGGAGGACATCCTGTCCAAAGAGCAGGTGCAAGGAGGATGGGGCCTTGTAGTGCAGTGCGTCGGGAGGCCAGTAGACTGAGGAAAGGTGGTAAGAACTCCCCTTGGATAGCCCTCCTGCCACCCCTTTCAGAAGCCAAAAAGGTCACCCTAGGAGAGAAGGAAGCCAAAAGTACCCAGAGCTGTGCTGGCTCTCTTGAAGTGGTAGCCGAAATGGGGGTAAGTATAACAGACCTCATTTGATACAAAGCCCGCTCTTGCTCAGTTCTTTGCAATGCGACTGCTTCCAGATTTGTTACAGAGCTTCCCAGAATGGCCTCTGAGAGTCAAACTAAAAAATACATGTATCCCAGTTTTTCCAGAGGTGCTCTGTGAAATGGTAAAAGAGATCTGTTTGTCATTGCACCTAATTTTCCTCCCCTCTTTATCTTCCATTTCACATGCTTTTGTTCAGTAATCTCAGAGAACCCCTATTGTGGAAGGGGTGGGGGGGTGGGAGAGGGTAAACGTAAGGAATACCACACAATAGATGCATATTTTTGATCCTAAGGTGTTCTGGAGTGATGTCAGAAACAGGATATTTAGCTTGCAGCTACAAGATCACCAATGATTGCCATTTATTTTGCTTCCTCCACCTCCTCTCCCCTCAGTTTTTTCATACTCAACTCTCATTCCTAAAAGAGATCCATGAATTTTCTGAATATTTCAGTTCCAGTACAATTTTACGCATAAGCTTCCCTAGAAACAGCTGAATGGGATGCCGAGGGTATATGCTTGGTTCAGGGGGACACACACAAGAACAACTAACAACAACTGTACAAAGGGGCACCCCATCCTTCTCTTCTGGCCATTGCCAGGCAGTCCCTAACGGCTTGTTCCTAATCTTTTTCTTCTCCATGTGTGATCACATGGACGAGGTTCTTATAATCCAAGTTGCCGCTCACATCGGGAGGGAAAGCTGCAAACATTTGGTCTACCTGCAGGAAGAACAAGAAGAAGAAAAAATTGGGGAGTGAAATTCCCTTGCATTTTATTGTGTTGCATTGGCTGTGGCCAGAGCTGCCGTGTTATCAACTGACGACAGGCAAAGTCCTTCTGGATTCTCAGGCGCCCTTATTTCCTATCCTTGGCTGGGGAAGTTTGAGTTCAACTCAGGTCCCTGAATGCCCACAACCCCAGGATTCGCGTTGGGAATTTCACTTACCTCCGCCTTCGAAAACCTCTCCCCTTGGGTCATGAGCATCTCTTTAATGCTGCCAAGGAAAGCACAGGAAAGATGTTAACTTTTTTTTTTTTTTGCATTGGTGGGGAGGCTAAATTACCTTCAGGTATCATGATTCTGAGGTTAGAAAGGTAACAATGAGGGAGAGAAGCATGGAGGCCCTACATTGGCTTCTTGGTGCACTTGACCCAGGGTGGAATTCTGGAAGCATACTTACTAGTTTGCCTTGAGGCCTTTGCTGTCTGGATCAAAGACTTTGAATGCGTTCAGAATGGTTTCCTCTGGATCAGCACCTGGGAGGAAAAAATACAGAGAACGCCTGGGAAAATCAACTCACTTCATAGCGATTATGATGTTGTATCCCCCTAGTCTGCCGCAGGGCATAACCTGGTGGAAACCACCCAGGTAACAATCGCGCATCTCTGCCAAGAGAAACCCAGCCTTCCTCTTGCAGGGCAAATATTTTCGTTGGTCGTGGGCTTTATAATCAGGGCACGGAATGGCACCTTCGACCAGGCCAGGTGGTCTCTCCAGGTAGCTCAATGTTGCTTTTTCTGCCTGTCCGCATCCACCCAGGCTGTCACCAGGCAAGATGGTGTCAAGCCACTGAATTTCCCCAACATGTGATTTTCAGATGTTTAGAAAGACTTTTCTCCTCACCTGGAACCCAATCCTTAAAAAAAATAATCTGTGTTGGCTAGGATTAAACCTTTTAAATAGTAGTTCAGCTAGGGGGTCTGTCTGTCTTTGTGTTTGTAGTCTCTACAAATCCCTTCTAGACACCAGCAGGTTTGGATCTAACCAGGAGTGAGGAGTTTCAGACAAATCACACGCCCCCCAAACAGTCCCAGAACTACTCGCCTCAATGCTCATTTCATCCACACTTTTCTTACTGAACACATTTGGTAGATTGGCATGCAGGAAATCACACCCGTTGCCCTCCTCACCTTTAAGTTTCTCTCCAAACATGGTCAAGAACACAGTGAAATTAATTGGCCCAGGAGCCTCTTTGATCATGTCATCCAGTTCTTCATTCTTCACATTGAGGCGTCCTGAAGGAGGAGGAAAACTTGGTCAGGTTGGAGCTATCCAGTAGTTCAGTTACGGACGGACGGACAGACGGAAGGAAGGAAGGAAGGAAGGAAGGAAGGAAGATATACCCCCCTTTTTGTCTACCTAATGCAGCAAAGGTGTCTCTGAGGTCTGCTTTGTCAATGAAGCCATCACGATTCTGATCCATTATGGTGAATGCCTAAAATAGAGGGGGAAAGTACGTCAGGCTTTTGAGAATACTGTACTACCATCTCATGCTAAACACGGGATTTGATTTCCTGTCATTTGTGGACAATCGCTTTGTTTGTGGTTGCAAATCAACTTTCTAGTCCTTATTGATGAAATGCCAGGCGAATTTTCAGAAAACGAGGAGCTGGCTGACCCAGATTTATTTCTAGGAGGCTCAGAGCTTTCTGGGTTTGGGGTGCCAGGCCCTATGGAAAATATTTCCCTCCATCATCCTTTTCCTGCTCTTTGCATAAAGTCGTAAAGTTGAGAAGGGAGCTTTAGTGATCATGTAATCAATCCACCTGCAGATAACAGCAAATCTACTGTGGGGTATCTCTGTCGGTGGCCACCCAACTTCTGTTTCAAACATTCTCACGAAACCTGTCCAGGTTTTTCCTTCAATTGCACATCTGATGCACCGGAGCAGAAAATATATTTTAATAGAGAGTGTTTACTGCTGAGACAGAGAGAGAGAGAGAGAGCATATTGCAAGCTGAATTTGGCAGGAACTGTGGCATTCCAGCACTTAAGCTCTGGGATTGTGACCAGGTTCCAGAGTTAAGACTCAGCTTAAGGTTAAGCCTTAGTGAAGCCCCTTTTTAATTGGTTTCTAGAACCTTAATATCCAACCAGGTGGGACTGCCAAAGACTTGGTGGCATACTGTATACCGATGCATTTCAGAAAAAAAGGAGTTGAACCCAGAGAAGGCTAATGTTAAGGTCACTTTCAAACAATGGGTCCGCTCTATGGACTAGGATGAACATGAAGCTGAGGCTGACACCTGTTTCCCAGCTCATACTGCTAAGCAATATGACACTTTCTCGAAAAAGAATATACAAAGATTTTAGGCGTAGTCCTTCTTAAGTAAATCTGCCTTCGCTTCCTCAGGCACTGGTGAGCTATAATGCAACACAAAGGACAACATTACTCCTAACAGTGAGACCTGCGTCATGTTACTTGTGGGGCTGGGGTGGTAGCACAACAGCATGATGTTTTAAAAACAGGCAATAATTTTAAAGTAATACCTGCTAGTTGTAGCTAAAAAGCTGCTTTTTGAAGGGTTCATTTTGGGAGACCTTTTTTTGCCATTTTGGTATTTGGGGATTTTTAGAGACTATTGGGGGGGGGAGAACATGTAAGTAGCAGCTAGCAAGTAACATGTTGAGCAGCTTCCTTGGGGGGGTGAAGATGTCAAATAACAAGCAATTTTTAAAATAATGGTCACATTCCACTGTCTTCTGAGTCCTACCTCTTTGAACTCCTGGATCTGGGCCTGTTCAAACATAGAGAACACGTTGGAATTGGCTCCTTCTGCTCGTCTCTTAGCCTTCTTGGGTGCCTGCAAGGAATTGACATGACTTCCGCACATATCCTCGAAGTTACAAAGCTTCTTTGCACTATTAGTCAGGTGAATGGCTAGTACTTGGGAGCTCCTGGGAGCCCTCGTCCAAACCACACACCCTTCCTATCCCCAACTTCTGGCTTTTTCCCTGGATGGATGGCTCTCGTTAAGCAAGTTTACCTGATTAATGGAGGCGTGTCTGCTCTTCTTACCCCATCCCCGCTGCCGGGATCATTCTGATTTTTTTTACTCACCATTTCTCTAGGACCAGAAGTATCCTCCGCACGCAACGATTGAGCTGAAAACTGTCCGCTGGTTGCCCCCTGAGCTCGGGCTGCCGAGACAATAAATACAGCCCATCCTGGATTAAAAATAAACCCATGTCCACTTTTGGCTGTAATAGGTGAGTGAAGCCTCCCGCTCGCCCCCCCCTTCTCTTTCAGTCAGTCTCCTTTCTTCCCGTCTTAAATAACAGCCTTCATTGTCGTGCCATGACATGTGAGACAACAGGGGCCTAAGAAGGTTAGGGGCGTACCAGGCTCACAGGCCACCAGGGCTTCCTCATGCAATCGCTGTGTGTGGGACGGAGAAGAGTGCCGTTGTGGCACCTGTGTGTGTCAGTTGGTCTTCAATGCAAGCACTTCTTAGGCCAAGGGTTGGGGAAGTCCTTCTCGGGTAGTGGTTGGTTGACGTTCCTGTTGTTGTCTACTTGATGCAGCGTTGAAGTGACTGGGTGTGTTCACTGAGCCGCGTCTGAGTTTTCTGTTGCTTCTTATGCCCAGAAACACCCCTCTCAACAAGATGCAATGGGTGCAAAGTAGACACAGATCCTTCCAAGGAACCTTTAAACATGCCTCCCAATTCTCTTCACAAGTAATTCGAAAGTGGTGCTCACAACAGCAACAAAAACGTAGCTTCACTCTTGCCGTGTTACGTTTTGAAAAATAACCTCTGTATATTTCTGTTACTCCCCCAAAGAAATTGTTGTACAAAGAAATTGCTACAATCAGTAACCTGGGACCTGCAAAATTTTGCCCTGGAAATAGCAGGAAGGGGAAGAGGTGGAATTGGATAGAGAGGGAGTTAAGTTATCCTGTTGGATGTTCAGGTGTGCCGCAAGCTCTGTTGCACGAGATGGCATCGTGGCGTCGTGGCTGAACTGCTGTGCTGCAGCCAAAATGCTGCTCGCGACTTGAGGTTCAATCCCAGGTAGTCATCTCAAGGTTTACTCAGCCTTCCATCCTTCTATGCTCAGTAAAAGGATTACCCGGGAGGGGGAAATGTGGAGCCTGCAAAATTAGAGCTGTTAGAAAGTACGGCTCCTTTTCCCTTCATGCAGCACCTCGGGGGCAACTCTGCCCTCGATACAACCTTCCGTGGTCTCATAAAAGGGTGAGATTCCAGTAAAGCTCATGGCAGTCCCTCATCCCACAAGACATTCAACTTCTCCTCTGCCTTGACTCAAAGGCTGACGGATGCAGGACATCCACCAGAACGGAACCTCGGTGTTCCGGGGCAGTCTACCTCAATTTGGAAGGCAGTGAGGAAAGAGCAAGAAGAGATGGCCAGTTTCAAGATTCTCAGTTTGGGGAGTTCCCCCCAACCATCACGTTGGCCATTCGCGCGGGCAGAAGGCTGGAAGGAAGAGATTCTCAGCTCACCCAGGGACAACAACCTTTCTGTGCTTTGTGTTTATATTTTTAGCTCGCACGCTGTATCCCCCGTGCATCTTCCTCCCCTCCCTGTCGGGCTTGGAGTGTCAAGATACTTAGACGGGGCTGGGGGCTGGTGGGGGTGGGGGCTGGAGGCGGGAAGGTGACACCCATGTCTGGAACAATGCTCTTTCGATCCTCGCCCTTGGTTGCAGCTGTCTGAACATGATGAAAAGGGCCGGAGGTACCAGCAGCTGCCACTTTGCGATGAGTCTTTCCGAACCAGCCCGCCCCCTCCCTCCTTTCTACTTCCCTAGGAACATGGTGGCCTATTGGCCATGCCACGGAGGAGACCTTTCCGATTGGCAGCCCTTGGCTTCAAGCACAGCTATGAAACTCCAGCCCTGGGGGAAGAGATTGCTTGGCGGTCCAAGGCTATATGTCTGCTTGGGGGGGGGTGTCTGCTAGGATGCCAGTGATGGTTAAAGTGATAATGAAAAGCTGGTGGGGTTGCCTTTGCCTCTCTGACTTCCCTCCATCTTCCTTGCCTCTCTCTTGCCAACACTATTTTAATTTGATACTCCTCTCTCTCTCTCTCTCTCTCTCTCTCTCTCTCTCTCACTCTCTCTCACTCTCTCTCTCTCTCACACACCTCCTTCCTTTGTCTTTCTCTCTCTCGATTCCATGTTCTGCCTTTCCCTGCTGCATGTACCTAAAAGGAACAAGCTCAACCATGCTTGAGGTTCAATCAAGCTTCTTTCCCAATTGCTTCTAATGTCCCGAATAGTGGCTTCTCCTTCAAATCTCAGTTCCCAGTGGATTCCTCCATGACCAAATGGTTAATTGGCAAGGGTGCTCAAAGCACTAGCTGTCCCACTCGCATGAAACCGGATAAGAGCCATGTGGAGTGGATTAGAGGGAGAAATAAACCTCTCCTGCAGGTGGAAGAAGAGTGTCCCTGCCCACTGCTAGATCTAGAGAAAGCTGCCAAAGAGAGCTGGGAAGGACAGTCAGAGAATTTAGTTAGCTTGTTCGTTTAACAAGAGTTCTCCATATTCTCCCACAAACAGGACTAACTAAAAACAAACAAACAACCACCACCAATAATGGCTTTGAATTGGTTTATGTTTTTCTTTTTTTACAAATACTATATTTATAGATCATAAGATTTCAAAGTGGCGTACAATGATAGAGCCAACTCTATAAAATCAGGATATTGAGTTAAATATACAATAACTGCATTATCTGTCAAATGCACCCAAAGTGAGACGGCTTATGAAAATGGAGAGGTCTTCATATGCAGCGGCCCCTCAATGAATGGGTAATCTCAGGGGGAAAGAGTTGAACTACTAATACTTTGGGGGAAATTCAGAGGGAGTCCCTTGTGTCCCAGGACCGTGGTATCCTTTCCAGAAGGAGAAACAAGTGAGTGCGGGAACAAAAGGGAGACGGAGAACATGCCAGTTATTCCAGAGGGGAGAGACAAGGGATTTAAAAAGGGATTTAAATAGATGGGAGGCCAGGCATGCAAGACAAAGACAGGATAAGAATAAACTCCTGGAAGGGCGTTTCATAACAAATGGTGCAGTTGATTGAGAAGCTCCCTCTTGCCAGGGTGGGGGTGGGGGTGGTAGGAGCAGATCCCAAGCTGTGAGCTGGGAAACAGGGTGACAGGGAGCTCTTCTGTCCCTCTTTGTCTGACAGGATGGCCACCGAGACTTCTCTTAAAGACCCCTGTCCCACCACCACCCCCTGATCTGGGGACAGGTGGCTTGAAAGGCGAAGGAATATCGTGCAATGCTAAAACCATCCTTTGTTGATCAGCAGTCAGATGATGTTCTGGGACCGTGAGCAACGGCCTGTGATGGCTTGCTTGCGGAAGGCTTCCGGGGGTCGCCAGATTTAAGGGGAGAGACCGACCCTATGGTAAGCCTGGCGTCAGAAACAGAAGTGTCATAAGAGGTGGCATTTGTTTGCTTACCACCACAAGCATCCTGGGCAGTGCCACTTTTATCGGTCCCCAGGAGACACGCAAAGGTTTCATTTGCAAGTTGATTGCTCAGGCACGGGGTTTTTGAAGGAGCGAATCTCTGGAAGGAGGAAAGTTTTGTCATCTCTTAAGGTCATCTCATAGAGCTTTACCCACATTTTTCTTAAAAAAATAACCCACTAAACAACATCCACCACTGTAGATTTTCTATTTGCGTCTCCCTCTTCCCTCTCCAATCAGCCTTCTTTCTGCTCCAAAGCTCATCCTTCTAAAGTGGCCAAATGTCCTCCTTTATGGAAAATGTGTCACCTCTTTGGAGGCTCTTCAATGCACATCGATATTAAATTTTTGCTCAGTCTGAGGTAGATTGGGGGAGATTTTCTATACACACATGAATGGCCTCCCTGACTATTCTCTCAACAAGGGTGGAGGGTTTAGGCACCCCACCTGCCTCCTATTTCTCATGCTGCCCTTCCATATGTCCCCAATAAAACCAGGACTTCTTCACACTTCTGCCAGGAAGACCAGTACTAACCACCCATGCTTAATGGGTGGTGGGCCGGACTGTAGAGGTGTGACTTTTTCACACACCAGCGGCCACTGTTTATCTGACGAGTCTATTCAAACCAGGTTGGAGTGAAACCAACGTAGACTATACATTGGAGGTCTCCCACCAACCATTGTCCTCAGACTGGGGAAGCTACTTGGATGAGTGGCGAAATGTTTCGCTCTCACGGGGACTCCAGTTGCCACGACTCAAGGTCTGGATCACTCACCTGAGTGACTGAGAATCTTCTTCACAGACATCCAGCCCAAGAGAAGCAGTTTGTTCCAGCTTGAGCAAAACCACTGGATCAAGGGAATTTAACTAGGAGTTGGACTAAGCAATTGTTCTTTTATCCAGACAGGAGCAGAGAAAGCAGGCCTGGACTTGGCCCATTCACAGCCGCAACTGCAGCGGGACAGGAGAAAGAAATGACCCTGACTTCCGTATCATCCCATGGTACAGCACACCATTTTTCTATTTACACTGATAGGAGGCATAAGAAGAGGAAGTTGTGGCCGGTATCATTCCCTTCATTTATTTTAGAGCTGAATGACAAGAAGTCTTGAGAAATCTGTTGCTCTATTGTGCCTTGTGCAGCTCTTGTCATACCCGCTGTGGTCTTTTTTGCAAGCTTTTAGTTACTATTTTAGGGAACGGTGGCTCACAGGCTGAATTATTGCCATGAAATGACATAGGTTGCTGTCTGTTACAAGTAGGTTTGGTTTTTGTTCCCCCTTCCCTTCCCTGTCTTTTCTCCATCGTGAGGTTGCCTCCCCCCCGGTATTATTATTATTCAGCTTTTTGTGAAACAGCTGCAAGATACCTTGAAAAACATGTCATTATAAAACATATCTTCTTGATTTTAATGGCAACATTCTCTCTCTTCATCCTGGTAGACCTGACTCCCTGGTCTCACTGCATCAAGAAATATGTTTTGCCCTCCTTTTCCTTGGTAATTAGGGGCGTGGTGGCTCAGCCGACTAAGGCTTCCCAAAACTGTCGGCTGCAAAGTCGCACAGCTTGGCGGTTCGAATCCTGGGTGCCACGCAACGGAGTGAGCTCCCGCTGATCACCCCAGCTCCTGCCAACCTAGCAGTTTGAAAGCATGTAAATGCAAGTAGATAAGTAGGTACCAGCGTAAAAAGCGGGAAGGGAAAACAGTGTTTCCTTGCAGCCATGCCGGCCACGTGGCCATGGACTTGCACAACACTGGCTCTTCGGCTTGAATACGGAGATGAGCACCACCCCCTAGAGTCGGACACGACTAGCACGCATGTGTGTGGGGGGAACCTTTTTTGCACTGATAATTAGGATGGACTTCACCAGTCTTCAGGCGCGTAATTTTGAGACGGGATGCAAGTGCTATTAAACATCTAAAGCAGTGGTTCCCAATCTTGGGCAACCCACTTGTTCTTGGACTTCATTTCCCAGAAGTCTTCACCATGAGCTGTGCTGCCCGGGGTATCTGGGAGTTGCAGTAAGATATCAGAGGTATTGTTTACTTAATTCAACAAACCCCGCTGAGTTTATATGTCCAAAGGGAGGATTTGAATCTAGAGTTGTCATCTCACACTTGATCTCATACCACCACACTGCTTCTTAGATATAGATTTACACATATACATACACGATCACACATGTCAGAGACTGTATATTAATTTTGCATGGATTCATGTCCTGGGTAGCCCTTGGTAAGCAGGAGATACTAGCAGCCAGAAAGGCAAAGTATCGTATTTCCTTTTAGACTCCCTTCTTAGACTAGTGTCTAAACAGGAGATCAAACCTTGATTGCCCTCTTGTGGTGTGATGTAGCATCAGTGAAAGAGTGATGGAGCAAGGACTGAGAATGGTTAGTAACCTTGATCATATCGAATTTCAATGACTTATTTTACAATTTATATCATTTACTTGTTTGTTATATTTTTATATTGTCCCCAAACCAGAAATTATCAGTCAAATAATGAAAAAAAGAGAGAGAGGCTCAAAACAAAATGCACCTTATATTTGCAAAACTGGTCCAAGAGAGAATACTTCTAACTCTTGTCAGTGAAAAATAAACATGGAAATACTGGAGCTTTCTCTACATTTGTGCAATTTCATGTTCCTAAATTTCCCCTTCATCCTTTCCCTCTCTATATATATTCTTAAAAGCCCAAGATTATAGTTGGGGAGAGAAAAAGACATTACAGATAATCCATCATTAGAAGCAGGAATTCCTTCACTCCTAAAGGCATCTGAATGCACAGCCGAAGCTTTTCTCATCTCATGAAAGAAAAAGAGCTGAGGGCAGGAGCATTCAGGTGATTATCCTTCTCCAGGTTTACCATTGACCATGTTGTCGGATGTCAATGGGAGTTGTAGTCCCTAGCCTGTGGAAGGCAGTTACACCCATATGATACCCCAGAAGCTCTACCAAGATGCCAGAATTATGGCTACTAAAATTTGGGAGCTGTTCCTTGTGCTCAATTATTGCTTTCCTATTGACAGACTGGGTCTATTGGAAGACTGCTTGTACAATCAGAGCAAGAGGACAGATAGATTAGAAAATAAAATAGCCTGGGCCATCTCAGATGCATCCTATTACTGTTTTATCTGATGCTTTTTAATCTGTAAACCGCCCAGAGTCCCTCTGGGAAATGGTGTGGTATAATTGTTTAATAAATAAATAAATAAATAAATCCCTGCCAACTCCTTTCTCCACTTTTAACAAATTTTAATTCACCACTTTTAGCCAATTCCTTTTTCCTTTGGACAGCCGGTTTATTCTTTGTTCGGTGGAGAAAAAGAGCCAGCAAAACCTAGCCTCAGCTTTACATTCTGTAAAAGGGAACAATTCCCTCTTCATACTATTTTCTCTCCACCCACACACGTGCACACAGAGAGCCCTGGGAGATGTTACGGGACTGATGGAGGATTTTCTCTGAAATAACTATTGTAGCATCCACGATCGGCCATTTAAATTTGAAAAAAAAAAAATAAATCTCCATTCTGGCCACACACTTTGTATCATTCTCTACTTATGTCTGTTTCAACCCACTTGAAATCTGCAATAGTCGTGTGCAAAACATACTAAAAGAAAGAAAGAAAGAAAGAAAGAAAGAAAGAAAGAAAGAAAGAAAGAAAGAAAGAAAGAAAGAAAGAAAGAAAGAAAGAAAGAAAGAAAGAAAGAAA
>JAHTLZ010000019.1:306050-329955 GCA_023846285.1 Phrynocephalus versicolor | reverse complement strand
AAAGAAAGAAAGAAAGAAAGAAAGAAAGAAAGAAAGAAAGAAAGAAAAGAAAATGTAAGCCGCAATAAAAATGGCAATATTCTTTCAGCAGAGAGCAGATATGACCAAGTAAACACATTTCTGGTTTCATTTGTCTGTCTGCCACCCTCTCCTACTTGTGTGTGTCTTTCAACCAACCCTTTTGAAAACCTGAATCTCAAGAATGACATACAAGGTGCGCAGCTGAAGCTGAAGTGTGCCGAACAAATTTATTTTGCAGGGTGTTCCAATACCTTGTAGGTTTCCTAGCCCTGTTTTGGGGGACCCAGGCTACGGGCAGGAGAGGGGTAGCTCAGCTGTGTACCCCGCCCTTCCTCGATCGTCAGGAAAGAGTTGGTGAAGAAAGAGGAGTCAATACAGTTCTGAAACCTTCAGTTTTAATCAAGCATGGTGGCTGCTTCTCCCCCTCTCTTCCCTCCAAAGTTCAGAGAAATTAATTGGCCCTGGGTGCAATTACCTTAATTTCCAACATTAGGTAAAAATCTATAAATGTCAGGAAGTTACATGCAGCTGCTTAATGTGAGTTGTCATACAAGCCACCGCCAGATCCCCCCGGCCGTGCTGCTGAACCTGAGGAGGTAGCTGAATGCCAAAGACAGCGGAGCAAGGAAATTAAGGAGAAAATGACTTACTCTCCCTACGTGCAAGCATCTCAGAAGAGCCTCAGAATAAGATGGCTTCTAAGTTGGGGTGGGTGTGGAGAGGAGGGCATCCCTTCAAGAAATCTCATCGACGTGTCGCCAACTTTTAAACCTATCTCCTCACTCTCATAGATAACCCCTTGCTTCCTTGCCAGAAATCTCTAAAATTCAGTATTTTGTATCCTTCCTCATCCTACCAAACCCTGATGGTCATACTTCTGAAGGAGAGCGAGAGTATCCTAAAATTATGTTGAAGCTTCTAAGTTAGGTGAAGCCACAGTGGTGCTCTCTAGATTTATTTATTTATTATTTATTTATTGGATTTTTTTATCCCGTCCGTCTTCCAAGGCGGAACTCTGGGTGGCTTCCAAATAGCTGAACGAGTCAGAGAGCAATACAGTATAAAACAAACAAATTGAACAACAATACAATAATAAATAACAACAGCAATAAAAACAGCATTTTAAAACAACTGGGGCATCTTGGCATCTTGACTAATAGTCGCAGCTCAGCAGCAGTAATTGTTATTTGGAACATCACTGTGAAGTAACTCTGGGTGTTGTAGGCCAGAAGAACATAGAACTGCCATCTTAGGATTCTCATTTTAACTCCATCACAGCAGGAGTGCGGCTATGATCTTGTTTTTAAAGCTTCTACCTGTGAAATCGTCAAAGAATCAATGAATTTTCTTTCCTCTATTCAAGTGAGAGGTTTTGGTCAGTTTTCTCATCTATGATTCTACTGATCGATCCGTCGATTGATCCATGCATCAATCCGCCCATGCACCCATCAATCCATCAATCTATTGATTGAACCATCCATCCATCTACTGTATTGATCTGTCGATCTATAAATCTATTGATCTATCGATCCATCAGTGTATTGACCCATCCATCCGTCAACTGCGCCCTTGAGCCATCAGTCTACTGAAGCATCCATCCATCAATTGATCCATCGATCCAGCATGTTGGTTATTCTGAATGCACGTCGCTGTGGCATGGTGGATCGTCTGTGAGACATTATATTAGGACAGGATGGCTTTGTTGCCGGAACCATATGATTGCATATGGAGAGCCGAGAAACATCCAAATACATCCTGGCAGGTCTCCGTATGCAGATGGCGAGGGATAATGCCTGGGTAATTTGGACAGCTAGGCATCTGCTCCATTGCTCATTTCCCGGTTGTCAGACGTAATCCAAAGCATCTTGAGTGTGGCGGCGGGCAAGGGAACAAGGGGCGTCTGCCAGGAAGTGGAGAAACTGAAGAACAGCAGAAGGAAGGGAAATTTCAATACTCCCTCTACCCTGCACCCCAACTTTCCTGGTGCTGCTCCTCTGGGCCAGAAAAGCCCTCCGGTCCATGATGGCAAAGGAAATCAACCCACAGAGTATATAGAGTCTCAGTTCAGGCTGCATCCAGCCCCTTGCAGCTGTGGAAGGATGCACCAAGGGCAGTCACTCCCTGTATTTGCTTAGGAGGTAAACCCAGAGACCCTCTTCTATGGTGAAAGGCCGGTCCCAAAGCTCTCTGCACCAATCAAAGCCATTTTAACAGAGCCCGTCTGACACTGCCGGATCCTTCACATGCTTTTGGGGGGCGAGACTTGGATAAGACCTTCACCACTTGAACTGTTCTGCTGGAATTCTGGTGTGTGGTCCGTTATCCCACTACCCATACTCTCTATTCGCCCTTGGCAAGGTTTCAATTTGTTTGGAGTCTCTCTCTTTCTCGCCTCCCCCGCCCCACTGTAGCTATTTTTCAGGTCTGGAAATGCTAGACCCCATTGTGCATTCTGCCATTTGTTTCATGTGGGTAAATTAACATGCAATCTGGCAAGCTAATTAACCTCGCTGGTTTTGCAGCCGGTGATTCCATGGTGGAGTCCCCACTCTAGTGGCACACAAGAATAAATCTCTCTCTCTCTCTCTCTCTCACACACACACACACACACACACACACACTTATTATATTTGCAAGGAGAATAATGTTATCGGCCCTCACCAGAAAGTGTGAGACTCTCCTCCCATTTCCTAAAATGATCAGGCAGAATGCACCAAATTGAAAAAAAAAGGAAGGAATTAAAAGAAGAAGAATTTGGGTTAATCAAATCTTTTCTTCCTTCCAATTTTTATCAAATGAGAGAAAGAAAAAAGAGAGGAGAGGGCGCTGGCCTATTAATTAGAAAAGCTTTCTTCATGTAAAACACAGAGTCCTTTGCAGATAAGGCAAAAAGATCCGTACAGTGCTTGATTTCCTGCTGTTACTGCGTTTCCATTGTGCACGGTACATGCTTCTCCTGCAAGTCTGCGTTGCTTCCCTGTGGGTTATTCCTGACGTTTCGCCAGACTCTGTGGCTGGCATCTTCAGAGGGCAAGGAGATCGGGCAATTAGGAGTTCTTTCTCTGCTAACCCAGAGCACAAAGAGAACTCCTGGTTCCCTGAGGTCCTTGCCCTCTGAAGATGCCAGCCACAGAGTCTGGCGAAATGTCAGGAAGAAAAACTTCCAGAATTTCCAGCCTTCGAGAATAAAAAGATACAGGTCTCTGCCTCCAAGGCATTTACAGTATAATTTCAGTAACAATAATCCGAAAGCCAGATGGATGCAAACCAAAAATCTGAGTCAATCTACATCACTGTTCCACCCCACTATAGATGTTGGAGTGAAATAGCCTTGCAAGACATAAGAAGACTCCTCTTGGTTCAGGCCAAAGTGCCATGTGGTCCAGGGCTGCTGTGCAAGAGCTTCAGGGTCTACTTTTTTAGACTACCCATCCCAGAACCCATAGCTGCCACACGCTGGCTAGTGGTTTCTGGGAGTTGTAGTCCAGAAGTCCCTTTTCTAATCTCTGAACCCTCGCTTGGAAAATAAATCTATTCTGTTAGTTCTGAGCATTCATAATTATAGATGAACGCATCAGACTAAAGCTGAGGCAGGTGCTTTGTGTGTTTGTGTGTTGATGTGTGTAGAAAATGGATACATTCCCATTCCGACCAAATATAAATTCCCTTAGACCAATCCAATTTCCTAGGAAATCGATGCATTTTAACATGAGGTAATATTTATGAAATTGAATTTCGCAAGGAAACGAATGCAGTCCTCTTCTACTTTATGCATTTTTATTAAACTAATGCATTTTAAATTTAACTGTCATATATTAACGACAACAGACCACGGGTACTTACCGTGTGAAATAATATATGTTTGGAGAAATCGATAGCTGGCCAAATGTCTGGTTTGTGCTGAACCAGGCTGAGCCAGAGATGACAAATTCACGTTGCTACTTAATTTGCCGCTTTTATGTACATTAGCTAGCCAGTAGGTTTGTTTACCGGTAATGATTATTCTGTTGTTGTCATTGTTTTTTAAGTTATTAAAACATCCAGCGAGTGGACTCTGGTATGGCGTGGTGTACTGAAGTTAGATTTCATTGCTGGGTATACATGAGTTCTCATCAGTATAATAATGTGTGCTTTCCTTCCCAGCCGGAATTAAATGGTCATTTGGAATGCATTCTGTTGATATGGCTTTTTGGCTGTCTCATAAATTTAACTGAAGAAGGCGAATACTGTATTCCTGGATCCTTTAGAAGACTTTCCTGCTATTAGATCTTTTTGGTGTATGAAGCTAAGTCATAAGAACATAAGAACATAAGAAGAGCCATGCTGGATCAGGCCAAAGGCCCATCTAGTCCAGCTTCCTGTATATCTCACAGTGGCCCCACCAGATGCGTCTGGGAGTGCACGAAACTAGGTATCTGTCTCCTGATAGCACTCCCCTGCATCTGGCCCTTGAAGTACCCTGGTTTTAAGCCTGGAAATGACACATCTCCATCATGGTTTGTAACCCGTGATGGACTTTTCCTCCAGGAATCTGTCCAATCCCCTTTTGAAGGCATCCAGGCCAGATGCCATCACCACATTCTGTGGCAGGGAGTTCCATAGACTAACAACGCGCTGGGTGAAAATAATATTTTCTTTTGTCTGTTCTTACTCTCCCAGCCCTCAATTTGAGTGGATGTCCCCTAGTTCTGGTATTTTGTGAGAGGGAGAGGAGCTTCCCTCTATCGACTTTACTCATGCCCTGCATTATTTTGTACGTCTCAATCATATCCCCCCTCAGGCGCCTTTTTTCCAGACTAAAGAGCCCCAAATGTTTTAGCCTTTCCTCATAAGGGAGGTGCCCCAGCCCAGTAATCATTTTAGTCGCTCTCTTCTGCACCTTTTCCAGTTCCACTGGGGGTTTGGCGGGGGCAGTGGGGTGGGGGGAAGCAATTCCTAGATCACACCAGCTTTCTAAGTATTGTATGTACAGATTGCATAGCCGGATCCATTAAGGATTCCACAGTCCACTTGGTGTTTCCAGAGGAATTGGCTATTTGAGAAGAGAAAACCTTATACAGTACGGTATTGGGTGAGCTTCAAAGAGGAAACGCTTGAGACATAGTATATCTTTGTAGTACTTTTACTCTGTGGCCTAAAGTCCAATTGGTTGCACGGTGGGGAAAAGCGTGTGTAGTTGTTTGCTTTGCTTTGAGTTTGTGCTGTTTTCTTTTTATGTGGTGTTTACGTTGTTTTTAAAAGAATCCAACCTGTAGTTTCTATCGAGAGTAAGCTCACTGAATCAAGGAGAATCTGGCCAGTTGACCTTGGGTGCGTGTCGTTCATTCAGTGGATCAGTTCTGGTTGTGACGATGAATTCAAAATGCTCTGGGGCGAAGCCGGGCAGGGAGCCCCGTGAACGATTGAGGAGGTGGATAGGCCACTTTGGCAGGCTTCTCTCTATTTGGCTAGGGAAAATAAAGTGTGTGTTGGGAGGGTTTCCTCCCCCCCCCCCGAAAAAAACCAGCCTTGGTGGGGCAGTCTGTCTCCCCACAGCTCTGCTTTGCAGCCAAGCCTCCACCTTTGCAGTGAAGGGCCCATGTACCAAAAATACCACTGACCAAGCCCAAAGACTGGAGGAGAAGGAGGGCACCCTACAGATCAGAGGAAGCCCCTGTATTCCTCACAACCACTGCCAGCTCCTCCCTCTGGCATTGCCAGCCATAAGCAGCTAGGTAGAAATAGCAGCATTGGCACTCTTGATTTAATGGCAGAATGGCTGCATAAAACATCCAGCGGGTTGTTGTGACTTGCCACCATGAAAAATGGAGGGTAGGTGATCAGTACCTTTCTCAATTTTGTTTTTTTTAAGTGCTTGGCTTTGTAGTCCCCATTAGAGATGGGCATGAAACAAATTTTTTATTTGTTTCGTTATTCGTTTTGTTACCTAACAAAATGAATAACGACCAGCCCACTCAAAGAAAAACGAAACGAACCGAAGCAGAAATTTTCACTTTATTCTGTTTCATTTTTCATTTCCCCCTAGCCATGTTGTCACAATGGGCAAAGCACTGGCATTACTCCGCTGTTGCCACCTGGGGGCGCTTCAGATCAACAGTCCCCCAAATTCTCTTCAACTTGGTGGCAACTTGTGAATTGTGGGCGCCAATCCCCCGTCCTGTGGGCAGCGGGCAGAAATTAAGCTGGAGGAAGTGAGCAAACGCCTAAGCGGATGCCAAGTAATTAAATCTCCTGATGTAACGGGTTTAGGCCTTAACAAGCAACAGCTCCCACGATTCACGAAACACACAAAACGCCCCAAACTCATTAAATCATTTAATGACCCCCTGAGAGAGGGACTTTGAAACTTCTAGGAATAATCAGTGTCATGGTGACCAACTGCCCCCCCACCAACACTCCCTCTCACCCCCAGGGCCTTTAGGGAATGGTAGCAGAGATGGGGGAAAGTTTAGTGTAGTTTAGCAATGGCTTACAGAGTTTCTCAAACTGTGAGTTGGAATTGCCATTCTTTCTCATTAGAGAGAGGAAGCCATTCACCTTGTGTAGTGGATAAGGGGGCGCAGGGTGAGGGGAGTGTCCCCGCTTCTATCAACACTCCTAAATGAGTCCAACTTGGCTCTACCCTGCAGTGAGGGAATGCTTCACGAAATCAAGATTTATCTGCCCTTCAAGGGGGCTTCCCTGTGCCTGGAGAGGTCAGCACACCTGCTTTTTGCTCCATGCATGCTGGGTCCGGTATATATATATATATTTGCAAAATATCAAGAACACCGGGGGGGGGAGGCATACAGGGATGAATGCCTGTTTTGTTAGGTCTTACAAGGAGATCCCGCTCTCACACAAACATCTCCTGCACTCCATCTGAAAGCAAAGGGGAGTTTCTATTTTCCCTTCAGCTTGTTTTGGCCTTGTTATGTCGTCTTTGCAGGTTTAATTGTTTGTTTAATAAATTAAAGCCCCTGCTGCTAATTGGCAGAGATTTCCTTTAAGCTGGTGAAAGACCTACTTAAGAGAGTCTTGAGGAGGTTTTTTTATTTCATTCTGGGAGTGGTGGTTGTTTTTTTGCTTTTGGCTGCTTCTGAAAGTTGTGTTTCTTCAACCCTTGGGCTGTTCTGGGACTGGCCGCATCCTGGCAACACCCTCATAGAAGCCTCTAGATTTAATAAGTCTACTTTTGCCACGAAATTACGCACAATATTTCACCTTTTACTCAAAAGGCCTCTTTAGCTAAGATAACAATTTCCTCTTCTTTTTTTTTAGTAACTGGTTGGAAAGGGGGTTTCAAATAATAAATTTGGCATGGCTCCACCCAATGAAATCCTGGGAAATGTACTTTCTGAAGGTATTTAGAATGTTATTCTGTAGTTCAGTGAAAACACACTAGAATAGAGCTCTCCAGCAGAGATTTTTACGTCTCCTTAAGTACTAAAAACCACAGGATTTAACTTCATGGAGGTCTGTTGCTCAGAAGTGAAGTCCTATCAACTTCCATGGGGCTTATGAAGATGATCATGGAGCCAGATAAACCAGGGTCAAGATCCTAGAGCAGCATAAAACAACAACCACTCTTTTCAATTTGTTTTTATACTTCCAGCGTTCCTTTTTAAGTAATAGCCTGTTTTGACACGCTGACCCCTGGTGACCCTATGAATGAGAGGTCTCCAAGGAATCCTCCCCTCAACAGCCTGGCTCACCACTTGTGAACGATGGTTTGCCTTTACAGAGTCAACCCATTCCGTATTTAGCTTTACCTGGTTCCTTTGTCAGGTGGCGTCCTTCTGGTTCGGTGGTGAGTTACCTTTTTTGCTGCTAGTTGTAATCCCGACTTTGTGGTGGGTTTTTGTTTGCTTGCTTGCTTGTTTACATCGATCAGCCTTCTTTTTTGTTTCACGGTTTCCCCAAGCCCCAGTATGAGTGGGCGGTATTTTGAGCTGTGGTGGTGGAGGAGAATCTTGAGAGTCCACTGGACTGCAAGGAGATCAAACCTATCTGTCCTGGAAGGACAGATGTTGTAGCTGAGGCTCCAGTCCTTTGGCCACCTCATGAGGAGAGAGGAGTCCTTGGAAAAGTCCCTGAGGTTGGGAAAGATGGAAGGCAAAAGGAAAAGAGGACAGCAGAGACTGAGATGGCTGGATGGTATCATCGATGCAACCAAGATGGATTTGACCAAACTCCGGGAGGCAGTGGAAGACAGGAAGGCCTGGCGAGCTCTGGTCCATGGGGTCACGAAGAGTCGGACACGACCAAACGACTGAACAACAACAATTTAGATGTAGTTAAGATAAATGGGCACGTTTAAGACAAAACTTGTGGAAATTAGCTTTTTGGCTGGGGTGCTGGGCGCTGGCCTTTCAGAAAGCTAGACTTTCCAGCTTCTTCTGGGTGTCTGGGCTCTGGGGTGTCCTCTTGGCCATTCGTTGGCCTCTTGCTTCCCCGGCCCAGAAGGGTCAGCCTGGCTCTTTTCTGGGCCGCCAGGAGGGGTCGCCAGAGGGCTTCCCTAGAGAGAGATGCGCGCCATCCACAGGAGACAACCCCCCCCCCCCAGCGCGCGCTTTTTCTCCCTTTGAACTTCGCACCTTCCATTCCGGGCAGGATTAACCCCAGGCCAAGCGCTTTTTCTCCTTCCCCACCGCTCCCCTTCCATCGCCTCCCTTTTCAGGAGACCCTCTCTCGACCCACTCCTCCGTAGCCGAGCGCATAGGATCGGAAATGTAGTGGAGCTGTGCAGACTGCAATCCCCCCCCCGCCGACCCCAAGAAGTCAACTGCAGAGAAGCTGGAGTGCAAGAAACTGGGGGGCGCGGGCGCGATCCTACGCCTCAAGGTGGGGAGGGGGCTCTCATCCAACGCGGCTCGGACCCTGGCGCCCAACCTGCATCCGAGGCGCCTCCTGTCCGCCCGACTCTTTTTCCCCCCCTTAAAATCCCACCGTATGAGTGAGTTCCTGGGGAGGGAAACCCACCCACCCGGGGCTCCCGCCTACTACGTCCCCCCCCAGGGAGTTTCACTCTCGAGTCCAACTTCCCAGCAGGCGCGGACTCCCCGAGGAAAGCTTGTCCCAAACGGGGCCGTGGTTGGATTTATTTCTTTTTTAGGCAGTCAATGTATAAATGAATGAAAGAATGGGAGATGATCGGAATCACTTTTTTTTGGCGGGGGGGGAGGGTAATCCTCCTGCCACCCCTTTTTGCGCTGCCTGGGAAAATGTCCCCCCCCCCTCCGTGGGATCGATACGTGTTTTCTTTCGCCTGCTGCTGCCCGGGGGGAGCCGGAAAGGCGCGCGCGCGCGCGCTGGAGGAGAGAGAGAGAGAGAGCGCCGGATTCTTGGAGGGCATTGATTATTATTAAAGCCTCATCGGAAAGGGGTGGGAGGAGGAGGAGGAGGGGACAGGAGGGGGGGAGCGAGCCATCGAGGCTGGGCTGGGGCGGCCATCCTCCTCTTCCTCCTCCTCGTGTCCCCCCCCCCCCCCAGGAACCTTCCTGCGCTCCCCAGCAGGGCGAGAGGAAGGAAGAAGGCGAGCGAGCCCAAGCAGCCGGCGATCATTCGTCCCGGGGCGGCTGCCGGCGCTCCGTTTCCTGGCTCCGATCGCCCCCCTCTTCCTCTCCCTCTCTCTCTCTTTCCCAACCAACCCCCCCTCCAAGATGGCCGCCGATGCGGGATCGATGGTTCAATATTGGAAGGAGCCCTCGGAGCGCCGCCGGCTCCAGGTGCGTGTCCGGGACGCGCGGAGGGCGGGCGCGCCGTGTCGTGGGGCCAGACGGCGCGGGGGCCTTTCCGGGGCCGCAGAGGGAGGGGGAGGGAGGCATAGAGGGAGGGATAGGGGAGGGAGGGGGGAGAAAAGGGGCCGCCGCTCGCCCTCCCCCTCCCCAATCCCCTCCCCATCGATAGGTATTAGAAATTGATTCGCTGCTGCTGCTGCTGCTCTTTGTTCGGTTCGGGCATTGATGCCTCCAGATTAAGCCTCGCCCGCCAAGCGCACCGGCTCCCTCGCTCGCTCGCTCGCCAGCCAGCCAGCCAGCCAGCCAGCCAGCCGGGGGGATCAGTCGGGCCATCGGTCCCCCGGTGGGTCCGTGATCGCCGCGACCCGGAGCTGGATGGACGCCCCGCCGCCGGGCAGCCCTGGGCTGGAGCCTCCGCCTCCGCCGCCGCCGCCGCCGCTGCCTCCTTCTCCTGCTGCTGTGCCGGAACCGGAGCGGACTCTGCCCGCGGGGATCCCCCCCTCCGGACTAGCTGCCGCTGCTTCCTCCCATTCCTCCTCCTCCTCCTCTTCTTCCTCCTCCTCCTCTTCCTCCTTTCCTGACGGCTCACAACTTCTCCGCCGGGCTGCCAAGGTGACTGACGACCACGAATGCGTTGCGCTCTTCGCTCCCTCCCCATCCACCATCCACCCACCCCGCTTTCTCTCCTCCTCGCTCGGGATCTTTACTAACTGTTTTCCCTCCCCAGCCCCGCGACTCGAGTTTGCGGGCGGCGGGGTGGGGTGGGGGACACAGACAAGCTACGGCCGGATCCGGCCGGGAATGGGGGGGGGCGAAAGGGAAGGATGGAAAGAGGCGAGCCGGCGCTGGGACTCGGCGGTGGAGGGGTGGGGGTGCCTCGGAACGCCTGCGCTCCAGCATCTGGGGGCGCCCGGGCGCTTGGAAGAGGTTTGCAGGGGGGTGGGGGGGTGGGGGGGGGTAAGGGGCAGAGAGGGGCGAACCCGGCCGCGAACCGGAGGGTGCTGCCTGCCCAAATCTTGCACCTTCTCCTCTGGATCCTGAGCCGCCCCAGACCCTGCATCGGGACAGCCAGGTCTTCCCAAAAGCGCCCGATGGGTCGTATGGGGGGGGGGGGCTTCAACTTTGCCACCGGTTTCCTTCCCCACCCCCCACCCCCTTCCCCACCGGCTCCCGACCCGCTTTGTGATAGACGCTCGCGCTCGCCTATTTGTGTGTGTGTGTGTGCGCGCGCTTGTGTGTGTCTTGGGTGGGGATTAGTTGCTGCCCTCATAATAATTAACACGAGCTTTTCAAAAGAGGTTGCTCCGATCGGCTTCTGACATACCTGCCAATGACCTCATCGCTGTGGCGACTGGTGGGTTTTCGAAGGTCGCCCTGGCCACTTTTGAGGATCGATGGATATATTTATTTAAAAGGGTCAGCTGGCCCTGGGAGTCAGCTCCCGCTGGCGGGCGTCTGGTGGGGCCATCCTCAGCCCCTGTGGTTTCAGAGGCATGTTCTCTGCATGCCCCACCCCATATCTCTTTCTTATAATCCCCCCCCCACTCCAAGCTGGGCAAGTTTCTGCCTTTAAAAACAGGAAGCCCCCCCTCTCCGTTTTGTTCCATTGAAAGGGTACCAGGATATCCTTTCTTCCCCACCCAAAAATCTCTCTCATCCTCCAGTCTCCCCCAGTGATTTAAATATTGATGGTTGTGTCTGCTGGTCAGGATGGGGGGGGGAGCCAAGGAAAGAGGGGAACTGTTTTTGTTTTCAGCTGTCAAGGGTTTTTTTGGGGGGGGGCAGGGTGGAAGGGGAGGCCAGGTCAGTAACTTGCTTTTCTTTACAACTACTGGCAGCTGCTAAAAGCCAAAAGCTGGCTGACTTCTGAGTCCTGTCTATTTAAAGTAAAACAGAATTGCTTCTGGGGAAATATGTACCTAAGCTAAGGTCTGGGTCTCATGTGTGTGGTTTCTCGTCTCTTCCTTTTCCCCTTTCACCCCTTGGTTCAGAAGGGCTGGCATTGCTGGTGCACCGTATTTATTACTGGTGTTTTTCATAAGTACAACCAAGGTCTTCTCCCTGTGTTTCCTTTTTAGAAGTTATGCTTAATGATCTGTTACAGGAATCAGGGCCCAAGGAAGGTGGCACTTGTTCGGAGACAGCGCCAAAACTCGTTTGCCTCTCTGTGTGTGTCCATAACTGGGTCAAGTCATCCACGGTTGCCTTTCTCTTGTGTTACGTTAGATTTTTAGCCTGGGATGTTTCTGAACCACAACCCTGCTTTGTTGCTTTAGGACAAGCATACCTGTTAAGATTGCTGTGGGAAATGCCTGACACAGGAGAAGAATGGGCTGAGAATTCAGGGCATATGGGTGCTTTATGATTGATTGGTTGCTCGATGGATGGATGGATGGATTGATTGATTGATCTAAGGATTGATGGATGGCTGGGTGGGTGGACTGATTGATTGATTGATTGATTGACTGACTGACTGATTTAATGGCTGTGTTTACCCTGCCTTATTTATTCTCACAGTTAGCATTTGCTTCCCCAAAATGTCTTCAGTCGAAACAGAGCAGGGTGGTGTAGTGGTTAGAGCACTGGAACTGGGACTCAGGCTGTAGATGCTGGGGTGGTGGCAACAAGATGTTAGAGGAGAAACTTGTGCCGCGTACAGCCTCGTTGCTGCCCCGTTACTGATAAAGCAGAAGATGGAAGCGTGGTCCTTCAGCTGTTGTCCTTAGAGTGGGAGGAGGGTCCATCTTGGACTGTTTTGTTTTGTCTCAGGCAACAGAAGATCTTGGGCGGCCCTGTCTGTGATTTCTCCACCTCCGTAGCTTTGCCTCTCTCTCCTTGTGTGTCTAGGAGCCGGTGGGTGGTGCCAGCCAGGTCAAACCCTGGGCCGCCTTCTTTAGCTCCACCCTGAAGCAGAACTGTGGCGCTTAATCGCTCATAAAAGTTTTAACGGTCTGTGCAGGCTCCGGGTAAGTGGATTGGCGAGGTCCGCGAGTGGAAACCAGTGGAAACCGTTTGCTTACCGGCTGAAAAAAGAAAGAGCACTCCGTTTTAAATGGGTATTAAAAACGAGCATAAAAGGCAGCAATGCTCTGTGCGCATACGCGCGCGCAAGGGAGGGAGAAAGCCAATTTAGGTCCCATTTCGTGATGCTTCAGGAAAGTATCAGTGCTTTGAAAATTTAATACCATTCATCTTTTAAGGAGATTACGCGATGCAGCTGGGGAACCCGGGCCTAAATGGATCGCAGGTGCCGCCCGGTTTCGATTGCCGGCCACTCTTCCTGGCTGGCATTTGTGGGGTGAGGAGTTGACGAAAGGGGGATTATCGTCTTCTGATATATTTTTTGCACATCCCTCAGTGCCTGCCTCATGAGGCTGGAGACAGATGTTGGTGTGTCTGTCTGTCTGGGTGGACCGAATTAGCAACACACTGAGATTTCTCCCAGGGGTGGGGTGGCCTTGGGAGACCGTGGACTTGTGGCTGCCTGGAGAATGAATGAACCGCAGCCTTCAAAAGTGTTCTGCTTATTGCTCTGCTTATATACCGCCCCATACGACTTCAAGTAGCCTCTGGGCGGTTTACAGTTTAATTCCAGGATGCAGGCTCCCCGTTCAGGCTGAAGATGGCTGCCTGTCTTTAAGGAGGGCCACCCTTTTGGTGGACACCCCCTCCCTAAGGGTCGGTGTGGAAACTCGTGTCGTCCTTTTGGGTGCAAGAAGTTGGCCTGGTGTCCTGTCTCCTGCCTACTAGGCCTTGGAGAAGCTTGCTTGCGGCCTGCAACTGCCAGAATCCCCCAGTGAGCATAGACTGGGGATTCTGGGACTTGTGATCCAAAAGGGAATTTCCCCCAAGCTCTGGCCTTTCCTTTGTGGGACATCTGTGGCCCTGAAGTTATGGGGATGTTGCTGTTCTATTTTTTAACAATTAGTGAACCGAATGCAAATTGTTATTATTATTTTTTAACAATTAGTTTGTCCAATGCAAATTTCACATAACCTGTGCACTTGTGTGGCATTTTCTTTTGGCAGGTGGTGGTGGTCGGGAATATTACCTAACTGTACACCTTAGGAACAGGTGCCACTGTAAAATGAAAGGTGGTGCGGGTTTGGGTCCATGTCCCTGAAGGGTAACAAAATAGGGGATCGGGAGGTGGTGATGGCGGAGGCCCTTTTTATTTTGCACATTGTACAAATACAGTTCCTATAGCAGACCCAGAATAATTACTTTATTTAGGCCCACAGATCTTAAATCTTGAGGTCAAGGAAGACTAATTTGGCCAGTGGCATTATTCCCTCAGAAAGCCCCCCCCCCCCCGCTTTGTATACATCATTTGGGGACGAGGGTGTTTGGACAACCTTGACAAATTGTGGCACATGTATTACATGCTGATGACGCGATAGCCCGCAAGTGCTTTGATCACCATGCTCATACAGCGCTCTCGGAAATGAGCACAGATAAAAATTCTCTTGGAGACGACGCTGGGCATATTTCATGAGGTTTAGGAAACGGTCTTAATAGCGTCATATTAGCAACGCCGTATTTCTTGTGCTGTTTTGCTAATAGTTCGTGTAACCGGATTTATGCCTTTTGTAATTCCTCCTGCTACATTTCCTTTTCTGTTCTTTAATTTACTCTGTTTTATGGCTGGCAGGGTGCATTCGGTTTCTTTTTTCTCTCTCTTTTTTCTTCCTCCCAGCAGTTTGGGTTAATCTCGCCTGCCTTTGCCAACAATGGAGAAGGACAACGATTGTTTAAAATGGTGTGCATTCGGGGTGCATTTTCTAATTTAGGGACTGTCTAGGGGAGATAGGAAGATGGAAACCCCAAGTTCAGTCTGGGGGGATAAAAATCGGATCTTCTTGGACTTCAATGGCTAATGGCCTAACCTTGTTGTGGTACCCATAGATCTCTTTAAGCAAACTCTGTCGATTAAGAAGCCCATGATATTACACGCAAGACACAAGGGGTGTGTGTCTTTGTTAATGCTGTTGGTCCTGCAGCTAGCCTAACAAAACTTGTTTATAGCTAGAACGGTGTATACCTTCTGAAAGCAAAAGAACTAGCGGCTTAGCAGTGCCATCGCTTTGATGACCTGCATGCAAGTATCTGAAGGCACAGGGCTTCTCTTCTCCAGGGAACAGCGTGCCAAAGAAGAAGGATGTTTAGTGTGTTCATAAAGATCTGCTCCTGTTGCGTTACGGATTACGCGGACACAGAGCTTCAGGGTGCAATCATCTGGTCCTCAGGCAGCATTTCTGTGTCTGTCTCTCTGGGCTGCGGGCGGGCGTGTGTGCTGTAGACTGTGTGGGAGTGTGTGTGAGCTCTCTCTGAGCTGCCTGGGACCAGAGGTCTGTATTTATTGATAACAGTGAACAAGTACACAATGGCAGAGGAAATACATTCCATGGGTGGGAGGGAAAAATGCTCCCTAGCTAGTGAGGGATTATTGATAAGAACAAGAAGGGGCTCTTGGTCCTGAGCAGATGTATCCTGATATCCTGTTTTTCTGGCCCCCTGACCTATGGTTAGATCAGCATCAGCTTAGCTGCACACTGGGTGCCTGCTCGGCCCTGGGGATTTCTGGGAAATCCAGGTCTTCAGCTTCCTCTAGGTGCGCTTTGTGCTCTGCCCATTTCTTGGGGTTCAGAGCTATCGGGGTATGAAATCCCCACATGCTCCCTTGCAAGACTGTTGTGACCATGAGATGAGGCACCTACGGCAACTGAGGAAATGCAGAGTATGGAAAGCCCGAGGCCATCCCAGATTTTCTTGGTTTTATGTTTATTTTTAGAGAGAGAGTGGCTCTGCTCGGGTGCTTCATCTCATCGGCTTGGAATTGCTGCTCTCTTTGTGTTAATGTAACTCAGGTGCTTTCAATATTCTTTATCCCCCCACCACACACACACACTTTCTCAAACTTGGAAGGAATCATACATCTGCCTACTGCGTGCATCAGAGGCTTCTGGCGAGTGTCAGTGCTTGATTGAATGTTTTCATTGTTTGGCGTTTTAGGATAAAAAAAATGTGGGCTGTTGATTAAAATATTATCTCTGCATGATATTCTGTAGTGCATAAATTTTAAACACATATCAGCTCATTGAGACATCCATTAAATGGTATGACAGCTTGACTTATCTAAATGTGCTATCATTTAACTAAGTGTCAAAATTCTGCTTTATCTTGGATGACAATGGTAAATAAGCTATCAGTTCCATTCACGGTGGGAGACATAGAGTGGTGATGCACTTAAAATAGAGAGTGAGGTGGAAATGTTTGTTCCCAGTCTGGTGCCTTCCTGACCCCTTGAACTATTGCCTCCACCATCCACATCCAGCATGGCCTTGGGCCATTCACTACTTCAGTCTTTTGCCTACGGGAAGAAGACAAAGTCTTGGTTTTCATCTGTAAAATGGGAATTTTACATTGAGATACATTGAGACTTGCTGTTGAGACAATCACTTATCATAAGAATATTGTACTTTTTTGGGTTGAGATGTCCTTAATGGGCATAAAGTGTCTCTGTGCAAGTGCCTTGTCCCCTTTTCTCAAAGTTTGCACAACAAGCGTAAACAGACAGGCTGATGTATTTAAAAGATGGGAACAACCCATCCACTGCTTCTCATTTTTAGAAGTCCAGGAAACAAAGCAGAAGCTATTATAGTTCTGTGCAGTTTTTCCCATTTCTCCTAACACCATTCTTGTAAGGGTGAAAACTCAAGTAGATCACGGGAGAAAATACAGGGCTGTCATCTAGGCTAGGAGGGGAAAAAATTGATGCTTTTTCATTCTTGTCCATGAGAATGGAATCAGTAAGGCTTCGGATTTTGCACTGTAGAGCTTGGGAAAGTTCCTTTTTGGGGGGAGACTACAACGAGTCTTGGGGGTAGAGCTTCCAGTGAGGGGACAACAGAAGTCGTAGTTTGAAATAATTTTTGCTAGACCCTGGGATTCTCCTTGACTGAAGCTCTTCTTAGGCTTTTAAGGCTGAGCTTTTTTCTTAATCAGAGCACCTGAACCTCAGGTTTTGGTACTAGTGTTGTAAAAACGGATCAGATTTTTAGCATGCAGGATTTACTGGTAATTTGCTTTTCACCAGAAGCCCTGAAATCCCTCAGCTGGAATCTCAATCAAAGCCATACACTCAAACTTGAAGATCTGTGCTTGGGAATTTGTTTTGAGTATCAGGATGCAACAAATGTTGCCGCCTTTGCGTACAAAGCCTGCTTGTGTTACCCCAGGCATGTCAACAAATATAATCTAAGTTACAAATTTAGAATTCCCATGCCTTCCTCGGGTTGTTGTTTTTTTTTAACCACTGAGCCGGTGGAAGAGCTCTCGAGAGTTCCGAAGTTGGCAGTGATCTTTTACCTAAGAGTTACACCCTCATTTGGGGCGGGATAGGACTCGGGATGTTAAAGATTTTGAAGAGTGGGGATCTGAGGTCCTTGTAAAATGCCCAGGTATTGACTTGTGGGGGCAGGTCTACCTTCTGCCCACCCCTTCTTACGGAAGGAAGGAGACCTGTGTGAATGGAGGCAGTGTGTACGAAGATGGAGGCAAAAAAAGGATGTGTTAACAAGCTTGGTGTGTCTCCTTCCTTTCAACTCATGGGCAAGAAATGGGAACATGGAAGGTTCTGCCTTTCATTCTCTCTCTCTCTCTCTCTCTCTCTCTCTCTCTCTCTCTCTCTCCTCCACCTCATCTCCTTCCTCCTTTTTGTGGTTTGCATAATTGAGATTCTGCCAAACGAGATGCCTGCCGAAGATGAGGGGGGGAAGTTTTATCTTTAGCGCAGGCTGTTCTTACTTTAGAAACTGACCGACCCCGATCGCAGGCCAAAGAGGGACTTCTCTCCTAATTAATACGCCCATTAATTAATTGCACGCACACACCACACAGCCCATTAAGAGCCGTGGGCTGGTTGGCGGGGAAGGGGGAGGTAAAGGATCCTCCCCGTCGCCATCAAGGGAGAGGATGTGAGAGAGGCAGGGTTGGGTCTCCCCGCGGTTTCCAATGGGGTCTCCCTGTCCCCCAAGGAGAAGGACGACTGCTCCCATCATAGAATCATAGAACCATAGAGTTGGGAGAGACCCCAAGGGCCATCCAAACCAACCCCCTGCCATGCTGGAACCCCCCCCCCCATCAAAGTACTCATTGCTACTCATCTGGAGGTGAGGGGTGATACTCCTGTGGCATTTCTGTCCCTTCCTTGGTGGACCTCAGGCGGAGCTTGGGTGCCTCGTGAAGGTGGCCCAAGGCCCAGCGGGAGCCTGCCGACGCCCAGAGGACATTGCATACATTGACTATGGCGGATTATGGGTGTTGTAGCCCTGCGGGGGGGGGGGAATAACAATTTACCTGAGGCCCGTTGCCATCAACATTAGGGATTTAGCATTAGGTATTTCAGCGGAACTCGGAGGAGATACATTTCACGTCTTGCCATATACGCTTCTTAGCTCCACGTGGCAGTGAATATTAATTAGTTTGGTAAATCTGCATTGAAAAGGAGAGACGGGCCCTAGGAGGTTCCAACGGGTGGGCGCCTTAGAGAGAGGCACCTGCTGAAGCAAGGAGCTGGATCAGAGCGGATCTGCCACTGTAGAGTCGCTCTCTTTCCATCTGTTGGCTAATAAGTGAAGTGTGAGCTTTTCCCCTGCCTGTCTTTTCTTGCCCATGGAGACTCTGTCTCTCCGCCCCCCCTCCCCGTCCTGGCTCCGTTGTAAGCGCCCGGTGCCTCCACCACATGCCCCCCCTTCTCCTGCATGTTTCTTCCCAATAAAAGGAGCTAATTAACATTATTCTTTAATTATTGCCTCTATCAACAAGGGGGTCTGATGTCTACCAGCAGGGTAGTCTTGCTTTCCTCTCCCTCTGCCCCGGTGGACGCTTCAGCGGCTGTTGCCTGTTGAAACGAATTTTGATGTCATCTGTCCGTTGTCACTTAATGGAGGCTCTTGGGTACGGCTGGCGCGCCAACGCACAGCGAGCGGGCCCGCGAGCGTGTAATTTGCCCCCTCAGGCAAAGAGTACTTTGGAAGTCTCTGGATAGTTCTGAACTCTCTGTTCTTAATTAAATATGCAGTTTTTCACGGTAAGCAGGTTAATTCTTTTGTGCTTGTGTTGTAATGCTGTTAGGAATTTTTCATAGTTCTTATTAAACATTATTCAGGCATTGTGAATTCTGTAATTTTTTTAAAAAAAGTGAGATGAACAAAGTTTTTTTTTTTTTTTTGCTTAAACCTTCCAGTCTTTTTTCTTCTCCCTGGTTAATTTATCAAATAAGTGTTTACCATTTTTTTCCTTTGTGGTCCAGGTTTTGAGGGGTGGGAAAGAGAGAGAGAGAGAGCGAGAGAGAAAGAGAGAGAGAGAAAGAGGCATACACTATTCCCCAGACACTGCATTGAGTGTTTTAAAAGGGGAAGAATTTAATTGCTCTGTTGGGATTGGTTGCTTATGAAAGATTTGGCTGTTTGATTAGCAAACCCTTCAGGGGAATGCTTTTAATGCTCCGTGATCTTAATTCCTCCCTCCCCCCCCCCGCCCTCCCCCCCCCCCCGGCCTTCTGTCTGATTGTTGGGTTCTCTCCGGATGTTTTGGATTCTCTTGAGGATGTTTCCTTTCTTCATAATGGGCCCCGTCTCAAGTCTAGTTCACGCAGCAAGGAAAAGGGGGGTGGCAGAGGGGTGCAGGCCGACGTCGTCTTCTTAATAATGGCGATTGTGGTGCGAAACGGGGTGGTGTCGTTGAGCTCGTCCCATGCACGGCTTCTGCGAAATCCTTGTCGACGCTCGTCATTTCAAATAATTAGGGCTGCCGCGTTTCGGTTGGTGCAAGGCTTAGATGAAATTAAAAAGTTCCCTTTGATCAATCAAGAAGGTGCCCTTGATACATTTGGGCAGCAAATATCTCTTTTTAGAAAGAGAAGATGAGTGATTTCCCCTCTCCCCCCCCCCCCCATGCAAGCGCCTGCTGAGATACACAGATGCAAAGAGGAGGTTTTCTGTCATCTTTCTTACCAAGATGGAGAGGCCTCTTTGGAACGTTCCCCAAAAACTATTGGGAAGTGGCAGCCGTGTAGCCTGGTCCATATCACAAGGTTGTTGTGCTAATAAAGTAGGGAAGAGGGGAACCAAACGCATAAAATCTCGAGGGAAGGTAGAATGGTAAGCGTGACTAATAATTAAGTTGTAGAAGAGGTCGCCGTCTTAGTCTGTGCAGGCATTATAGGTTAGACAAAAAAACACCCTATAAAGAATACCCCAAATGAAGAAGTGAAATACTCAAAGCAAGCCGGTATTTGTAGACCTGAACTGCACAACTCTTCAATGAGCATGGGCATTTGCTGGGAATGATGTGCAGGATTTTTTTTTTTAATTTCGGGGGAAAAAACATTTAGAATGCAGCTCTTGGAATGCCTTAGAATCTAGTACAAAACTTGGATCGAACTTGGATACCCAGTGTGGAGTATTAGGAAATATGGTTGAGTCCTCGTTTACCTTGAAAACCCTTATAAATTGGTTCCCACTCAATGGCACATCACATTCAACAAGTAAGGAAAGTGACTTTTTCTCAGCCTGGGTGGGATCTTCAGACTCCCTCTTAAGGTCAAATCCCTTTCTTGACCTGTGCTTTCATCATTGGGGTAACGAAGGGGAGCTGGTGTAGACCCGTGGCTGTGCTTTGGCCACCCAGTCCGTAATCTCCTTGATTTGCTTTCTGAGCTGCACCGATCCTTCCTTGATCAGGTTACCAATATCTCCCTTGTTGCCTAACGAAATCATACAGCATATCTGATTTTATCTGAGAGCCAAGTCGGACGCCTTCCTCATCGGTGTCCGAATGGATGTGATATTTTCATTAGCGAGAGCTGTGGAAAATGGGCCGTTGGCATTTACCAGTAACGCTATTAAGCAGTTAGACTGACATATTGGCGTGTTGGAGATGGGCCATTACGGGGTCTCGGTCATTAGCCGCCCAGAAAGGCCAAGCAGGAGGAGAGTGAGGGGTGGGCTCATCCAAATACCTTCTCTGCCTCACAAGTGCGCTGTTTTTTTTCACTTGGATTTTGGGCGGCCTGAGAAATAAAAGTGGTGTGGTGTAGTGGTCAGAGCAGGCTTCCCTCCAACAACAATGGATGGGAACAACGGATCCCTTTACTGGGGTGATGGTGGGAGCAGTTAAGAGGCTCATTCATGGTAGTGGCGTGGGTCTACATTTTTTCCTGTCCCCTTTTCAGCTTGTGCACAGGACACATTTCCCATTGAAAGTTTGGGGCGTTGGTTACGGAAGCAATTTTCTTCCTGTCTTATATTAATACTAAAGATGAACAAACTTACAAAACAACAACAACAGTGGGTCATCCAAGGAGGCTGAATAATGGGAGAATCGTGATTTGCAAAAGGAAGGGCTGTCCTATGGAACTCTCAGCCACAAGACAGAATGAGGGATGGATGTTAGGTCAGATAGCATTTGTGAGGAGGTGGGGGGGTTAAGCCTTCTCCATTCTGGTGCCCACTAAAGGGCCGCTCAGCTACAACTCCTATCATCCACAGCCAGCATGCCGTGCTCGGGTGTTGGAACCTGTAGTCCACCATTCAGTGAGAGGGCCAGAAGAGAGTAGATGAGGCAAAAGCATGGGACGGCGAACTAGCCAAGCACTTTTAGCTGCAGAGTCCAGATGTGGATGGAGGATCTATCTTTCCTAGAAGCCACGGCTGAGGACTTTTTCCAGACATGTATATTAAATATGACGAGTAAATACAATGCCTTTTGTCCTGGTAATGAAAAGGGTGGTGGGATGGCGAGCCAGACGGGGATCGATGTGATTGAGTCTGAAAGGTCCCCGGAGGAGATTATTTTGGTTTCCAGAAGAGGTTAGAATATATGTATAAACTTATAAATATATTATTGTGGCTGTTATTATTTAAGAAGGGGATTCAGCCTAGACATGGAGTTGGGTTGATTTACGTGGCGCCAAGCGTTCGGCTCCTTGCGTTTTACGGCTGTCACTCTCGCTGAATTAAACCCAAGAAGCTGCAAGATTTAGACGCCGTTTGGGATGCTGTCAAGACAGAACGCTTATTCAGAATATTCCAGCCGGCAGGTCTGATGGCCGTGGGCGAGGACAGGCAACAAGGGTTGGTTACTGTGAGCTCCCAGCAAGCCCTGAGAAAAATGAAAGCAGTTTCCTTTTCTGACAGGAAACTAGGCCTGTGTTTTGCTTATCCACCTAGGCCAGTGGTTCTCATCCTGTGGGTCCCCAGATGTCCCTGGACTGCAACTCCCAGAAGCCTCCACCACTCGCTGCGCTGGAAGGAGTCTCTGGGAGTTGCAGTCCAGGAACATCTGGGGACCCACAGGTGGAGAACCACTGGCCTAGGCCCTAAGGCATTCCAGTCCAGGTGAGTACGATGTAGTGTCTGTCGGGCAGGTGGAAGTCCTAGAATGAAGACTCCTGGGATTTGGAGGCCCAGCCAATACCCATCTCAGCTTGAATCCACATGCCTGATACCTATCAGCTTCAAAGGTCAGGACCAAGGATAGTTCCTTGTGGAAGTCCCCGGTTGGAGTTTCTTGATGTACAATAAACTGGTTTTGTTCACCCCAGCCCTGGGCGGGATGGTTCATATTGGTGGCGAACCTTTGGCACTCCAGATGTTTTGGACCACAACTCCCAGAATTCCAGGTCTGCATTACCAGTGACAAAGGACTGTGGGAGTTGCGGTGCAAAACATCTGGAGCGCCAAAGGTTTACCACCACTGCTTTATAAAAACAGAGAGAGCGTGAGACTGGGTCAGTGCCTTCTCTCCACCAATGGTATCTTAAAAAAACATTCTCAGTGCAACTGTCGGGTACGTTTGCTCAAAGGTACAATCCTTCTGTGTTCCATGGGGTTACTCCCGGCTAAGTCGCACCAGAAGTGTAATTCTGCAATTGCAACACAGAGGCGGTTTGAAGGGCAAGATTCTCATGGCAGGTACACTTAGGAGCTTGGCTCTCTCTCTCTCTCTCCCCCCCCCGGTCTCTCATGTATTGAAATGTTTTCTGGGGAAATGGAGGTTAGCTTGCAAAAGAGGCTTGCAGGACGAACGCCTGCTGGATTGAGCTGAGCCGATAAAATTGTATCTGACTAGGCGATGGGTAATAAACTCTCCCCTTCGCTACTGGGGCCTGTAGCTTAGTGGAGGTGGTCTTTGTTTTATTTTCTCTCTTTTTCACTCTGCTCTGTAGGCTGGGGTGGATGTGTTTTCTCTGGAGGCAGCTCATTAACGTCTTCTCGAAAAGCAGCACAGAGAACCTTGTCACTTGTTTGCATTGAACGTGGGGTGGGGGGAATATTAATTACTGAGTATATACCCTTGTTTGGGATTCTCGGCGCGGCATAGTGTAGGATTCTGGAGAAGAGGGTTCGAATCCCCCGCTAAGCCATGAAAACTCACTGGGGCAGAAGAACTGGTAAAACCTCCTTAAATATCTCATTTCCCTAGAAAATCCCTGTTAGGGTCACTGTGAGTGAGTTCTGACTCGGTAGCACGGAACACATGTTCACCTGGCACTTGGAAACACAAGCCAGTGGCTTCCTTGAAGGAGTTAGGCCATCTTGTATTTGGCCTTCCCCTTCTCCTGCTGCCTTCCATCAAAATCTAGAGGTGAATCTCTAGCCCTATTCATTTCCCCTTTTCTCCACCCCAAAAGTGTACTTTTTTTGGGGGGGGGAGCACAACTTCTCCTTTTTCATAGAGGTGGGGGACTCGTGTATCAGGGTGGGTTGGAGACAGTATGGGATGGCAACAGATGCCAGCATGGCTAGTTACTGTCCTGCCTGTTTGCAGGCAGATCAAAAGCCAAAGGTGTATTTTAGGTTTTCTTGGGCTCAGGAGCTTCTTCCTGTATTCTCCTTGCTACCCCCTGAAAGAGGGGCTTGTAATTCTCCTGCTCAGCTATAGTTTCTCTGAGGTTAGAAACAAGGCGTATTGCTGAGTTCCCTATATGTCTTTTCCACATCCCAAAGCTCCAAAATGGTGGTGGTGGTGGTGGTGGTGGTGGTGGTGGTGGTGGTGGTGGTGGTGGTGGTGGTGGGAGAAGAGGCCAATCAATCAATCAATCAATCAATCAATCAATCAATCAATCAATCAATCAATCAATCAATCAATCAATCAATCAA
>JAHTLZ010000019.1:272061-301730 GCA_023846285.1 Phrynocephalus versicolor | reverse complement strand
TCTTCTTCTTCTTCTTCTTCTTCTTCTTCTTCTTCTTCTTCTTCTTCGTGTTCTTTGTGTTCTTTGTGTTGTTCTTGTTCTTGTTCTTGTTCTTGTTCTTCTTGTTCTTGTTCTTGTTCTTGTTCTTGTTCTTGTTCTTCTTCTTGTTCTTGTTCTTCTTCTTGTTCTTCTTCTTCTTCTTCTTCTTCTTCTTCTTCCACATCTGGGCAGAAACAAAATTGGGTCTTGGCAGAGGCAAGCCTGCTTTTAAGATCATGGTCCACCCCCCAGATCCACAGGTCGCTAGACCTGCTGTCCAGGGTCATTGACCTTGCAAAGGCAATATATTGCAAAGCTGGGGAAAGTGTAGGAAAAGATGAACCAAAAACGATCCAGGTACTTCCTTAGGTATTGTCTTTCAGTTACTTTAGCTTAGCGAAGGGAGCAGGATGGGTGGGTGGAGAAACATGGATGCATGTGAAGGAGGTGTCTAAAGACACGCATGGGGCGGGTGGAAAAGATAAGGAAGAGATTCCTGTCCCTTTTGGAGTGGATTCCGGTAACTTTACCAGTGAAGGTGGACGATTCAGGACAAAGAAACTGAAATCTATCTTTACTTAGCACGTAGTTAAATTGTAGCGCTTCCTGCTGCAAAGTATGTCATTTTGTTTCAGGGCTATACTGTATATATATTTAATTCACGTGTAAATGTGTGTATTTTTAGGCAACGAGCTAGTCGACCAATCCACTAAAATTCATGTGATTAATTGGCTGAAGTTTCCTTTAATTGGGTGGCAGTTCCCTTAAGTGTGTTCTGTTCGTATTTTGCATGGAGCCGAATGGTCTTTTGCTGTTCACAGAGAATGCACGGAGGCTCTGAGGGAGTTGATGACCTAATTAAATTAGAACTTTGATGTCTTTTAATGCTTGCATTTTCCCGTTTGGGGTAACTTGATTACCTGGCGTTTTGTACACCTGTGAATATTTTGGGTCTCTTTAAAACAACAACAACAACAAATAACATTGTTTTCCTCCTTAATGACTTGTTTGGGGGGGAGGGAAGAATCCCTATCCCACAGACACGAAACAGCTGCGAGAGTGTCATAATGGGAGAAGCAGGATCTTGCTAGTTTTGGCTGTTTTAGCCTCCTTCCCCAAACGTATAGCCTGAAAATGGGCAGCAACACATTGCCTTGCAGCATTTTTATTTATAACTTGGCTTTTTGGTTTGCATTTCTGGAGCTGGGCTGAGGAAAGGCAGAAGCTACAATGGCCAAAAGCAGATGGGAAGGTTTCATAGAATCATTGATAGGGTTGGACCACAACTCCCACAGTCCTTTGTTGTTGGCAATACAGGCTTGGAATTCTGGGAGTTGTGGTCCAAAACATCTGGAAGGCCGAAGTTTGGCCACCACTGTTCTAGTCCATCCCCCCTGCCTGAGGCCGGAGACCTCATACCATCCCGGACCGATGGCTGTCCAATCTTTTCTTGAAAACCTCCATGGTGGGATGCAAACCATACTGTGTTTCTTGAGCCCTGCTTCAGACCCCACATAATACAGGGAAACCATGGTTTAGCTTGCGAAACCATGCAGCTGGAAGTTAGATAAAGGTGGACACCAGCTGTGTGTTGGGATGGAAACAGCACAGAGTGTGTTGTTGCGTCGTTCCAGTCGTGACCGACTCTTCGTGACCCCATGCCCATGGAGTTTTCTTGGCAGGCATGCTGGAGTGGCTTGCCAGTTCCTACTCCAGGCTCCTACAGCACCTGGTATTCCCTGGTGGTCTCCCATCCCAAGTACTAGCCAGGCCCGATCCTGCTTAGCTTCCGAAATCAGGCGAGAGTGGATGCGCTTAGGGCATCTATTATCAATATAGTGTAACATACCATAAAATACTGGGCTATACGGAGTTCTGAATGGGGATTAACTTCCTCCCACCCTCACCATCTCTCCTGTTTTTCTCCGTCTTTGGTAGCACTTAACAAATGAACTCAAATCTAGAATTAATACAAAGCACAGTCTTGTTGGCAATGAATTAATTCCAGATTTTAAAAAGCTGCAGCAAGATACTAGTAGTTTAGTAATGACCATGGTAATGGCTTATTATACACTCTCCTTGCATCATTAGAAAGCCAAGATACATCAGCCCCTGATTAAACACATTAGTGTCTTCAGGAGGTTAAATATGCATATTATCTCACCCCTGGTGTTTTTGTTTTCTCCAAAGCTGCAGATGCGGGCGTGACATGGTGACTCTGAGAGAGAGTATCTTTCAACCATGGTGGCTTGGGTTTGAAACGCCAAATGTTGATACACAACCCCACGCACGCATGCACCTGCAACGCAGACAAAGCTGACCGTACTGTGGTGGAACCCTGGTATTCCGTCGCCCCTGGCTGAAGGTTGTTGACGGTGCGGAAAGCAAGGGAATTGCCTTTGAGGGCAGTTCAGGGCAAAATGGAGCTTCTGGCAATAGCGCAGAGTAGCAAAGCCAACCAGGTCGTTTTAAAAAAAATGAGCAAGACAAGTCCATAAGCTTCTCACTGAAAGACAAGGAAACACTCCAGTGCTCTTGACAGAATCATCCTCCGTTAATTAATTAATTAATTAATCCTCCGTCTTTCTGTGGAAACCCAGAATGCGCCACCAGCGCTCTGCATAAAAAGTAGAACCCGCCCTTCTTCTGCGAAGGCAGAACTTGACAATCAGGAAGAGAAACTGAATTTTGATGTACAAAGAGAAAAAAAAGACCCTGGCTTGTTTTCTGGCGCCCACCGCCAGGGTCAGCCCGCTGCTTCTCTTTCCTTCTTCTTCTTCTTTTCAACACCTTCCGGTTTCTCATCAAAACCTCCTGCTTCTCCTTGTCATTCTTCCTCTCTCGCCCCAGAAATGGCAATTGATTATATATATTGTTTTATTGCGAGAGAGAGAGAGAGAGAGAGAGAGAGAGAGAGAGAGTCACCTTAGAGGCATCTTATTTCTCCATGGCTGAAAAACACTGATGTTGTGTGAAACGAGAGCCTTTTGTGTGGGACTTAGGTTCCTGAAAAATTTATTTACTGCTACTGTGATCTGCAGGAATGAATTGATGTTTATCGCCAGCCGTTCTTGCCCGGGGGGGGGGGGAGAAGTGTGTGGGGTGTGTGTGCAGAGGGGAGGTCGGGCCTGCATAGCTTGCCCCCCTCCCTGCCCAATCTACTTAAAAGGCATTTTAAATCAGCACCAAACCGTTGCCTCGCTGACGGGGAGGAGGCAGCCAGCCTGAGAGACAACGCACCGTATGCTATTGGCCATAAGCTTGCTTAATCTTTTTTCTCGTGTTTTTAAAGGATGCTTTATAACCTTGCAGCTGGAGAGCATTCCACGATCAAGTATTTGGAACTAAGCAGAATTACACTGGCGGTTACAGCCCCCCCCCCCCGATCGATCGATAGCACTGGGAAGCACGTCAGACTCTGAGCAGGCTCTTTGGCACGCTCACCTCTTGACACGGAGCAGTCCCCGCCTGAGCCGGCTGCAGCCGCTCGGAATTGATCCTGGCCAAAAAGAGGCATCTCAGCCGCTTCCTGGTGCTTTGGGGTTCGAGCTGAAACCCGGGGGCAGAGAAGGGCCAGCGCTCAGGGTCTTCTGAGCTTGAATCTGTGTGTTTTAAAGCAAAGCGTTCTGCTTATATACCGCCCCAGACCACTTCAAGTAGTCTCTGGGCGGTTGACAGTTTTTTAATTACAGGATGCAGGCTACACATTGCCCCCCACCCCCCCCAGCAAGCTGGGTACTCATTTTACCGACCTCGGAAGGATGGAAGGCTGAGTGAACCTTGAGCTGGCTAGCCCTACCCATAATTCTGTGGTCTGCAGTGTTAAGAAAACAAAGTCTCGCAGAAGTTCACGAAAAAGCTTTCCTGCTAACTCACGAAAATCGGGGAAGACCTGCAAAACCAGCAAGAGGCGTCGCTGATCCCATGTTGACAATGGACACTCCTCGCATGCATTTGTACATGGAGCTGGGCTGGAACTGGAGTGGTGGCGGTGATGGATGTTTGTTTGCTTTAATGAGAAGGTCATTCGCCCCCCACCCCCAAATGAATTTGTTCATTTCATTTTTCTGGAAAGCAATGCTAATCTATTCTGAAAACGAGGGAGTGTATTTTCCGCAAGCAGGAAAAATCCCTGAGTGAGTGAGTGAGTGAGTGAGAGAAAGAGAGAGAGAGAGAGAGAGAGAGAGAGAGAGAGAGAGAGAGAGAGAGAGGCTAGGAGGCATAGAAAGCTCTCTCAGCATCTAAAATTTTAATTCATTAACTCTTCAATTTGCATGCTGTGATGGTGACAGAATAAAGAGGCACCCAGAGAAAGGGAGGGGGGGAGGCACTTAAACAAAAAACCCACCCCCACCCCATCCATCCATTGATTGCAATTAGCACGAAGGATTAAGAAGTGTTTCCCTAAAACAGAGAGAATGGCAAATGGATGAAAGTCCTCAGTGGTTAGAGATGGTAGTTCCTTGCTTTAGTCTCGTTCATGGTAATGGCCACTCTTAGAATTATTGATTACGCTGTTATGATTATTAATTGCCACGGTAATAGCATGAGTAATAGTAATTATTTGTTTTCTACCTTCTAAAAATAAATAGGTTTGCCCTTGGTGGCAATGAGATCTCTTCCTTGTGGCTGCGAGATGGCCTCTGTTTTGCTTTTGGGTTTTTTTTTTCCTGCTCAGAATCCCTCTGGGGAGCGATGATGACAGCAAACCCTTGGCAGTCCAGATGTTTTAGAATTGAGAACTCTCAGCATCACACACCTGCCTTGCCAACAGCAAAGGACCCTGGGGGTTGTAGTCTCAAACATCCCCCCGCCCATGAACCTGGGAGCTGCGGAGACAACACGCAGCTTGCTGTGAGGTTGTGCTGCGAATTTGCGAGGAGAGAGGGATGCTCCCTTTTGGTTTTCGGGGAAGAACACCAGCCCGCCCTCTGCAAACCCTATCCATTGCTCCCTCTTCTTTTTGCTTTTTTTTAAAGCTGCTTGTTTAAAATGAGTCTTTTTGTTCCCTTGCCGTGGAAACAGCCTTTGGTCTGATGCCCTTCCTACATGCATCCAGCGAAAATGTCATACCCATTGAAGATTCTGGGGTTTCCATCTGGGCAAACCTCTGTGGGGTTTCCATCGTCTGACCTTTGGTACAGCTGTTAATGCGAACTTCCCAGCCTCTTGGCGATCAGGGTCCTGGCACGGTCCCCTGATTCTATTGGGACCTGCCTATCGGCTCAAGCTCTCAGTGTTATCTTTTGCTCTTGGTTCTCACCTCTGACGGTGCCTTCCATGGCACACACGCTCCTTACAGACCTAGGCAGGTCTCCCTTGGACCCCTTTCCTCCAGCCTTCTCTTCCTTCCTCACCCTGCTCAGGTGGCAGCAGGCTAGATGTTTGAACCATTCCTACCGGCATCTCTCGCTGTGCCCCCAAGATCAACCTTTTTAATTATGCTTTATGATTGTTCCTGACAGCTGTCAGTTTGTCTTTTGACAAAGCCACAAAGGGCAGCTACTGCTGCGGCTTGGGCTGCTGATCGAGCTGAGAAACATCCCTGTCGATGTTTAAAATTTCCAGTCCTTTCATTCATGGTGTGTTGCCTCTTTCTCAGAATGCCATCTCTCCCCCCCCCCCACCCACACCACCTTTGTGTAAGGGAAAAAATGAAATTTTTCAGGGAAGCGGTAAACACTGATTCAATTTGTCTCCGATAAGACGCCTTCAAGGGCAAAAGGCGTTCTGTGTATAACGCTGTGCATGAATGAGTTTTTACCCTCTGGGGGCCCAGTTGTCCTCCGAGAGAACCCGAGCAGACCACGTTCATGCACATTGGATGAGCATTGTGTGTTCGGGATGTTGTAGCCTTGGGCAGTCAAGTAGTGGAGCTGCTGGGTGGCAGAACAGACCGTACCCCTTCAAGAGCCAGGTGAAAGATGGTGTCCATGAATGCTTTCTTTCTATAAAACGGGAACTTCCCACAGATTGAAAATCCAAGGCCACAAAGAAGGAAAGTGACACCAGTGAATAGTTAACACCTGAAGGTCTCAGAGCCAAGTGACCTGAAAGTTGATAAGACTGACCTATTGGGAAGACACCTGAAAACTCTTGAGTTCTCTTGAAAGAGGCATTCATTTTCTGGGATTTGCTGGCTGGATAGCTCAGTGGTTTAGGTATTTTTGTCCTCTGTGCATCCCTTTCCCCTTCTTGATGCACCTTATCTGGATGCCTGGCCAGATAGGCTGGATAGAAATAGGAAGAAAGTCCAAGGCAAGTTAGCTGCACTGTCTTAAGTTAGCGCCTGGCGTGCCTCAGTTTCGTCTTGCCGTGTGCCGAACGAACACTCCATCCAGATCTGGGATCTGCCTGGTGATGGACGGCCCTGGAAAATGGACGGTGACCTTCGGTGGAGGGTGAGGCCTGTGCCAGAGGCTAATTGCATCTTGGCCACCGAGGACTGTTTGTCGATAAAGCCAATGAATCAAAGGCCTGACCGTGGGTTAAGCCTTTGAGCTGAACATCCAGAGGGGTGGGGTGTGTGTGTGAGAACGAGGCTGACTGGCGAAACAGCCAAGGAGGATTGTTCCCATCAGGAAATAGGATGGCTGTCGCACCCCTGTTCGATTTGTGCTGGGCAACATCTTAGGACTTTCCGTTCCTTGGGGTTCAGCTGGCTGGGAATGATGGTGTAGTCCATGTCGGGTGCCATGTGGGACAGGCTGTTTCAGAACCTCTGCTTTCTCTCTCACTTGCTTTCTTTTTGGAGGTAAATTGCTCCCAAACTGTGGAAATGTATTGATTCTTGATAGGTATTCCGAGTCGCCCTCCCCTAAAAACCGTTCCTTCCTTTTTTATTTATAACAATACACTGTATGCTTTTGCGCACCTAGCAGAGTTTCCCCTAAGTGTAGGAAAACAGTTCACTTGTATTTTAGTGTACTTCTGGCTTGCTTTCAGACAGACAGACTAGAGTTGCTGAGTTTGCTAGTTTTGCAAATCAGAGGACTCCTGCAGTCATTCTTTGGGCAATAAATGTTGGACCAGTCTCATGTTGTACTTAGGGATGTAAAGCATACAGGATAAATCCTTTGCTTTGTTAATTTAGGGTCTTCTAACTCAACAAGACTCACTCCAGCACAAGTGAGACAAGGAATCCTGTTCTTTACTCTTGTGGTGGGTCTCTGTCATTTGCACAAACTGAGAATGAATGTACTG
Organism: Phrynocephalus versicolor; assembly: GCA_023846285.1. NCBI lineage: Eukaryota > Metazoa > Chordata > Lepidosauria > Squamata > Agamidae > Phrynocephalus > Phrynocephalus versicolor. Next base: position 294,509 of record JAHTLZ010000019.1, on the reverse strand, counting down.
ATGGTTTAAGAAGACACAAACACCCCATCCATTGCTTTGGATCCTGGAAAGTTAATGCAAATACACAGCAGCCATAGTCACCTGATTATGATGTGTTCTCCCTGACCGCCTCAGCAAACCAGTGGCTGAAAGCAAATCAGCAAAAACTAGAGCATTGCACCTCCTCAGGTCCTGATTCTCCATTTTTAATTGGTGGTCCCTCCCTCCCTGTACATCTCAAAAATAGGGCCTAGGTAGCCTTTTTTTGCAAACAAAAAGCTAGTAGTTTGCAATTCTTGTTTACAGCTTGGAGACAAATCAAATTGAAATACTGTTTTTCCCAAGGACAACATTTGAAAAAGATAGCTCATGACTTTAAAAAAAAGTCTTGACAAATGCACAGCCTATGCCTGTGTGGGTTTGAGTTTTAATTGGATGAAAAAAAAGTTAAGTTTAACAAGAGTGAAAAGATCTATGGGCTTTTTAATTTAATTTAATTTAATTTTTTTTGCCCCTTTCTATTTCTGAGTGTTGGGTTCACTTGCAAACATCATCCAAACAACTAGGACAGAATCACAAAGGCCAGCAGAATATATGAGGTTAATGAAGTAATTGGGTTTATTTGGAAGAAACACTCTTCCAGCCATATGTGAAAAATCTGGATGTTTAGTTTTGAAGTACACTTTTGTTTTGTTTTTTGTTTTATTTTTAAAAACATGTTTAGTTTGGAAATCTAAATCTGAGCATGGTACAGTTCCTTGCATATTTAAGGTTGCCTAACTACTTTAAAGATTTTTTGTTGCTTATTTTGTTTGATTAATTATCGCCTTTTACTGAATTTGCTGATATAAATTGTGACAAATAAGCGCATTGGCAGTACTCAACAAAGGTAGCTTTGTCGGGGACTGAAAGAAATCTGAGAGTTTTATAATTCACTGCCTACACTCCCACACCCAGCTGTGTATACACAATGCTGTCTCTCTTTCTCCTGTTTTCCCACACACAAATGCAGTATCTCATGCAACTAAAACAGTCAACATCTGTCTGGAAAAGCTTACGCCATAATGAAGGTGCTACCCTATTGCTAATTTTAATCAAAACCACTCATTCCTGGAAGAAAACTATATCTTATTTTCATCTGCCATTATAAATTAACCCTACAATGATTTTAAACCTTGTTCTGAAATCTAGGATTAAGTTGCAACTGGAGTAGGCGTGCCGAATCAGTGGAAATGATGGAGGAATTAACTCACCAGATCCCCACAGCTTTAATGCAGCTACTATCACTGTAATTTATTACTCCATTTTAAACTCTAAAAAACGGCCTAGAAGAGAATTGCAGTATGTTTGTGAAAACAACTTTTGCGCAATTTGTGCAAGCTACGTGGCTAAATTAGGATAGCTGCTCCCTTGTTGCATGGACTTTGGTGCCCTGGATGGGTTGCTTGTATCTTTTTTCTTCTTCCTGAAACAGCCAGTCCTCCTTTGCTAGCTCTGTGTATGTCTCTCTGTGTGTGCTTTGCTTCATGAATAAGTAAGTGCCAGTCACGTGATGCTGCATTTTGTGCAAATTACAGAAATTCTGCTGAAGGTGGGGGGGGAGGTGTTTTGTCTCGTCGTTACCTGGAAGTAAGAAGTGTTGTGGGAGGGGGTCAGTGGTTTTCATACAGGCCGTTTGTTCGTGAATGAGTAGCTGAGTGAGATTAGTTCACATCTGTTGGCCTTCTAACATCTACCCTGAGCCTTCAGTGTTTGCCTCAAGTCACCTTGTGCCTTCCCGTGTATTCCGAGTGGTGGGAGAGGGAACAGGAGCAAGAAACCGGGGACCGCCCGGGGGGGGGGAGTTAATGGGACTCAGGCGAAATGGATGTGCCACCATAAGTCCCATGTTTTATCGCTGCATTATCGTTTTTAAAAGGATGTGGAAATAAAATCTAATAAATCATCGTCTGGTCTCCCAGCCAGTGGGAGAGAAACCCTGATATCAGCCTTAATCTCTTTGTGGCCAGATGAGAAAGCTTCATCGTTTGTCACACACACACACACACACACACACACACACACACACACACAGAGAGAGAGAGAGAGAGAGAGAGAGAGAGAGAGAGAGAGAGAGAGCACAACACACTCCTGGGTGGTCTGGGAAGACTAACACTGAAGGTATAATCTCTGGGTTCTCTCCCCGAATATTCCAAATTCTGATGGTGTGATAAGTGTAGGTTATACCCATTTCTGAAAACCTTTAAGATCCAAAACATTCCTCCTTTTTCTCTGTCTCCTCCTACTTGTGTTTACATGCTTCGGAACTGCTAGGTTGGCAGGAGCTGGGGTTAACAGCGGGAGCTCCCTCTGCCGCGTGGCACCCGGGATTCGAACCACCGAGCTGCCGAACTTGCCGGCAAATGTTTTATAGGAAATAAAGTACAGTATTGCCCCTAGAACTGGAATGTGTTCCAACCTAGCCTTTCCATTTTTAAGTTGTGATTTGGTGACGGACTTTGTATACATGTTTCTGGCGCCACCGAGCAGCAAGGTTTATTCAGAGTCACATGTGAACATCTGGGCAAGTGGGTCCTGCAGGCATCCAGGATAAATTGTGCCATTTCTGATTTCCTCGCCTACTTGCAGGCAATCAAGGCAGGCTGTGAAGGGGATTTTCCTCCTTTCCCTGTGCCCCCCCCCCCACACACACACTTGCGAAGTGATGCTTCTGTGCTCTTGATGCGAGAATGGTTTTGCAGGAGCATCTGGAATTAATGAGGCAGGCCAGTACAGTGCAGAAATCAATGCTTTCAGCTTTAATTGCACGGTGTTCAAGCTTTGACTTTTTATTTTGAATTATGTAGTTACAATGTGCGATCTCTCTTTAAACCACACAGCACATGTGTTCCTAGGAGCGAAGAACATCCTTCTCTCTGCCGGGTCTACAACCTTATGGGACCTGGTATCGCCTCTCCTTCCGCCTTCCACAAATTTAATCGTGGAGCCAGCTTAAAATATTTAATTTTAGAACCGCCAAACTGGACGTCCTTAGAACAGAACCTGCCAGAGGTGGTTGTGTTGTGGAGCAGGTTGCGTTGCTGTGGCATCGACTTACTCCCATATTGATATACTTAATGTTGCCGCTGTGATAAGCCCTTTTCATGTTTAATTAATTTCTGCACAACTTTTGGTCTTATTCTGGCGAGGAGAATTTTAGTTACGGGCTGTTAAGGATCAAAATGTTATTAATACGGTCTGAAAGTAAACAGGGTGTGGATATTTTTAGTAAATTGTTCTTTATGGTATTGATTTACATGTAATGTAATACTTGCATGAACAGCGGTTATCAATCTGTGAGCATTCATCATCTGAAAGAGCTATGAACTTCGTCATTTTTTAAAAAAAATTATTAGATCTGATGATGACATTTTGTTTTGTTTTGATTCTCCGTTTCTGGTCTGTGACTCCCAAGAGCTCAGAGCAGGTTAGATTTTATTTAAAAAAAAACCACCTAGTGCAACAATTTAATTAAATCAGAACTGCAAAATGATGCTTGACACCTATGAGAAATCTCACTGGGATCCAAACCAAGTCACTTTGGGAAAGATGTACCATTGTAATGCACACACATGTTCAGAAGTGGGTGAATCTCCCACAGAGACCGTTTTTCATGGCAGTAACAGTGGGTGGATTTTGCAGGTCTTTAAACCCTTACTCGAGGGTGTGTCCATAACTTGTGCCTGCCTGCCTGTGACCCGAAGATAATCCTTCGAAAAGGATCCAGAGTAGTTGCCCATTCAGAGTGAGAGCAGAAAACGGTGACCTCGCTCTGAACTGGCTGTCGCTGTATCCACTGCTTGAACTCTGCTTGCCAAAGGTGCGGCTTATCCCCAAGGTTCCTAAATTGGAGTTGACGAATTGCAGCCATCACGAGGCCTGCCGCCTTGTTGCATAGCTCCTCCTGCTTGGCCTTGCTGCCAAGGAAGGGGCTCCCTTTTTTAATTTCAGTGTGTGTATGTCTGTAGTGTGACTTCCTCACATTGCTCACCCCGTCCCTCAAACCTGAACAGGGAGCTCTTCAATTACCAGCAGTCTCCCACTACTAGCAATGGCCTCATTCTCACTGCTCAGTCAAAGCTACGCAACAGGGTCCTTCCAGGTTGTTGACGGTAGGGAGGTGTACATGTTTGTTTCGAAGTGGAGTTGGCGAATTTGACCCCGAGCTTGATTTTTGTTGGTTTGCTTGATTGATTTTTGGATTATAGCTCTTAAAATCCCCACCAGCCATCGAGAGAGGCCTTTTGAAAAGTTACTTTTTTCATGGCCCAAGTTACTTTTTTCACGTCCCAAGTTCAGTTGAAAGCTCCAATTAGAGCCAAACCATTGAAAAGCATGGGATTGGCATAATGGCCAACGCACCACTCAGCAGTTGATTTAGTTGTAGTTCCCCTTTTGGGTTGAGATTCCCGGTTAAATTTTGACCTTAGACTTTTAATTTTCTGGAATGCCCTACCCCAGACCCATGCAGTGAGTTTTTTGGGGGGGTGGGTTGGGATTTGGGAAGCTGTTGAGCAAAGTAACTTTTCCAAGCTGAGAATTCGGAACCCGGGTGTACCTGACCGGAATTGGCGCTTGGATCTCTAGCTGTTTCTCTCTCCTTCCCCACCAGCTCCAGAACACTGCCAAAGAATAATTAAAAAAAAATAAAAATGGCAAACCCCTCCTGTAATAAAGAAGGGATGGGGGGGGTTTAGGGGTAATAACAAAGTGGATCAAAAGGCAGCCCTTATCCACCCCGCAAAGATAAAAGGCATTTGATTTGTCAAGCGCTCCCTTAACTGTTGGCAAGCAAGAAGGGGTCATGAGGCTCGACTCTCCCCCCCATCCCCACCCGCTTGTTATGGAAAGCCGGAGATAATTAACGTTGTTGAAAGAAGATGATTCCATTGGCGTCGGGAAGGCTAGCCCCCTTGTCTGCGTGCTTCTGAAAAAGCAACAACTCAGGGGAAGGCGGTGGCAGCCGGTGGGGAAGAGGTGGAAATAGAAAGGAGAGGGATACCCGATGGAACAGACCAATAAATAATAGCCCCAGATAAAAGAGAGTCTGAAAAGTTAGTCGGCCTTGCCTCCTTTCATGGCAGTCGTAGAGGCAACCGGCATTTGGGGAAAGAGAAGGGTCTCCAATGAAACCTCTCCTGACTCTGGACTGTCTTGGCTCCCTGTAGACCAGGCACGTCCAAACTTCGGCCCTCCAGATGTTGTGGAGCGCAACTCCCACAGTCCTTTGCCACTGGCAATCTAAGCTTAGAATTCTGGGAGCTGTGGTCCAAAATATCAGGAGGGCTGAAGTTTGGACGTGCCTGCTGTAGACAGATCATGGCATTCCTCAGCTACCATCCCAATGTTTTCCAGAAGGGGTGGGGGTGCCCCAGTTGGTCTGCCGCGGGGCCAACGACAAAGAGCACAGTGGCACCAGGAGGGTGGTTGTGGTTGGCAGTTTGTGTGTGTGTGTGGGTGTGTGTGGGTGTGTGTGTGTGGGTGTGTGTGTGTGTGTGGGTGTGGGTGGGTTGTAGCCCATGTCACGGGGCATTGATTGGGTGCCCGTCCAGGGATCCAGGTGTAAATGCAAATTGCGTCGTCGGGCAGCGGGTGTCAACAGTGTGGCGGAAGGGAAGGGAAAAGCAGATGCTGCCCAGCATGGCCGTTGTGTCCTTAGCAGAGGTCTGCAGATTTGCGGGGATATTTTGGGGACCACCAATCCCAGATTCCCCCAGGGAGCTGGCCATGAAAAAGACGACGTGAATGCTCATGAATATTACGCACCAATACTGGCCGTGCACCTTTGCCGCTAAAAAGAAGCAAGGTTTGGGTGTGTTGAATTTTGTTTGGCTGTGCCCGGGCTCGTTTTCAAAAGGACCCAGAGGTGCCTGGGTTTTTATTTTTATTATATTTGCTCCCTGCTTGTGAATTAATCTTCAGCAAGCGTAGTATTGTATGTGAATAATTAAGCATGCTGTGCTTGCTTAGGAGGGTGTTTTTAAGAGATGCATTCAGCATTCCTGGTCTGCCTTGGCTGCTTATTGGTGTGTGTGTGTGTGTGTGTGTGTGTGTGTGTAAATCTGCCTGTGCTAATAATCAATATATGTGTGCTGTTGCCTGGGCTGTTTATGCAACGCTTTTATCAATTCACAGACAGCAGGGGATCAAGATGTGTGCGGATAAGGCCAGTAGGCCGAGAGCTGTTCTTAAAAAGTAGGATGAAATGATGGCTAGATTTTTTTTCCAGCTTTCAGAGGGAAGGGGAATGAGCGTGGCAGTCCCACGACATGGATGGGGGTCCCTGGAAGGTCAATGGATCTGATTCTCAGCCCCTCCTGGTGTGCCAGACCACAACATAGGATGCGGCCATCCTGGTCTGAAAAAGGTTCACCAGCACCAAGGAGGCAAACGGTTGATGCTCTCTCCATGATTCTTCTCCCCATGGACAGAATGCTCCTGAGTTTCCGCACAGTTGCAGTCCTTTTGGGTCAGGAGAGGGTGCAAAAAAGCAGCCATGGACGTCGAGGCCCTTCTTGGGGAAGTGAGTGATGCTCAGTCAGAGACATATTGGCTTTCCTGAGAGCTCTCTGAGGTTTCTGTTCTAGCAGGACCAGCGTTCTTTGGTAGAACATAAGCTATGAAAACTACCTAGTGTTACAGCCCGTCAAGTGTGGAATTGGAACTAAGGTGCGGGCACGTCAATCAGCCCAGCCAGGGCTTTTTGTTCCTCTGAAGACAGTGATTCCCAGCCTTAGGTCCCCTGATTTTCTTGGACTACAAGTCCCAGAAATTCCCTAGTGCTGAAAGCTTATGGGAGTCTAAGAACAGCTGTAGACCCCACTGCCTTAAATGGCTGGTCTTGAATGGTGGCCAGAGCAATATCCACCTTTGCTGGGAGCTCTCCAAGGTCCTGAAGGCCTCTCTCTCTCTCTCTCTCTCTCTCTCTCTCTCTCTCTCTCTCATATTTCTCTGGAACAGAGCTTGGACCGAACTCATTGCAAGTGGTTAGCACCACTTCTTAGAACATTCAACTTTGGTGCAAGAAATCCCCAGCCATTTTGCTTTGAAAAACAACTTGCTGCACACTGCAATCATCAATGGGTTTCTGATCTAGCAGCATAATGTTTACTTGTTGTTTTTTTTCACTCAAACATGCTTTAGGGGCATTTGGGGACATCTCTTGTATTTTTATGTGCTTATAAAAAAAACAAAAAACAAAAAAGCGGGCTACCTATCAGGGCTGCTTGTTTCTTGCCCATGGCAAGCGATGAGCGACATTTTACAAAACCAGTAGCCAAGTACCTCTCTCTCAAACTTGTACTGCTTCTTATTGCTGGCGGTCTCATTCCTGCAGTCTGTTCTTTCCACGTCTTCCTTTGTGATCCGTGAGCTTAACTGAACGGGCGAAACCACACAGGGTTGGCAAAACCTTGACAGCCATCAGACAGGAAAACACCAGTTTTTATGCCCTGTCAAAGCAGGAGGTACCAGTTCAGAGGTGGACTTACCTTCCGGTAGGAGTCAATCATGGGGGGGAAACAGCAGGAGGTGGTGTCAATAACAGGCAGTATCATTTGCTCCCTTAAAACCCGGGGCTTGGAAATATGACTTTATTTGGACTGCACTCCCCAAATCCCCTGACCAGTGTGGCAGATGGTATAGGTGGTTGCGGTAGCATCCTGTGTTGCTTATTTACCCGAGACCAAAAACATGGAATTACTGTATGTCCTTTTGTGGATTACATTTCACAGAATCTTCCAGCGAGCAGAGCTTGAGGAATTTGGGGGCATATAATCTGCCCAAAGGACCCATCTCTAAGTCTTCTTCTAGCCCACTGTGTTAAAATAGAGATTGAGAAAAGAGGTTTGATTTTAAGTTTGGATGGCTTTTAGGAGGCTGGAGGGAGGGGGGGCTCTTGTTCTTTTGAACAGCCGACACCAGCACTTAACTTCAGCTGTCTGTTCCAGTTACGTTGTTCTAGTCCAAAGTGCTATCCAACTTGACTTGTCAGCTTAGAGAAGAAATCTTATGCAGGGTTGTATATATATACACACACACACACACACATACACACACGTGCATCCTCTCCCTCTGTGTGTGTGTGCGCGTCTGTGTGTGCGCGCATGGTGCGAAAATATTAAAAAGCCATTTCGGTTTAGAAACCACTAATTTCATCCTGGTTAGCTTTTAATTTAATGGTATATTTTTTTAAAAAATATATATATTCACTTTCCTACTAAACTTAATCTTTCATAGTGTAATTTGATACACTCATTGCCCATAATGTTTAATGCCCCATCAGTAAAGGCTTAGAACTGCTTTGGAGTGATTTAGGAAACCCTGACAGATGGAGGAACTGCCTCAACAGTGGGGCGAGGGGGGGGGGGAAACGCCCTTTTTATCGCGGCTTGTTTGCATTAATTCCTACACCGAACACAACTCTCCCTGGCTGTCTTTCTGTGTGGGGCTTCTTACGAGACAACCCTGCTATCATTTTTCCAGCATAGCTCCTTTACAAGGGGTAAGTGTTCCTCGCAGCGAGACTGCCAAAAAATTGAGAGGGCAGGGGAAAAAAAATTAAGAGTAAAAAATAAAGCCCCAAGTGGCTGGAAACATACTTCCAATTTGGGAAAAATTGCGGGTGGTTTAGTATTGAGTACCGTAGAGATGCTTTAAAAGCTCAGTTGATGCTGCTGAAGGTTGCCAATAAAGTCAATTAACTTTCTCCTTAGGGAAATCCATTTTTTTGGACAGATGAGGGTGTCTTGATGGATTCAGTATCCATGAGCGTAGCCTTCAGAAGCTGCATGTGCTGGCCATGCTGTGAAGTGACCTTGAAATAATAATAATTTTAAAAGTCTCGTGTTGATGGGTTTGAAATGATCAGCCGTCCATAGGCTCTGGGCCAATCCAGTATTCAAATGTGTACTGCATTTATTTATTTATTTATTTATTTATTTATTTATTTATTTATTTATTTATTTATTGGATTTATATACCTCCCAATTCAGAGAACAACTCCAGGTGGTGAACCACTCCAACTCCAGGCAGTGTATGGGTTGACTAAACATTTTTCCATCTTCTCTTATGCTTTTCATACCTCCGCCCCTGCCATTAGGTACACTGGTGCTGCTGCCTCTAATGGCAGATATTCAGCGTCATCACAGGACATAGAAGGGCAGGAATACTGCTTTGCCTAGGGATTTCCTTGGGGTGCAAGGTGCCCTCTGCCTGCGATGACAACTTTAGCACAGACTTGTGGCTGAACTTGGATTTTTATTTTATTTTATTTTGCTTTGGGAAGTACTCCAAGCAACCAAAATCCTCCAATTTTTAAAAAGCTCTCTATTAACATTTACTAGACAGACCTCCTTCCCTTCTCAGAAGGAGGTTTTATTTATTTTTTAAGCAAGATCTAGGATGCACCTACACACTCTAAATTTAAATGCTTCTGAGCTTCTGATTTAACAACTTGTGCTTCTCACTGAGAACTCCACAGGGGGTTGTGTTTCTGTAAGGTCATTGAGAATATTTTGTTAGTGACCCTTGAAGCTCCTTCAAAGGACCTTTTTTTGTAGATTTCCATGCTTTGGTACATTTTGACGAATTTCTAACTCCCTTATTTTAAGTCCTCCTTGTTTAAGGCTCCCCTACATAGCCTTGACCCTGTCCACAGGATTCATCCCCTGCTACCTGTTCTCTTCCATTCCTTCTTTTTACCTCTGTTGGTTCAAACTTTGCAGTGTATGCTCCTTGAGGACAGAGACCCATATGCAGTGAAATGCCCTTGAGGCTATTGGGTTGGTAATAAGAACCTCTAGATCAGTGGTTCTCAACCGGTGGGTCCCCAGATGTTCCTGGACTGCAACTCCCAGAAATCCCTTCTAGCACAGTGAGTGGTGGAGGCTTCTGGGAGTTGCAGTCCAGGAACATCTGGGGACCCACCGGTTGAGAAGCACTGCTCCAGATCTTGGTTGTTAAAAATCTCGGCATTATCCAGCCTTCGTTTAGCCTTCCATCGCTCCCTAACCTATGCCCAGAGCTGTTCTAGCAATTCATGACTGAATTAAAGTCTCATAACTTCAAAGATTCAGGAATGACTGGACCAAGCCATGCCTTCCTGCATGGATACAAAATTGACTAGTTGTGGAGGAGAATCTCGTTGCAACTCTGCATGAGGCACTCCCAAATCGGTGACTCGTAAAGGGGTGCGATGTACCTATTCCCATGAAGATGTGTCTGTCCTGACCCAGATTGGGGGGCGGGGGCGGAGAGAGAATCGCAGTTAAATGAGACACCTTCTTCAAGAAGGACTTTCCATTTTCTTGCTTTTCTGGCGCAGTGGTTAAATGCCTGTCCTGCAAGTAAAACTGTGCTCACAACCTGGGGTTCAATCCCTGGTAGCTCAAGGCTCAAGGTTCACTCAGCCTTCCATCCTTCCGAGGTCGGTAAAATGAGTTCCCAGTTTGCTGGGGGGAGGGGGGCAATGTGTAGCCTGCATAATTAAACTGTAAACCGCCCAGAGACTACTTGAAGTGGTATGGGGCGGTATATCAGCAGAACGCTTTGCTTTTGGTTTTTGTGCACACTGCAAGTCAACCCACTTTTCCAAGGCGGTTGTGTTTGCTATCCAGAGTCTTGGACCGGCAGCTGTGCCGCCTTCCACCCACTGCCTGTGTGGGTATCATTTCATGCCAGCAGAATGGGGAAGGGCTCTTTTCATTTGGCTTAAATAGCAAACTGATATCTAAAAGGAGACAAATAATAGAGGAGCTGAGGTGGGGGGGGGCGTAGGTGGTCGAGACACTGTCGTGTGTGTGTGGTGTTTTTTTTTTCCCTTTTTAAAGGCCCTTTTCTGGGTTTTAAATCAAGCTATAAAGTTACAGTGCGGTTGCATAAAACATTCTTCCCAATTTAATCCATCTATCTAGTGTTCCATCTAATTACTACATTAGAAGAGGCTTCAGAGCATGTATTGAACATTATAAATGGGAATAAAATGATTCTGGTAATGGCTTAATAAAACAGGTGAGGTAGTTCTGTCTCTGTCTGCTTACATCCTTGGGTTGAGGCCAGATTGATTTTATCAGGCATGGGGTGGAGAGTGGGAGAGGCGCCCTCCCCCCCTCCCCCGGCCAAGGTTTGTGCCTTCAGACACAGAAATGTGCCTGCAATCAGAAGGCTGGGTGTTTCTTTTCTCCGTTCCTCCTGCCTTTGAACGCCACTTTGCGCAAGAGACAAGATTTGTGGGGCTTCCATTTGTCGACATCTCAAAAACTTGGATACTTCCTACAGGTGCATGCGTAAAACATCTACTAGACAAGATGGCCGGTCCCTCTGCCCCAAAATCGATATCTCAAGCGTTTTCCAACCTAGGTTAGAGCTTCAGTATGTTGCTTTTTTTTTTAACGGGGTGGGGTCAGCATTGGCTGTTCTGGCTTGGATGGTTTGGTCCACGGGCTCTCCTAATGGAACCTGGGTAAAATCCCCACTCAGGTGAAACCCCGTTGACTCGGTGAGTCTGCTGTGGTCAGGACGAACCATTGGGTGACTCTCTCAGAAGCCGCTTGGCCAAGCACTGCTCCAGACGGATGCCAGCTAGAGAAGATGGGAGCTTCTGGAAGGGGCACTCCAAGAACATCTGGGCCCCCAAGGTTGGGCACCACTGGAACACATCTGGAACGCACTGGCTGGGCCACTCTAAAAGCTTTGTGGCACCCTCAAGCAAAAGCATTTTTTTTTACCATCTTCGCCTTGACCCTTTTATTGCCACTGCCAGGAACTGAACCAAAGTCACTCGGCATGCCAACCTGGAACTCAACCCTGGCTTCTAACATTTAGCCAAGGCCTATCTGATCCGGCATTCTCTGCTTCCCTTGAAAAATTAGCTTTCTAGCCATGCCGCGGACAGCTTTGCTGCCCAAAAACTTGAGTCAATGAAAGATGGAGAAGCTTGAACCCAGAGCCTTCACTGTGCCCATTGAGACCTGGCTGTTCTTCCACAGCATCGACATTGGCTGGTTTTCCTTTTCTTCTGTCCTTGCCCTACCTTTTAAAAAAAGATATTAGACATTATTAAATTACAGTCTGTTTACTGGCTAGACTGTACCGTTAGGTAACCCTCATAGCCAACACAGAGGAAGAAATTAGATAGATAGATAGATAGATAGATAGATAGATAGATAGATAGATAGATAGATAGATAGATAGATAGATAGATAGATAGATAGATAGATAGATAGATAGATAGATAGAAATTGAACAAAAGAAAAAAGGGCACATGAATACATTGATTTGTATTTATTTATGGTATTTATTTGGAAGCATGACAAATGCTGACATCCAATCCCCAAGACCTGCCGAAGCTTGCCCACCCATACTGCTTGATTTTAACAATATCTTCCATGGCAGATGGGTCAGGAGGAAGACCCCTTGCCTATATCCCACCCCAGGCTTGTGTCTTATTCCTTCCTCCCTGCCGGCGAGCGGAATGGGCAGGTCAGGTGTCACAAGGTTAAGTTCCAGCGAGCCAATAAGGCACCCATCTTTCATGGCGGGCTGCCATTTTGACTTGGCGTCCCCGTAGCCGTTGTCATGGTGACTGAAACATGGGACCCCTGAGATGGGAGCCTTGGAATTAATGGCAGCCCCACCGAAAGGATTCCTGTCGGACCCCGGTTGATGGATTACATTGATGCGCCATTTGTCATACTGTAATTGTTGTGGCAAATGTAATACCCACCAGTATAAACATTGGACCGCTTTGCTAATAAAACCGAGGAGAGGACAGGAGAGGATGATGCACTGTTATGTTCAGTTAAAGAGACAATGCCTCTCTTTCTCTTTCTCTCTCTCTCTCTCTCTCCTTTTTCTCCCTTATTCCTTCGGTTCTTCTTTCGGGCAACCAAACCAGTCTCGTCAACTTTTATCGATGAGGGGAAATTATGCTGTAAAGGAGTCTGCCCCCTCTCCCATGAAAGGTTTTATATGAAGCCTTTCTGGAGTGTAAACGCCCATGGTTCCAGAACGAAGAAGCCAAATGCACTGCCATGTGGACCGCATCTGACACATCTTCTCATACCTCGCCTCTGTGCTCCTTTCTTTGGATGCGTAGCGGAGTTGCTGAGCCTATCCTGACATGTGGCAAAGCCTTCTTCAGTCTCGGGAGGATCCCTCCATAGGGTTGCTTGGCCAACGATCCAAGATAGTTCCTCTTGGTTTCCCATCCAAGGTGTCGCCAAGGCTGACTCCGCTTAGAGCTTCGGAAATCAGACGAGCTCCGTTGGTGTTTGTGGTCGTGTGCTCACTAATAGTCAGACACCATGCCTGCTACTTTTTTGTGGCTCACTGCGTAGGGAACTCTTGACACAAACAGGAGAAATCCTCTGAAAGGCCAAAACATGGGAATAGTGATTAATCTGTTTTGAAATGCTCCTTTGGGGCGTGGGTTGTGTGTGCAAGTCTCCGACTCCCTGTGCATCCCAGGCAGAATTGCTCATTTCTAATTATATTTTTACCCAATTCTTTGTTAATTTTACTCTGCCTAGATGCCCTTAGCATATCTGATCTTGCCTGATTTTGGAAGCTAAGCAGGGTCGGCCCTGGTTAGTACTTGGATGGGCGACCACCAGGGAATACCAGGTGCTGTAGGTGCCTGGAGTAGGAACTGGCAAGCCACTCCAGTATTCCTGCCAAGAAAACTCCATGGGCATGGGGTCACAAAGAGACGGTCACGACTGTAATGACACAACACACACACACATGTTACTTTTGCAATGCTCAGTGTTTATTTGCTTTTGTGGCCACCCGTACAGCCCACTGGTTTGCCAGGGAGAGTCTCACCCATGGAATTATAGCTGGTAGAGTGAATTAATGCCGTAGGTGTTTCAGTCCACAGCAACAGGAAACAGATCCAGTCGGAGGCTGGAATATATGAAGCCCTGTTGAGCCTCAAATGGACTTGAAGAGAAATACCAGCCGTCCCAGACAGCTTCATAAAACTCATGAATTTATGGTACCTTGATTGACTGTCAGCTTATTGTTCATTCCTCATTATATTAATGTGACGAGCCTCTCTGCTGCTTTCCTGCCCTATTATTTATGGCGATGGGATGGCTCCTCCGACTTTCATCCATTGTTCCAGAGGAGGTCCTTGCTTTTAAAAGAGACGCTTGTTTTTTTAAGGAAAGGAAAACGAAACACAGATTAGGACAAAGGGCTGTTAGAGATGGGTTTGAGTGTCTCTCTTGTTCTGTGTCTGGTAATTAGATTTTAGGGAGGATGCTGTCTTTGAGAAAGGAGTTTGTGATAATGGGCCTGGTTGGTAGAATAATATCGGGAATTACAGTATTTTTACATGTATAAGACTATATTTTGTTTTAAAATTGTTAGACTAAATATTGAGGGTCATCTTATATCTGGAATTGAGCTAAGGAGATAGTTTTGCGGTTGCAAAACAGTATTTTTGGGTTGGGAAAGTAGGGGTCGTCTTATACATGGGGACATTTGAAGAAAAAGTACAAAAAATGGTACAGTTCCCCTGCATTGAGGCTGGGGCTGGCCATGTATTGATATGGTTGTAATAGTTTTAGTGGAGAATCATAATACCCAATGAAGTTGTCACATGTTCCTGTTGTTTGTGTTTTCTAAGCTTTGTTGCATCCTTTGTTGCATAAACATTGCTGGAGAGGCACCCACAACCATAGAAAACAATTGAGCCTTTCTGGGCGTGATTTTATTGTATGTCTCTTAAATTCCTGGTCCACCCGAAAACGATTGCTGGGGATTTGGAGGCGAGGGTATGATGGGGAGGACAAATCACGGTGTTGGAGAGGAAGGGGAAAAGATAAACACCTTTTCTGTGTTTGCAGCCATCTGTAATTTTTATCTCTTGACCTTTTAAAACATAAGCACCAATAAAACGGAGCACTATGGCCGTCATTTAACACCCTGCCTGTATTAACTGGCTTCTACCCATGAGCCGTGGTTTTAAATTGGCTAATGTAGCCGACTTGCCAGGCCTAATAATAATTCAGATTACTACTGTCAGCTCTTCTGGTTTCATGGGTAATTTAGTAGTTGAATAATTTTTTCCCCCAAATTCCTCCGTTCCCATGCACTGTTATGAATCAGTAGATGGTTTACCATTGGCAGCGGTAACTGTAAGAAGATTTAAATTGCTACTGAAAAGGATTTGAGTGAAGGTAATGTTTTATCATGTTCTCAGCCATATGCAGTACTTTCAGGCCTCATCGGTTTTACATTGATTCCTAGTGAAGTGTTTAATTGCATCATGAATGCAATATAATTCAGTTCTTTTGGCTAATATGGTATATATCTCAAAGTGATATACGGTGCCGGCAGAACAAATTCGGAATTTTTCTCAGGTTCCGGCCTGTGCCTGCATGTGGGGTTATGGATTAAGAATTCAGTTTGGATCTTCATATACAAGGAAGGAAATTTTGCCGGAAAAGATGGGTGTGTTAATTGTATACACTAAAATGGCTGAGCTGGCCAGGATTTCTGGGAGTTGCAGTCTGGGAACATCTGGGGACCCACCGGTTGAGAACCACTGATTTAGATCCACTCTTCCATCTTGGCTACAGTTGTCTCCATGCTGAGCTTCTGACATCCAAAGCTGGGGAAGGTGCCTCTCACAACCCAAAATCCAGGTGTCGCCATGGTCCCTAGCTTTGCCTGCACAGATGAATCTTAGCAGACCCAAGAGCAGAAACAAACCGTGACAATTTTACAGGGCCCCTAACAGATATTATGATGACTGGGACTAATACTGCCGCTGCTCCTGCTCCTTCCCCTTCTACTCTCCCTCATACAGCCTTAGTTATTTGGGGGCAAAATCCGCTTCCCACCCTTTTCCAGCTGCGAAGGCCAGGTAAGGAAAGAAGCCGGTTTATATACCGGGGTTTCTCCAATCAAAACAGGAAATGCAGAACCCCCAATCCGACCGAATCTCCACGGGTACTTGACTTGAAAGGCTAGGCCTGACACTCGCAACATCCCAGCATCCGCTGCCATCGCCATAGCAACCAAGCGGCTTAGAAGACCAACTTGCCACCCCAGGGGCTCACTCTCCTTGCCCCCTAACCATGTCTCTTAGTGCTTGGAATTGGAAGGATGAGTAGAACAGATAGAAAAGAATAGTGGGGGGGGGAACCAGCCCCTGACCCATCAGGCTGCCTTATTAATAGATAAATAGAGAGAAAAGAAGGCGTATTACTGTGTGTGGAGTGAGAATTCGGCAGGTAGATAGGAAACCATTAGGTTTCCACTGCGAGGCTCCAATTTTCAGCTTTAGGGGTCTTTTTCATCCTGAAGGAACCGAGGCATTACTCATTCTCCACACAGAGGGAACCTTTTTCTCTTCTGCTTCGACTTCTCCCGGTCTGTGAAGGAATTCTGCCCCCCCCCCTTTATTCCTCTTCTCCACACACCAGTCTCCATCAATGCTCTGCCACGCGAACACGCTCCCATCTATCCACCCCGTGAGATGGTTTCCCTCGGGAACTTACGTTCCCAGGGAAAGGGAGAGAGATGGAAATGAACTCAGGCTCCAATGTGGAATGGATGCTTTTGAATATCTTACTTCCTACCCTGCCCCCAGTTACGGCTACGTTGAGATCCCTCACTTTCTGCTTAATAAGACTGCACAGTCTCAGTGGTAGTGGATCCATCCAGGCTGTACGTTTTTCCCCTTTTGACTTGTGCTATTTTCTTGGACAGTACATGCAGTGGGACCCCCGTATCCACTGATTCATTACCCACTGATTCAGTTATCCATAGTTGGCAGAGGAAAAAAAATTAAATAATTCAGCAGCCACAAAGCAAGCTATTGTCACAAACAGCAGCTGTAAAGCAAGCTACTGTCTCAAAATAGCAGTCATAAAGCAAGCCACTTTCAGGAAACAGCAGTTTGGAGGTGGGTGGGCAGGCGTTCTCTCTTATCCACGGTTTTCATTCTCCACGGGAAGGCCTGGAACCAATCCCCAATGGATACCGGGGTCCTACTGTATTTTCATTTTAACATGAATAGGTGTTTTTGCTGTTGTTGTTGAACAAGAGCTTGAGAGACCCACATTATGGCAGCATGATAAATAGGAGACAGATTGTCCCTAAGTCCCCCACCCCTGTTGAGACAAATCAGAAGTCACTTTGAAATGAAATGTGTGGCATACATCCAGACTTTTTTAGAGTAGCTGGTGTTAAGTTGTTGAAATGGTGGTCGTTGCACAGAAATCCATGGCTTTGCAATCCCCATTGGGTGTGATTTGCAAAACTTTACCCATAATAGGCCTTTGCATGAGCAGTGTCCTCCTGGCCCGTGAGGCAAGGGTGTTTGCCTCCCTTTCCTGCGATGGGAGTGTCCATATTTGTAACCAGGCATGGCCCTTGCCCACTTGGGGCTCTCTTGGATGACTCGCGACCAGCGTGGCAGAGGGCTCGTCAACTTGCATTAGCCGTCCTCTGTCAGGGCATGTCGTATGAGTCCTGTATCGTAGTCATATTTGTTGGCATTAATGTGATCCGAAAGTCACTAATGGGATAAGACTCCGGCATTGTATCAGTGGAAACAAATATTAATTCGATAGGATGGGGCGATGGTTAATAAGAAGCCAGCTGGCTAATGGGACATGATGGGTCTCCTGCAGAGATGGGTCGTCCCTTTCCTCCCCACCCCCCATTCTCTTCAAGTGGGGCTCAAAGACAAAAGCGGTAAATAAGCATTGCGCAAAGGACATTGTGTACGCCGGAGCAATCCCAAACGCAAGTGGCCTGCAGCCCGTTGTGACCCCATGGACCAGAGCTCGCCAGTCCTTCCTGTCTTCCACTGCCTCCCGGAGTTTGGTCAAATCCATATTGGTTGCCTCGATGACACCGTCCAACCATCTCATTCTCTGCCGTCCTCTTTTCCTTTTGCCTTCAATCTTTCCCAACATCAGGGACTTTTCCAAGGAGTCTTCTCTCCTCATGAGGTGGCCAAAGGACTGGAGCCTCAGCTTCAAAATCTGTCCTTCCAGTGAACATTTGGGGTTGATTTCTTTCAGGATGGATAGGCTGGATCTCCTTGCAGTCCAGGGGACTCTCAAAACTCTCCTCCAGCACCACAGCTCAAAAGCATCGATTCTGCGGTGATCAGCCTTCTTTATAGTCCAGCTCTCACTTCCATACATCACTACTGGAAAAACCATAGCTTTGACTATCCTGACCTTCGTTGGCAAAGTGATGTCGGGTGGTAAATCCTAGAAGAAAAAAATAAATAATACACTGGTTCCAGGCTTCTGGGTTGTAGTTCATCAAGCCTGGAAATATGGGGCAGGGTGGCGATACACCATTTATAGTTGGCAGGTGGCCTTTGCTGGTCAGCTTTTTAGAAGCGGTAGGGCAATGATGTCCAAACTCCGGCTCTCCAGATGTTTTGGACCACAACTCTCACAATCCTTTGTCATTGGCAATACTGGCTTGGAATTCTGGGAGTTGCAGTCTAAAACATCTGGAGGGCCAAAGTTTGCACATGCCTGCGGGTAGGGGGAAACAGCTTTAGCACGAATTTTTTGAAAACTGGTGGGAAAGTAGACTATTCCCCCTCCCCCTCCCCCCCCCCCAAAAGTGTCTGGAAATTTTACATCTCTATTTGAGTGGAAGGCTTCATTAAAACAAAACTTAGCTCAGTGGTTCAGATCCCGGGCTGTGAAGCCAGAGGTTGAGAGTTTAATTCCGCGCCCCCCCGTGCCAATTCTGTACCCAGAACTGGAGAATGATGGGCTACATAGTCCAAAAATCCCCATCCCTAAAGACAATATGAGTCAATATTGCCTGGAGTGAGGCCTCCTTTCTGCCTGCTTTTTTGGGGGGTGGGGGTGGGGGGGTTGGAATTACAACTTATCATCTTCTAGGGAAGCTGGTAGGCCTGTACTGATGATGGACCAGAGCCCAAGGAATAGCAGAATGTGGGAACCTGGATTTGCAGAGGCCATGGTGGAAAACTCATGGGAGTTCCAGACCGAGAGCAAATTAGCAAACCCGACAAATTAGCAAATCCCTATCAGCTTTCTTCCTGAAATTAAGGGTTTTTATGATGGCCTTCCTTTCCTAAAATGGTTTTCCACATTCTGTCTTGGTAGTTGGAGGTTTCCGCTTACCCACTCAACTGTTCCTCTCTTTGCCTGAACTGTTTTTGCCCGCCAGCCTGCCCGCCCGCCAAGTGTCAAATAACCTACTGGCTCTTTGGTAAATTAGAATAAAAGTTGGAGGAAGAAACAGTTAAATGCTCCCCCACCAAATTCTCGCCCGCTATTAGCCAGTGAGTTAAGATGTAATCTAAATCGTCTCTGCTCTCTGGCATCAAAAAAGAAAAAAAGAAAGAAAGAAAGAAAGGGGTAAAAAAAAGCAGAGAAACCAGCGAGATACCTTGCGGGAGAATTCTGCATCTAAGAACAGGTCTATAATGCAATCAATTCTGTATATCCCAAGTGAAGCAGCAACATTTATTTAACGTCTTTTATGGAGCAGCTGAGTTTTATCACAAATCACATTCCATTTTCATTCACTGGAGACCCCTTGAAGGCTAAAACGCACTTACTTTCCTCCAAGGAAATTTACCAATTCTTCAATAAAAGCCCATTTGCCTCTCTATGTAAAATTGACACATTTATTGAATATTAAGCATTTGTTGGGTTTCTTCCCTTATGCTGCCACAATTTTATTGGGTTGTCCTTAAAAGTCATTAGGGGAACTATAGATCAAAGTTGTAATAAAGGGGTATTTATTATGCGGCAAAGAAACTGGGCAGAAACCTACATTCTCCATCATCTGTTAGTTGGGAAATTGTGTGTGTGTGTGTGTGTGTGTGTGTGTGTGTATGCCCACATCTGATGTGGTTATTTTTATCGTTTACCATGTGCAGTAAAAATAAGACCTTTTCTACCACCTCTGATTTACTTAAGTCATTTCCCCCTCATTTGGGGGCTTTTCTCTCTCTCTCCCTCTCTGTCTCTCTCGGTCATGTTCTGGTAGATTGATAATTGGATTTAAAATACAGACCATTGCTTCTCTGGTTGATGTGGTTCATCTGCAGCATTGGAGCGAGTCTTCCCTGGATCCCAGTAGCTTTTCCAAGTCTTGGGTTTTACAGCTGCAGTCTTCTCCGTCAGGGATGAGATCTGGTGGCGAGGGATGATGGACACTGTATTCCCCCGTATCTCAAAGCTGGCCTGGATACAGAAGACCAGCCATCTCATAAGACAGTGGGCAGGGGGTACTGGGCCTTGGTGTTCCCCAGACTTTCAAACTTGGGATCGGGGGACACAGATGACGAGTGTATGATGAATAGTCCAGCCATGGTCTGTGTTAAGGGCAGTGTCTGTCGGATATGGTATTCTCTCTCAACCGAAATGCGATCCTCTCTTACTGGAGGTACAGGGATTAAACGGGGGCAAATGTCTCCTGGCGGAGACACCGCTCTTTTGAGCTTTAGGCCGACTCCTGGGAGAAGCCGGGCCAAAAGAGAGGGCCGCCTTGGCGACTCCAGAGGCCCAGGGCTCTCTAGGCGTGTGCCTTCTCCCTTTCCCCATCCAAATGCCAAGCCCACCTGCCTACCGTCCCCCTTCCCCACCCTCCAGCCCGCTTCCCTCTTAATCCAGTCCCCATTTTACGGGTGAGGGGAAGTGCTTTGAAATGCTTAGGAGGGATAAACAGCTTTTAATGAAGTTACAGTGCAACATAATGGGCATCATAAAATTGCCTCCCTACAAGAGGGTCCCACGATGGCTTTTACTATCGACTGACTGCTGGAGCTGTGATTTTCTCCCTTTCTCCTCTCTCTTCCTACTCTGTGTGTGCGTGTGCGTGCGTGCGCAAGGAGTGGTGCTGATGCTGATGAATTGGAAGGATGTAACCTTTTATTTTCTTGAACCATTCAATAATAACTGGGCAAGGACCATATATCAGCGCACCTTGATGTACACCTGTAGACCTTGATTCGGCCTCCAAGAACCGAATGACCTGACCCCAGGGTACCCCACTCGTGTGAGATCCGTGGCCACCTTCTTCAAATCTTCCACCTTCTTTCTTCTTCCGCACGGGCGCGTGTTAAGATGAGCAAACGCCGTTTGATGGAAACCGCCGTTGTCTTGCGCCCTCCTGTTGTTGGCATATTTTTTCAAGATCTGTGTTGGTGGCCACCTGGGGTGTGTGCACCGAGGTTTGGCTTGCCTTCTTTTGGGTGTGTGTGTGTGTGTGTGTGTTGTGTGCTTGTAGGTGAGTGTGTGTGGCTGGCTGTCAAGGCCGGGTGTGTGGCTCCTGGGGCAGAACGCCACCGCTGCTGCCGCGCAGGGCTTCATTGCAGCAAAACAGATGTTTCACCTTGTTTCTCGATCGGCCGATAGATGAGAAATTTATGGCTCCTCCTGAGCCCAGAAGCTTCAGCAGCCTCTTGTGCTGCGTGGAGTCTATTAGGCAAACCCTCTCTCTCTCTCTCTCTCTCTCACACACACACACACACACACACACACACACAGAAGGGAGCTGGCAGGGTGCCAGTCCAGCCGCCGATGTTTTGATGAAAGCCACAGAAGGGCAGGCCGGGTTCGGGAGGCGCCAGCCGTAATGCATCGGCGAGACGCTTCTGATTGGGCGATTGATTGGGCTCTGATTTGATTTATCGATCGATAGCCTCCAAAAGCGAAAGGAAAAAAAAATTGGCGTCTCAGAAAAGCTGAGGCTAATCTTTAACTGCTGTGCAAATATCTCTGGGGGCTTTCTCTGTCCCTCTCTCTCTCTCTCTCCGTGTGTGTGTGTGTGTCTGTGTCTGTAGGGGATGTGTGATCCATGGGTTGGTGAGGAATTTTTTAAAAAAAAACACTGATAAAAGAATTTTATAGCAGGCATCTAAGCTTATCTTAATCAGGCAGTGGGACCTAGCTTTCCTCTTCCCCACCCCACCTCTCTTTTTCCCTTCCCTTCCCTTCCCGGCCCTCAACCCCCCACTCCCACTCCCACCCCGTCTTTATTCCAGTCGGCAGACAATCATCAGGCAGAGAGCTAGGGCAGATCTATAAATTGATGGAATTCAAAGCCTCCAGCATCGATTACCATTATAGCAAAAAAGAAAAAAAAGGGGGGGGGAGAAGTGGGGCTGTAGAGGGGGAAAGCGAGGAAGGAAGGGGGGTGTTGAAACACCCAAGCTCAGCACGCAGAATGGCTGATTATTTTTAGACAAAGATTTTTTGCCCCTCTCAGCAGCAGATTTTTATTTATTTATTTATTTTGCTGAGCCTGTCACTTGCTTCAGATGTCTGCTCTTGATTGCAATTAGAGGCCATGCATTCCCCCCCTCCCCCACACTCCTCACAAGCTCTGGCAAAACAATAATAACAATAATATGTAAAACTATCTCAGCTGGGTGGTGTGTGTGTGTGTGTGTGTGTGTGTGT
>JAHTLZ010000019.1:256985-272051 GCA_023846285.1 Phrynocephalus versicolor | reverse complement strand
GCTTATTAAATCTCCTTTTTTTGTTTTTCTACCCATGTCTCCTCGTTCTCTTATCTGGGGGGGGGGGGGGGGGGGCGGGGGGGGTGACGGCTGGGTGGATGAAAGATTGCGTTACTGGTAGAGTCCTTTTTCTCTGTGTTTGGGTGTAATCGCGTTACAGATCATTGGATTAGAGTTGATATGGTTCAGATAATCCCTCAGAAATGTGGAGCCTTGTCTTTGCCTTCGCGTGTATTTTTTTTTTAAAAAAAACCCCACTTTTTTTAAAAAATGCACATTTCAGAATCCTCAACAGAAGAGAAGATGGGACTGCACTCACGCTTTGTAAGGCATGGCACTCCATGTCACACTGAAAGGGAAAACAGGTCCACGCTTACTCCATATACCCATCTCATCCTAGGGTCATGGCATAGTAGTTGCTGTGTTGCCTAGTGGATATAGCACCAGGCTGAGGAAGGGAGCAGGAAACCACAACACCCTGCATGCTGACTAGATCGCTCAATGTTTTAGGAATGGTAAACCCAGTCCCCCCGAAGGATATTCTTTATCTGTAAAACTCTTTCATTATAAGTCAGAATCAACTTGATAACTAGCATCGTTACCTCCCGTGGGAAGTAGCATGTATTTTTCTGTGTATAAGACTGTCTAAAATGGTTAGACTAAAAAATGAGTGTCGTCTTATACGGACGTTACCCGAGGAGAAGACCCGTGTGGCTGCGAAGCTATCGTTTTGGGTTGGAAAAGTGGGGGCGTCTTATACATGGGGGCGTCTTATAGAAGGGGAAATGTGACACCTTAAAAATTTGTCATTTGTCCGAAGGTTTCATAAACTGCCGCTTTGTGTGTGTGTGTGTGTGTGTGTGTGTGTGTGTGTGTGTGTGTGTGGTGTTTGTGAGTATTTGGGAACACATTTGAAGTAAGGACACAAATGAATCTTGTCCTGAGTTGATTAGGGGCTCATTTGCCGATGACTTTGCATTGATTGATCTGACGGGTTTAGATCAGGTGGATTTTAAACCCCCGCCCTCTTTGCTCCTGTGCAAATCAGATGCATCCAGATTATGTCCAGCGGCAGGGGATGGAGACAGCCCACCTTCCTGTCCCTCCTGCTGAAAGCTCTTCCCATCCAATAGAAACCTCTTCGGTGGCTGCTGTTTTCCTTTCTTTGGGAAATCTAATATATCGACTAGCTTTCTTCAGAACAGCATCGATAAAAGTGTATAATGGTATGGGCAGAGCCTGTGGCGTCTCCCTTCTGCTGCTCTGATAGCGCCACCTCCCCCCCCCCGCCCCATGTTGTCCTAAGCAGGAAACCGATGTCAGCTCTCTTACCTTGACGGCTCCAACCGGGCACGGCTCCTTCTGGTCTGACCAGCCCTGGCATCGGGAGCCGCCTTCGTCAGCGGTTTAGTTTACGGACTTCTGCCGCAGGGCAGCTGGCAGCCGCTGTGCCTAATCCACTCAGCGCAGGGGTCCCTTCCTGCTTCCAGCTCCTGAGAGTAGAGGGGTGTTTAGGCAGGAAGGGTCTGACCCTTGTTCGGGGGCACTTTTTTCTGAAACTCAAGGAGTTTCCTTTCTTTCTCAAAGTTCTTTTATCAGATATTGCCTGAAGCTCCATCCTTAATAGCTCAAAGCCCGCTAAAGCCAGACTGAAATTGGGCATCTGGTCCCCCACAATGTTTAACAACAAACACACCCATTTTTTAAAAAAAACTAGACGTGGCTTCTTCATTCCCAACCCCCTTTTCCAATTTTTTTGTAGTCTATGTGACCTGCTGAGTTATGGACCAGATAGCCAGAAGTCATAAAGGGAGCAGACAGTCCTTCTAACTTGCTTTCTCTGGCTTGTGGTTTTTGGTAAACTTCCATAGCATTTCTAGGTGCTCTGTTCTGTTCAGCCATGAGGGCTAGAAACATGCTTTCATTTTACCAAGAGAATTCCTCATTCCCGAGAGGAAATTTGAACATTTCCACTACTTCTGATCAGAATTCCTCTTCCCCAGTTGTTTAAAAAAAGATGAAACACCATTCTATAAACCCATTCCTGACCAAGAGATTTCACCCAACTTGATGGACGGGGGTGTGGGGGTGTGGGGAGATGTTTTTAAAAGGAAGAGAACAATTATGCCGTAATTAGGTTGTGTGTATATGTGCTTTTTTTTAAAAAAAAAATCTTTATATGCAGTATCAGAAGCTGGGTATGGAAATACACGCCACAGCACAATCAGTTAGTAGTAGTTGATCTCTTATCTTGGTAGATCGGTGCTGCCGGCATACCAAGCGCGCGCCATAATAGGCTTGATTAACAGATTTGCATATCTTCTGCAGACCTCGTCTGTATTCGCCTTCCTGCTCTGCCATTTTAGCAGAAGATTATACATCTAGGGGATAAACACAATGGAGAGTAGATTTTTGCTCTTGGTTGCTGTCCGGTGTCAGTGGGATGGCCCATGTTCCACTCCCAGAAAAGGTGGCCTACAATGTAACTTTAGCATTCACTGTCTCCACAGATTTCAATATCCGTGGGGCCGCTAGAACCAATCCCCTGCAGATATTGGGGTGTGTGTGTGTGTGTGTGTCCTGCTATATAACTATTTTAAGTAGAACATTGCTGCATGATGTCTGTGAAGATTCTCAGTCCTCCAGGTGAGTCTATCTGGAAGTTGAGTCATGGCGACTGGACTTCTTTTTTGAGAGAGAGAAGAGACCGTTTCGCTGCTCATCGACGCCTCTATCTCTCAAAAAAGAAGTCCAGCAGCCATGACTCAACTTCCAGATTGCTGCATGATATATTGCAAAGATGATCTATTTGCCTCCTCAGTCTGCCATCTGCGACCTGTGGACAATCGGCCACCTCGTGGCCTCATTCTCCCACCTCCTTATGGTTCGAGAAGACACGTGGCCTCCCTGTCTTAAAAACATCCTGCACAAACACCTCCTGCTTCCTGAATGTGAACAGGCCCACGACGGACGCTTGCAACAGCCTTGGAAGGTCGATCATATTGTGGCCAGCTAGGGGTGCAGTGTTAGAAAAGAGAGAGAGAGAGAAACAAGGTAGAAGTTTGCAGTCGCCCGGGATAGAGATTTTAAGCCACTTGAACTCAGCGTGTTGGCTGGCGATGATGACTCTGTGGGATTCAGAAAAGACATTTCACACCAGTTGCAGGGCTCTCTGCATTCTGCAGCCTGTTCTCCCCGGGTTTTTACAGCCCTTCCCTTTTTGCGCCTTGGTCTAAGAGACTTTGGAGGCAACCCAAGTGCCTTTCTCTCTCGTTTCCTCCATCTGCTATGATCTTTCCTCTAATCTAAAATGGAATCTCTGGCTGGAGGCACCTTATCAGAGCGATTGTAATGAGATCTGGAGGAGGACAGTGATTTTTCCCGAAGCCTGCTGGATGTACCTTTCCGGGGACCATACGGAAGTTGCTTTCGGAGGGTGTGATGAGAAGGAGAGAGAGTGGAAGGGAAGCATATGATTTATTTATTGCTTTGTTTTGATTTATAGACCACACCATTTGACCTAAGGTCACTCTGGGGTGGTTTACATATTATCCTATGGAAGGCATGCTTCAAACATATAGCCGCGTGGCATGGGAAACCAATCGGGCCAAGGGAACCAGTACAACATACGGCTTTGTTCCCATACCAGCACATTCACCCCTTAAGGTGAACAATGGCCTAAGGTGCTGGAACCTATCAAGAATGGGTCGTTAGCTATAGCCTTGGTGGTTCACCTTAAGGCTATGGATACTATTGTCTCCCTAACGAGACTATTTAGGCCATTGTTCATCTTATGAGCCTAATTCAGACCAGGGTGGCAAGAGGTCGAAGCTGACTGACTATAAGATGGAGGACTGGCACTAGCTGTATTCAGACTGATGAAGCTGTTTGGATGAGCAGCGAAACGTTTCTATCTCTCAAAAAAGAAGTCCAGTAGCCATGACTCAACTTCCAGATAAATTCACCTGGATGACTGAGAATCTTCACAGACATGAAGCCAGATTGTTTGCTTCATGAGTAAAGCAACATCTTGCGTGGGCCATGCTGTTGCACCCTGGCATTTTGGGGTGGCATTGCTGCCTAGGTGGCTTACACCCCTTGTTTGTTCTCCTGGATGCATGCGGCTGGAATTTTAAGGTTGCATTCTGCCACCCCATTGGGCCTGTGGAAAGATACAAAGCAATGATGAGGAAAAACCCTCTGGACAATGCCATTCCAGGAACGAACCAAGAAGCTGTTAAAAAGCTGCTGACTCCCATTTCTTTGCTCCGTATTCACACGGGGGACTTGGGTTTTGTTTTTTTTTAATCTGCTTTTTCTCCAATATTTTTTTTTATATCCCACCGTGAAATATTTATATGGTCCAATAAAAGCAGAAAGCCTTGCAATCCTCTCTCAAATTCATTGGAGACCGAAAGGAGCTCCGTCGTAGGAATTTAACACACAGCCGTGACCCCTGGTAATTGACTCCATACATCTTTAGCATCAAGAATTTACATAATATGCAGGGGAAATGATTGATAGCTCCTGGAAATGGGGCCTGTCTACTGAGAGGCCGTGTGCACTGCCATCCGTCTTACGCGCGGCAGCCTGTCACCCTGCCCTGCGTCGCAAACGTGGCGGCAACGCTACATCTCGCCCTGTCACTCTCTCCCCCCCACTCACACACACACACAACGCTCCCTGCAATGCTTTTCTACTTTCCAAGAATCAGGGGGGTCCCTCCCTTAAGGCCCCCGGCTGCCCACCTGAAGCTCAGGTGAGGTACAAGACCCAACAGTGACCAAGGTCTGTTCCGGATCCGAAAGGGTGGTTTGTAATTATCCAAAGAGCCCAATTTGGGAAGCCGTCTCTCTTTTGACTTCTTCTGTCAGGCCAAATGACAGGTACCCAGCGTGAGATGCCACGTGGGATGCGGCAGCTCCGGAAGGCAAAGATTCAGCTCTTAGTACACGATGCGGGGGAAATAATCTTCTCCCCACGACTGTTTTCTCCATCGCAGTGTTTTTTCCTTACTCTTTGCGACAACAGGGGACCGCTTCTCCATGCTGGCTTGCCACGTTTCCGAAAACGCACGAGTTACTGTATATACTCCAATATAAGCCTAGTTTTTCAGCCCTAATTTTGGGCTGAAAAAAGGGGCCCTTGGCTTATATTCGGGTCAATACTTTTAGCCACGGAGGCAAGTCATCTGTGGCTAAACGTCATTTTAAACATTGTGCACCGCTTCTCCTGGCCCCCCTCGGCATCACAGGGGAGTGGTGCACGATGTTTAAAATGACTTTTAGCCACTGAGGGCAAGTGCTTGGCTTGGTGGCTAAAAGTCATTTTAAACATCACACACCACTCCCCCAACTCACACAGGAAGAGCTGCCAGGCCCTGCTGCATTTCCCACCCTAGACTTATACTCAAGTCAATACGTTTCCCCAGTTTTGGGGGGTTAAATTAGGGGTCTCAACTTATACTCAGGTCGACTTATACTTGAGTATATACGGTGTTTAAAAAGCTACGAAGGTCAAAGGCTTTCTCTGATAGAGACCATCTGTCATCATCCTTTGAAATACAGGCAGAGATCGGGCCCGGCGGGCCTCTTGTTTGAAGGCATGATTGTAGTCTCAAGCTTAGAAAGACGGTCTCTTTGTCCCCCTGCCTGATGTAAAGTGTTCTGCTTATATACCGCCGCATACCACTTCAAGTAGTCTCTGGGCGGTTTACAGTTTTAATTACAATAATGCAGGCTACACATTGCCCCCCCCCCCAAAAAAGCAAGCTGGGTACTCATTTTACCGACCTTGGAAGGATGGAAGGCTGAGTGAACCTTGAGCCTGCTACCTGAGACTGAACCCCAGGTCGTGAGCACAGTTTTTCCTACAGGACAGGCATTTAACCACTGCACCATGAATACATGAAATGAATGTGTGTGTGTGGGGGGGGGGAATCCCGCATTATGTTTAATTCTAAAAATAACTTTTGTGATTGTGTACAGTAGTCTTTCCATGCAGTTCTAGAGTGAGTCCCAGTCAATAAACTGATGGTATATAAATCAAGTAATAAATAAATATTTAACTTATACTTGTTATTTCTGAATATGTCTACATTTTGGGTTTCAGCAATGCATCACCGGTTACCTCTCTGTCTTTGTTTTCCTTTTCAAACATCTTTCAAAATAATAATAATAAAGGACAACATTCTGTAATTTTTTCCCCAGCAAGTTTCACACTTGCAGGTCTGTGCCTTCCAAAACCTAGCACGAGGTGAATCCATAATTCTTTAATGAGACATTTCCCTGCACTTGGAAGTGAACTATGCTTGATTTACAAGAATGTACGCTGAAGGTCAGCTCCCTTAATCCTGGAGCTTTCATGATCTACTCCCGACCCAAATTCCAGTGAAATTAAAAAGCCATCCAGATCTTTTAAAAGTTTATTTATGAACACTTAAATGCAGAAAGAAGGGCGCCGCTACTTGATTCACAGCCTGTATTATGCTTGAAATAGTAGGCAGGAGCTGCAGACTGATTTGGGAATTTGCATTCCAGCCCACAAGGCCTTCGTTCGTTCTTTCGTTCATTCCGTTCTTCCTTCCTTCCTTCCTTCCTCTGGTTCCACCTCTGCCCGTCCTTTCATGAGGTGCATATGCAGGGCATAATAATAGTGAGGATCTAATAATAGGATGATCTAGAGCTAATCCCAAACAGCAAGACATCCACATACATATCCACATGGGGATTTGTTTAGGGAGGCCCAGCAGATACTGAAATCCACAGATAATAGCAAACACTAAATACTGCATCTAGTATAGCAAAAGAGGGGAAGCCAGAAGTACAAGTATTTAAAGGTGCATTACCAGAATGGGCCATTAGAGGGCACCATGCTTTTCAGACCGCGGATAAGTGAAACCACGGATACGAGGTTCCTGCTATATTTTTAAATTCTCATTTTGTATATGTAGTTGTATGCAAACAAGATGCCATGCTATGTATAACATTTTTGGATTGCCAATCTGTGGGCTGTACTGTATAGGCAAGACTTTTTTAATAATTAAACTTTTGAAAATTTGGAGGGTGACCCGGAGGGGGGGGGAGAGGAAAGAACGCTGGACATGACCCCCCAGCTGCCTATGTCACACACACACACACACACACACACACACATATTGTGACGCCACCCCTTTCACAGACTGAGTTTTCAAAGGCACAACTGGGTTTATTTCGACATCCCACTGCTGTGCCACCAAATTGTGATGACACCTCCCTTTTACACACTGAATTGTGATGGAAATGGTAATGCTGCCACCTTTTAAAATCGTCGCCTCATGAATTGGGACAGACTCAGATGTATAATATAAAAATAATAACAAAGTTTAATAAGAAAATAATAAATATAACAATGCCTGAGAATGGTATGTCTGATACAATTTGTATCTTGTATCTTGTATCTTGTATTGTACCCTGACCATTGCTGCACCGGTCAGATTGCTGGAAGCCGCCCAGAGTTCCCTTGGGAAGATGGGCGGGGTATAAATCCAACAATAAATAAATAAATATCTACAGAGAGAAAGAGAGAGAGAGAGAGAAATCTGTACATGAATGTATGAACGTATCACAGCCTTTTTGAATTGTTCCGAGTTAAAAACACAGAAACTCCCAACCCAGCAGCAAAGGGGGGAAAGCCACTTTACGAGCTGAACTGATTCAGAACAGCTTTTGTGTCCTATGGTCAGTTATAAAATAAAACTCCCCCATTTTATAAGCCAAGCAAATCCCACCGTATTAAACCATATCACAGCAGCCAAAGTTATGGTTTGGACATCTTCCTTCTCCACCAATATACACCAGCAGGCAGGAGGCACCGATGCCAAGTTTTCTTAAAAGAGACCACATCACGCAATATGGTGCACTTTTACTGTTTTGACACAGTTGCCGGATCTTTGCTATGTTTACAAAAGAATAAAAAATGCAGGGAGCACCATGTTAAGATTATTATTATTATTATTATTTTGGTAATTAAGGCGATTGCTCAGTTGAGTGTTCCATTAATTCGAACCCTCGTATGTATTTGTTTGTTATCATAGGTGATTGAATTCTTATATGAACTTTTCTGGGTGTGTGATGGGGGGACGACGACTGTGTCTGATATCCCAATCTATTTAAAATAAATGTTCAGCCCCTTTCTGAGTTGGCGCCCGCCCATGTAAAAGCCATGAGTACATGTGCCCTGTTTTCTATCAAAGAAAGGTAGGAGCTTAATTTTTGAAAGAAATGTACCGGTCTCCAGTCCAAGGGCATCTTGTCCAACCTTTCCCTGCCACCTCTGGCCCTATCTCTCCGTCTTTGGCGCAAGGTACCAGGTGTGTATCTTCCCGGTTTTGAATTTATTGCCGGCAGAGGGGTGGTTCCATCGCTCGTTAGTGCCTTGTAAGTAATAGCCGTGTTCATCTTTGATTTTCAAAACAGTGGTGGGGAAGCGGCTTGCTTAGGAAAATGTTATTTATGATATGCAGGATGTCAAACTCCATAATCCATCCCCCTCTCTCTCTCTTTTCTCTCTCTCTCCCTTCCTTCTTCCTTTCTGACCCCCCCGCCACCCCAACCCTCTGTGTGTGTGTGTGTGTGTGTGTGTGTGTGTGTGTGTGTGTGTGTGTGTGTGTGCGTGCGTGCGTGCGTGATCCGTTTTGTTTTTGTTTTCTTCCAGAAGGAGATTAATTCTGTCGCTTCTGAACTGGCGGCACGGCAGGAAGAGAGCGAGCGTTCTCATAAGCATTTAATTGAACTCAGCCGGGAATTTAAGAAAAATGTACCTGAGGTATAGTATATTTGCTATTATAGAATTAACTTGGTAGGTAAGCGTATCAAACCCCCCCCCCATTCTTTGATTCAAACAGTGTGTAAGTACAGTGTCTCTCTCTCTCTCTCTCTCTCTCTCTCTCTCTCTCTCTCTCTGTGTGTGTGTGTGTGTGTGTGTGTGTGTTGTTTTTGTCTTTTTGCAACACAACTGAGCATCAAACAAGTAAAGAGTATGCCAATGATTTGACCCGTATCTGTCTTCAAATCCTGCCGGGGGGGGGATGTTTTGGGGTTCCCCCACCCCCACTTTGGAATACAATGCCCCCATCCCTTGGAAGCCCCTTGTTTTCAAACTGCCTTTTCTTTTTCTCCCAAATAATTTATAAAAAGCCAAACAGACAGGAATGAAATAGCCGTGGGTCCTGGTAACAGTAATCTTGCCCTCCCACCACCACTCCACACACTTGCCTGCACAGATGGGGTGCCACCTTGTTGCCTTTTGTTTTCGTTACTGCTCTTCCACACCTTTCGGGGGGGGGGAATTATTTTAGCAGTTTTTGACAGTTGACGGCCTCCCTCCCTCCTCCCTACCACCCTCCCCACCTCATGCCCGTGTGCAATTATGTTCCTTGCTTGCAGCCTAAATTAAGAAGACTTGCTGGGAGAGAAGGCGCAGAAAGGGGGGGGGGAATACATTGCAATCCCATATATTATTAAATTAGCATGCATGCTTTATTATATGAAACGTTCCCCTGCATTTTATGATATATATAGTGGTGGTGTTAGAGGAGGAGGTGGAGAGGAGCCCCATTAGGAAACACCTCTCCCCCCCCCCCCCCGGGACTCCCCTCGGTTTTAGCCAAAGTCTTTGCTGCCGGCAGCGTTTTTATAAAGAGTATCTGAGGAGGAGACGCAGAAGGGGTTAAATGAGGGCCAGACGAGGGATGATGTTCCCAGAGATTTATAGAATTGGAGAATAGTGGCCTTGGAATTCAACCCCCTGCTCAAGGCACGTACCCAGAACTGATAGATGGATGTCCAATGGGTCATGATGGGTCTCCATGTTGAGAAGTTTCCCCTGATATTCAGTCTCGATCTGAATTCCTGTCTTAAAAACATAAGGACAGCCTTGCTTGCTGGCACCGGCCATCACAGCCCATCCCGTCCAGCATTCTGTCCCCCACAGCGGTGGCTCGCCATTGGCTTCAGGGTCTTCCCAAGCCGATGTCTTCACCTGCATCGTCCGATTCCCCGCAAGTGGCATGGAGAGAGATCCTGCCTCTCTCTCCAGCCTGGAGGTTGTCCTTAGGCATCCCTCAGGATAGACACGGATACCCTTCTTCTCCATGAATGTGTCGCTGGAGCCCATTATATTGTGTTCTGCACTCTGGGAATAATTGAAAATGAAGACATATCCTGCCCCTCCTCTCTATGATGACCTTTCAGATATTTGAAGAACGCTAGCCGGTATCTCCCCTCGGTCTTCATTTCCCAAGGATAAAGCACGCCCTGTTCTTTCACTCTTTCCTCATAGGACTTGGGTTTCCAACCTTCTCACCATCCTTGCTCCCCTCCTCTGAACTTGCTCCCGTGGGTCACCATCCCTCCTGAAGTGTGGTGTCCAAAACGGGACACAGTGCTCAAGAGGAGGTCCAACCAGTGCCAAAGAGCAGGGATCTAGTACCTCTCAGGATCTGGAGACGACACACTTCTGTCGATGGGTTTCAGCTTCCATTGGGGAGAAGTGTCAAACCCAGTCCATCCTGGGAGTTGCAGTCAAGCCGATAGTGTCGGTTTTGCCGACACCTTCCGATCAGTTTGCAATGGAGGCCCTTTGTAGGACTACGGGGGGGGGGGGGTGTCTGAGGTTTTTTTTTTTAATGATCCATGATAAGCTGGTGGGATGGGAAGCGTCCTGGCAGAAGAGGTGTCTCTCTGACACTCTTCCACTCACAAGCAGGAATAGCTCTTCCGGAAATGATGCCCCTCTGCCTGCAACATAAGCCATGCACGATAGAGAAACCAATTGAAAAATGGTCTTTTCTGTCGTTTCGAAACACGCTTGTCCTCAGTAGGGAAGTGTAAATCTGTCGGTGAGTCAAGGGGAGTCTGGACAAACTTTTCTTTTTATGCCGTCTGGTGCGGGTTCGCATCCAGATTTCGAAGTCTGGCTGAACCCGAACCCCAACAGCCGTCGCCTAACCGAGAGCTTCTGTCTTCCCTCCCGTTTTCTCAGGAGGTCCGAGATATGGTGGCTCCCGTCTTAAAAAGCTTCCAGGCCGAGGTAAGACCCCGGCCGTCTGGGCCCAAGGTACTCTTTTAACACAAATGTCACAGCGCCATCCGGAAGCAAACTGGGGATGGAACATGAGACAGGGGTGTGTGTGTGTGGGGGGGTGCAAGCAAAGAAGAAAAAGGGTCAGTCCCGTGCTGCTTGGGGACAATGGGAAATATAGTCCCCCACACCCGTTGCATTTGGGATTGGTGGATTGGGACCCCAGGGGTCCCCGTCCAGCCCCACTTTCCTGTTTCCAACCCCGGTGGGCAGTCAGACATTTCCGGGAAAGTTGCAAATAGGGTGTTTCTTTGCAACTGGCCTAAAAGGTGGTTTATTGCTAGTAAGGTCTTGTAGTCATTCAGGACTTTCTTTTGGGATGGCTGGCGGAGCAGAGGTCAGCAGGGGGTGGCTCTCAGGGAGCCTGTGTCCTCATAAACACCATTACATAAGAACATAAGAACATAAGAAGAGCCCTGCTGGATCAGGCCAAAGGCCCATCTAGTCCAGCGTCCTGGATCTCACAGTGGCGCCACCAGATGTGTTTGGGAGCACACGAGACTAGATCGCTGTCTCCTGATACCACTCACTTGCATCTGGCCCTTGAAGTACCCTGGTGTTAAGCCTGGAGATGACCCATCTCCATCGTAGTTTGTAGCCTGGGATGGACTTTTCCTCCAGGAATCTGTCCAATCCCCTTTGAGGCAGGGCTGGTTGTAGGTTTCCCAGCTGGTAAGAACAGCTATGGGTTCTGCTCTCTTCCTTCCTTGAGTTTATCCGTGAAGGCTCTTGGGGCGTGTTGGTGAAACATAAATTCTTTTTCAGACTTGATGTGCCTTGATGACGGGGAGAGATTTAACGGCTGCCAGGGGGGCGGGGGGTAAAGGGAAGAGATCAAGTGAAAGCGAGATGGCGGGGTGGGTGGGGTGGGAGAGAGACAGGTGAGCAAGAGAGGGGAGACGTAGCACACACTGGCACAGCAAAGTGTTCCTGAAACGATTCTTCCTTTCCTGAGACGGGGAGGGGGAGGTTTTGCTGCCTGTATTGCCTCTTTCCACCCTGCGTAGCTGAAGCCTCCCTCCCCCTCCAACCAACAGAGCGACGCTTTTGCACAGCAACAAAACATGAGAACCTGTCATTCTGTGAGCTTTGAGTTTCTTTTAAATCTGTCTCTTTGGAACGACGTTAACGGCACAAGGCAAAACATTAACACCAACAATAACAGGATTTACACAAATGTGGGCATATTTACATATTTTTCAACACTTCCGTTTTATTACCCAGGGCTTATTTATTTATAGGGTAATCTGGTATTGATTCATGCCGAAGCGCTCGGCGTCAACGCATAAAAGAGACCGATCACGATAGGAAAGAGATTTCCAGTGGTTTTAAAGGCTGCCTGTTTTCCCAACAGGCCACCTTGGGTCTTCAGGGAGAGGGTGGCAGGTGTGCCGGTTCCTGCTGCCAAATAGTTCTGCTGAAGGCAGGAGAGAGAAACGTCCCACCTATTATTAATGGCAGAGTTTGGAAAAGTTACTGTTGGGGGATGCTTATGGCTCCCAGGGCCAGTGCTGAGTAGAGATTCTTGGAGTTGCAATAGACAAAAAAAAGTAACTTTGCAGAGCTCTGGGGAGTGTGTAAAGCAGTGGTTCTCAACCGGTGGGTCCACAGATGTTCCTGGACTGCAACTCCCAGAAGTCTTCACCACTAACTGACCTGGCCAGGATTTCTGGGAGTTGCAGTCTAGGAACATCTGGGGACCCACCGGTGGAGAACCATTGGTGTAAAGGATTCGGGAGCACACCGGCTTGTCAGTAGTTCTCAGCCTATGGGTCCCCAGATGTTCCTGGACTGCAACTCCCAGAAACACCTTCCAGCTCTCTGGAGGCTTCTGGGAGTTGCAGTCCAGGAACATCTGGGGAACCAAAGGTTGAGAACCACTGGATTAGTGTAAGGTAGGCGGTTCCTAAATCTGGATTATGGGCTGTGGATTGTTCACCCTCGTTCGTGGAGCTGCATGTTTCAACTCTATTGCGCAAATACACCAACATGGTGTCTTGCCAAATTAAGAAGCTGAAATTCATCTTTCAAAAAGGCAAACATTTTATGACACGGTACTTTCCCCCCTCCAAATGTAGAAATGGACTTATGACCTCTAGCATTTGCGTTTGCTTTATTTCTGGCCGCCTGGTTGCCTTCCGGAGGGTCCGAAGGCCAGAGAGTTGGCTTAGCTGAAGGTTTGCTTCCCTTCTCTGGTTGGACTTCATTTCGGACCTTCGGGTGGATGCTTACATATTCTCTCGGGGCCTTAATAGCAGAGGAAGTGGTGGCTCCCATGCTGGAGGCTCCCATGCTGGAGGGTTCAGCGGAAGCTGTTGATCTTGTGCCCAGTCATAGTGTCATGCTATACGTCAGTGATGGCAAACCTTTTAGAGACCGAGTGCCCAAACTGTGATTCAAAACCCACTCATTTGTTTGCAAAGTGCCAATACAGCAAGTTAACCTGAATACCAGTGTGGCTGTGAAGGGGCGATGTCGGGTGCCCACAGAAAGGGCTCCGAGGGCAACCTTTGGCAACCGTGCCATAGGTTCGCCAACACTGCTCTAGGTATAGGAGGCAGCGGCGAGGAGGGGACCGTCCAGATCAGTGATGTAATGCTTGTATTGAGATACTTATATGGGGGGTGTTGTCTATGGGGGGGAGGGTATCCCGTCTCGTACCAGCCCCTGCTTAAACAGAAATGGCAGCCATTTAGAATGTTGTGCACATGCAAAGTGCGTGCCACAACTCTGTACTTGGCCTGGAAAAAAATGCCTCTTTTGTATGGCAGCCCTTGGACGGACAGCACACGGCCTGTACAGTAGGACCCCAGTATATGCTGGGGATTGTTTCCAAGCCTTCCCGTGGATAATGA
Source organism: Phrynocephalus versicolor (assembly GCA_023846285.1). NCBI lineage: Eukaryota > Metazoa > Chordata > Lepidosauria > Squamata > Agamidae > Phrynocephalus > Phrynocephalus versicolor. The sequence continues at coordinate 258,075 of JAHTLZ010000019.1, read as the reverse complement.
AAACCGTGGATAAGAGAGAACGCCAAAACGTCCCCCAAACAGCTGTTTTGTGATAGTCACTTACTTTACAGCTGCTGTTTTGCAACAGTAGCTTGCTTTACAGCTGCTGTTTGCGACGGTAGCTTGCTTTACGGCTGCTGTTTTATGACAGTCGCTTGCTTTACAGCTGCACTTTGAGACAATGGCTTGCTTTGCGGCTGCGAAATTATTTATTTATTTTCCCTCTGGCAACCGTGGTTAACTGAATCAGTGGATAATGAATCAGTGGATACGGCGGTCCTACTGTAATTTGTGCTCCAGGTGCCGGCCTGTCCTTCCGCAGCCATAGCTTGCCCCAATAGACAGATCATGGTACTTTACCTCCCTGCAGCTACCTCCTAGGGTAGGCTGTAGGGAAAGAAACTGATTTTTTTTTTTTTTGATGATCGATATGGTCCCTTCCAGACCTGGCGTCCTCCAATTATGAGGATGATGACATGATCTCTCTCTCTCTCTTCTCTCTCTCTCTCTCTCTCTCTCTCTCTCTCTCTCTCTCTCTCTCTCTCTCTCTGGTAACCCCGATTAAATAAATAAAACCCCGACTTTTCATTTCCCATCACGGCAAAGACAAAAGGCTTCCTGTGACAGGAGCGGCGGCAGCTCCCAACGTCCAAAGTTTCCAACGAGTCTCCTTGCAGATGGAGAAAAAGAGCAAAGCCAGAACACCCCGCTAATTACAAAAGTTGCTTTATGAAAGATAATTCAAAGCAATAATTTAGCAAACATAATCAAGTAGCACAGATGGGGATTCTGATGAATAGTTTGCAACATGCAATTAGCAGCTCTCGCAGTTACATATCATTAACCCTCAGAGCACAAAAATTATTTTCTCATTATTAGATGAAAAGGTAAAATTAAGCTGACTAGACAGTTAAGGAACAAACTACAATTAATTACCTTCATTTATTACAGTCATTATTTCAAACTTTCTTTCCCCCACCCCTCCTCCTTTTCCTCCTCCTCTTCCTTTTTCTCCCACTGGGGGGATGAAAACATCTAAATTAAAAGTTTTAGTACATTAAAATTAAGGTGAAACATTCTCTGTGACTGA
>JAHTLZ010000019.1:218783-256016 GCA_023846285.1 Phrynocephalus versicolor | reverse complement strand
TGTGTGTGTGTGTGTGTGTGTGAAACTATTTTGCAGAAGGGAAGCCCTTGTAAGACACCCAGCGGGAAAAGGGGGAGACAGGATCCGTGCCATCAAAAGAGGAAAAAAGCTCCCCCCCCCCCCCGTTCCCATGATTGTATTTACCACCAGGCCAGCACCCTTCTCTCTCCTAGGCAGTGCTGGAGAAATCACAGAGCTCTGTTTATTTACAGTTACCGTTCAACTTGGAAATAAAACCAGAAGGGAACTGTGGTAGTTTTGGGCAGCAAAATACTACAAAATTTGCAGTCCCTTTTTTAAAAGGTCTGGCTCACATTCCATCGAGACTGTGTTAGCCTCTTCTCTAAATTCTCCAGAACTTTTCATGAGGTTAGGTAGGGGATTAAGAAAAGGGAGCAGGATTGGAGGAAGCTTGGATGCTCCACATTTTTTTGAGCAGTCCTGAGGTCCACACTTAAAAACTGTCCCAAGGCGGGGGTGGAGAAGCTACTTTTCGTTGTGCCCGCTTTCTCGTATTTATTCCACTTAATGTGTTTGATTTTTATACCGCTCTATCTGGCCCGAAGGCCACTCGCAGCTGTAGTCAGAGAGAGAGAGAAATGGATTTTGCCTAACCCCTCTGCCCCCCCTTTTTTTTGAGTCAGCCTGGATCCTGTAATCGGGCGACGTGTTTAACAAGTAAAGTGAAGGAGCAGAGAAACGGATGCCGGAGTTTTTCCATGTCAAGCCTCCTCCCTAAAGAACATCGGATGTGGAGGACAGCTGCGAACAAACAGGGTGTTGACGTCTGCCCCCATGGGACTCCTCCTGTCTCCCCCCCCCGAAATGTTGGAACAAAAGAGACCAATTTGATTTCTTATTCAAACCCGGGCATTAAATTATAAATCCTCATTTACTCAAAGTGCATCAAAGATTTATGATGGCGTGACATTACAAGAGCGCTCTGGATTTTGCCCCGGGCGATGGGCACAGCTTTGGAATGCGGCCGTGGGGGCACGGAGTAGCAAATGGGCGGAAATTTCTTCTTCCTACAATGTCCCAGAGATTTCTGGAAAAGAAGGGCGAGGTTCTGGATGCTTCTCTCCCCTCCCCTCCCATTTTAAATCTCTTGATCTCAGGATCTAAAATATTGCCTGCAGACTCAAGTTTGGCAGAAAAGCGTCTTTTATTGAGATCGGATTTAACCGGTGGGTGGGTTGTGATGGATACCTGGGACCTCCTTCATCAGGGGATGGACCAGGAGCAGAGGGAGGCAGTGGCCCTCAAAGTCTGTAAATGTGGACTTCCCAGATGCAACCGGGAGACACACCTAGGCTGGATGGACAGATCGTTCATTGGGAGAATTAGCTCCTGCACCGTGAGGGACAGCTTTAAAAGGGGATCAGACAACCCGCCTTAAGAGCAGCTGGAGCCTTGTGAGATGAAGCCCTAACTGAACCGTGTGTCCTGTTTTGCAAAGAGCAGTCCTCGAAGACTTTTGAGTTCCAACAGGAAAATAAAAGGGGGGGGGTGATTCGGATCGGGAGATCTCACACGAGTAGACACATTGATTCAGTGGGACATGCGTAAGGGTTGGTTTGCCCTTCCCCAGCTGGTCCGGTTTAGATGGGACGGCCAGTTTGGTTTAGAATGGAGAACCCAAAGGAATGGGAGTCAGACTGATGGCATTGTAGTCTTCTTCTCTGTCATGAGGTATTCCTGAGCAGCAGATCACTTCTCCTGGCTCGCCGTTTTCACAACAAAGGAGAGAGATGTTATGTTTCTGTTTCAAATTTTAAGAATTGCTTCTAAATCTGCATCGGGATGGAGGAAGGAGCATTAGCACATTCTGTGCAAATACATTTCATTTGTCCTTTTTATAGAGGGAAACATTTCTTCTTGCCAGGGATGTGTTAAGGTGCCAGTCAAGCAACTAAGGGGTGGATAGAAAATAAGGCAAAACAGTGTTGTTGTTTTTTAAGTTCCCAAAGTTTTTTTGGGACATCAGGTTCTTATGCTAGCTGAAGGATTCTGGGAATCAAAGGTTTGTTTTTTAAAAGGTAAATTTAATAATTTCTACTTCTGAATCACCTGCAGTGTATAAACAAGCTAATCTTTGTTTGATAGTATTCCGGTGCCACCAGTGGGATATAGATCTGAATCTATATGGACTCTTTTCTCGACTCATGTCTTGCCTCCAGCTATCAGAGAAGGGTTGAAAAGGAGGCCAGACGGCACGCCTGACACCTAATTAGAGGAGATTAATTATTTCTTGGGTCTTCCTGCCTGTTTGAATGGCAGGTTGGAGGAGAGATTTCAAGCCGGTTGCACTTCTAGACGGAGATTTTGCTAACGACTTTGACGAAGGCTGGGCGTTGTGGTGGGTGAAAGCCCCAACTGGGGTGTCTTAGAATGGAGAGGAAATTACATTGATTTAAATCCCAATTTTTTTGCGAAAGCCAGATCACCATAATTGATCTGCTAAGAAGGCTTTTCCATATTGAAGCATTGGTACCCGTTGTTTTCTGTCTGGTAGCCCACAACTGGCGAGACCTTTGTGAGAGCAGTTTTTGACAAGATAACTCCGTTTATTGTCCTGGGTTCTACCTCTGGCCTTATTTTGTTCTCTTTTTCCTTCAGGTGGTTGCGCTGAGTAAAAGAAGCAAGGAAGCAGAGGCGGCCTTCCTGAGTGTTTACAAGCACTTAATCGAAGCACCAGGTAGGGAAGAGCTGGGATGTTTGAATTGTCTAATAATAATAATAATAATAATAATAATAATAATAATAATAATAATAATAGCGTCTCTTTGGCGGCGAGTTAGCTGAGGTGACTGGACGCCCTTCGCGGCCAAGAGACGGAGGACGGGATTTTGAGTTGAAGGGTGTGGTAGGGGACCCAGGTTGGGGGCTTCGCATCAGGCCTTACTGCTAAGGCATCATGTTGGAGGGATCAACAAGGTGCCATATACAACACTTCCATGCAACGCGCAACTACGCAAAGGTCCTTCCGGTTGGAGAAGAGAGAAGCCTGTAGGTTCTGTACCTATAAATATATGTACTGTATACTCGTGGGCATGCAAATGCAGTGTTAGGAGACTTCAAAAGTTCAGAGTGAGTTCCTGATTCCATGCTTTTTATACTTTTATTTTTAAGTGGCTTCTGTCAATGCAAACCTCCAGCAGAGAAAAGCAACAAGAAAGGGAGGCTGCTCAGCAGATATTTTCATAAAATGAGACTGGTCTTGTGTGCCTGTAATTACAGGAAGAAAACCCATAAATCTTTTGATATTGTTCTCCCAGATGTGGGCATGGAGAAGCAACGTGTTTCTCTCTCTCTCTCTCTCTCTCTCTCTCTCTCTCTGTGTGTGTGTGTGTGTGTGTGTGTGTGCATGTCAAACTGCAAAGAGAGGCTACAGGCCAGGCAAGCAGTAAAATTGTGTTAACGACATAATCAATGTGATTGTTGATGAGAATGGTTTGATTCAGGCCTCCATTTTGGCTTGTGGGGTGGCAACAGCTGATTTCTTCTTTGTGTTTGCAGCAAATGCGGCATACCCTCCCCTAAAACAGGGCACACACGCCTGTACCAGAATAACTCAGAGCTTTATATGTCTAGCTGGAAAACCAGAGGTCTGGAGTTCGATTCCCCACTGGGACTCCTTGACAGGGGCAGGAGGACTCCGTGACCCATAGAGTTCCTTCCAGCTCTGCAGTGTCCAGAGACCTGAACTCAGTAGATCGATAAAGGGAGGGCTAAGGGCCATGTGGAGAGCGGTTTTAAAAATCTAGTGCTAGATGCAGGATTCGGCTCCGAAGGCGCCTCAAGCTGCTAGACCTCAAGGTGACTATGGGATGCGTACGAGTGTTGTCTCGTGAAAATTCAGAGTAAGATTTGGTAATATGTTGTTTCAAGGGGTGAGATAATCCTTTTAGAGTATAGGGCAGCCCCTTTAGACCAGGAGGGAGAAGGAGGTAGATCGTTCAGGATCTCTGAGACTTGCAGTCGATGGACTGGGAATTCAGATGCCTACTGATCTCACAGCGACCACCGTCCAGGGTTTTTGCTGACTGACTGCTCTGAGCAGATACCACCCAGCGTGGTGGGCGCCTCATCACATCCATCTTCTTCTCCCTGCTAGATCTTGCTTTTATCTCTGGTAAGAAAAAGAATGGGAGACCCGGTAGGAAGAGAAGGGGAAGTTACCGATTGAATCTCCTGCGTCTTTCAGGAGAGGCAGGCCTTTTAATTGACGTCCCCAGCTGCCAAACTCCTGGTTTTAGCAAAATTGCAGCCTCCTCCGTTACCCTTCTGCGAAATGGTGTTCTTAAAAATAAAATAAAAAATCCAGGTCTTCCTGATGTGACCTGCAAGTCAAAGCCGCGTCTGAGAACTTCTTCTTTAAAAAAAACCAATGAAGTCTCTGAAATTTGCACAAAAGGGGAACGCAACCAGGCGCGGGACTGCCATGGCGGTCTTCCCCCATCAGAGCTCCGGTGTGCCTAAATGCAAAGCATGCCCAAGCTTCATCAAGCAGGCTTGCGAAGATTTTGACTTCTCCTTGCCCAGCGCCGGACGTCTCATCAGCTCGCACCCTGAAGCATGAGGTTTAATCACCCCTATCGTTATCTTAGCCCGCATAGCTGCAAATGTTATTAACGACCGTAACGTTATCCAGTCCTCTTTTTTAACCCTTTGCAATTCTCCCCCACCACCATCCTTCTTCATACTCTGCAATGCTGGGCGTCCCACAGGTGAATGATCAGCTGGGTAGAAAATGCAGCTTTCCCTGTTTATGGGCCTTGGATTTATGGCCTTCCAGCTTCCTTCTGGTTTTACCTCCACATTTTTGGTGGGCCAACCGGGGAAAGAAAGCCCGTTTCTGGGACTCCTTGGGGATGAGACCGAGAAATGAAGCATAAGTCATTGTGGGCTCACTTTTTCTACGGAGGCAGGAATGTTTATTTGTGTTTCATTTTGCAAATGAGGTAGAAACCAAGATCTGCTTTCTACACGGCCTGCCACAGTCCATCCACCCTAGGCTCCCTCTGCCCAAAAAACGGAGGTGAGGAAGGATTCCTTTTCAGGAAATCCAGTTGTTTCTTGGCGTTCTGCCATTTCCTCCAAAAAGTCGCCATCCCTCAAAGATTTGGGCCTTTTCTAGCAGATGATACCTCGATGCCATCATTCACGAGGATAATTCACGATACGTCGCTTGGACTTCTCCCACCTGTAATTAATTGTTTTAGGATCTAGGTGCCATTGTCTGGAGGCGGAATAACTGTAATTAAACAAGCTAACTAAAATAAATAAATAAATAAATAAATAAATGGTTTCCTCTGCGGCTTTCTCGGGGAAAGTCTCCTTTGTCTGTTTGTGTTCCGCGTTTACCTGATTTTTGACTCTCTGGTGGAATTCTCTTTTTCTGCCACCCCCTTCGTTAAAAGGGGGGAGGGGAGGGGAAGGAGGACGGGAGGGGGGAGGGAAACGTCCGCCAAAGACAACAGGAGCCGTTTCCTTGGACTTATTAAAAAAAAAAAAAAAAAGAGGAGCCAGACTTGTGAATTAATTCGTCCGTGTTATACAATGGCGGTGCAGATGGACTCATTAGCATGCACACAACAAATAATTATAGATGAATTTTTTCGCTGGCCTTCCTAATGGGCTTGCTGGGTTAATTATGTCAATGTATAATTACATCGGCCCTGGGAGGCATAACGGAGCACCCCTGCTGAGCAGACGCCTGGATAATGACGAGAGACGTGCCAATGATGGTTGGGAGGAAGAGGAGGAAGAGGAGAAGGAGGAGGAGGAGGAGGAGGAGGAGAGCTGCTTGGGATGCACCTGCTTACTTCGGCAGAAACCCGCCGTTGTCTGTGCCCACGGTGGCCTAAAGTAAACAGTAGAGATGGGCACGAAACGAACAATTTTTCGTTTCCGTTTTCATTTTTTCGTTTTGTTTCGTAACAAAACGACAAACGAATTTTGTCTCTAAAATGAAACAAAATGAACAGAAACGCCGGAAATTTTGTGGTGCGTTTCGTTTCCATTACTGCAATATGAGTGAATTGCTTAAAATCCTAAAAAAAAAAATCATAAAAAATTGAAATAAATGGTAACGAAATGGTAACAAAACGAACAAAAACGAAAACGATTTTTTTGCAAAAATTTGCGAAAAACGGAAACGAACCGAAACGGACCCTACAAAGGACAAACGACAAACGAAATGCCTTTTTTTTTTTACTCGTGCCCATCTCTAGTAAACAGGTGTGATCAGCCGGGCGTGCCGTTGGACGGTAACTGGCAGCAAGAAGGGCTCGGAGGGAACGACGTTGAAGCCCGCAACGGAAGAGACGCTCTCTCCCCTCTCCCGTCGGCAGCGTCGCCCATGACCCAGCCGCCCACAAAGGGCAGCAGTAGGGCCTCAGCTTCCAAGGCCGACCTCTTTTTCCCAGGCGATGCTGATCGGACGGCTCAGCCTGAGTACCTGCTCTCTTTTTATTTTTTATTTTTTTGCAGGATGCTGGGGGAATCAGAGCCAGAGCATCTGCAGCCTTCCTGGCCTTGCAGACCCTTGACAGAACATCTGTTCCACCTCCAGGGGGAATCTGCCCCTTTCGGGGTTCTCCTCCCTGGGGGGGGGTCAGGAGCCCATTTCACCTGGCCTACCCCGGAGATAACATGACCGCCCGCCCCCCTCTGCTTCCAGAACAGGATGGGGTCAAAAACTCACTCCTGATGCATAAAAGGCTCGTGGAGGGTACAGAGGAAGGAGTTCTCAGTGACCGTTTTGTGCCCGGTGATAAAAGAGAGTGGGCATTTCTGGAGGCACCCCTGGGAATGGTGATTTCCCCCTATCCATTAAAAGAAACAAATCTGGCAAGGTGGTGGTCTGGTAGGGCTTGAGTGTATACGGTACCTCTCTCAGTGTATGCCCAACTAACCTGAAGTATTTACGTATAAAGGTTTTGCCTTTAATTTCCGGGTCCTTTGAAATGCCTCCTGCGCTACTTGTCCCGGGGCTTTGCCCGTGGTCCAAATGTCGACGGGAGGAAGCGAAACCGGAAATCAAGCTGTTGCTGAGGGTCCTCCGGCCTTCTTGCAATGGGGACACTTGTTGCATCGAGTTCCTAGCGGAAGGTGAGGGGTCGCTGAGCCCCGTCCTATCTCTTTCCAGATCCCATCCCTGCCCTGGACACGGTGCGAAGCTTGGAGGACGGGCACCGGCAGCTGCCTTGTCTCGGACCCAAGAATCCGGCTCTGAAGGAGTTGAACCGGCCCTGGAAGAAGAGCGTGGAGCTCCCCTGCCCAAAAGGTACAACAAACCAACCAACACACCAAGCCCCTTGGGGTAGATGAATGCCGCAGTGGTGTCCAAACTTCCGCCCTCCAGATGTTTTGGACCGCAACTCCCACAGTCTTATGTCATTGGCAATACAGGCTTGGAAATCTGGGAGCTGTGGGCCAAAACATCTGGAGGGCCAAAGTTTGAAATATTTTTTCACCCAGCGCGTTGTTAGTCTGTGGAACTCCCTGCCACAGGATGTGGTGATGGCATCTGGCCTGGATGCCTTCAAAAGGGGATGGGACAGATTCCTGGAGGAAAAGTCCATCCCAGGTTACAAACCATGATGGGGAGATGTGTCATCTCCAGGGTTAAAACCAGGGTACTTCAAGGACCAGATGCAGGGGAGTGGGATCAGGAGACAGAGATCTAGTCTCATGCCCTCCCAGAGGCATTTGGTGGGGCCACTGTGAGATACAGGAAGCTGGACTCGATGGGCCTTTGGCCTGATCCATCATGGCTCTTCTTATGTACTTATGTTCTTATGTCTCAACCTTCCCCGCCCACTACCTGGCTTTTTTTGCATCGTCTGGTGTTGACCTTGCAAGGCCTGCGTTCCCAGCCCTGGTCAGGAGCAGAAGTGGTTTCGAAGGAGGTTGGGTAGCCCAGTGGTTGGGGTCTTAGCCAGAGGAGCCCATGGTTGCGATTGCAATTCTCGCTGGGCTCCCAGGGAGAAAAGGCAGCCCGGGTGGTCTTGGGCCTGCTGCACCGTCCCAGGGCAAGACTTCCTGACCACCTTTTCAGCCTCTGGCCAACTCCCTCTCCCCCATGGAGCCTCCCCACCCACCCACATGCCTCTGACGTGGACTGTTACATTCCGCCCCCAGAGCATCGAGAGGGGGCACCGACCACTGGCCGCGCCATTTCCGAGGGGACCACCAGGCTCGCCAGCAGCAAAGCCCTGACGGCAGACCCCTTGTTGCAGAGAAATGAGACCGAGAACCAAAAGTACGTGAGTAGCGTCTTGGGCACCTGACCTGTAAGGGATAGGAAAGAGCCAGGAGCCTGTCCCGCTTGCATCAATGGGTTGGCCTTTTGTAGGAGGGTGGAGGCCTTGGCATTGCACGCAAGCCTTAACCAAGCCCATGCAGAGCAAATGAAGCCAGTTCGGAGTGAAGCACAAACTCATGCAATAGTTCCCCACCTTGGGAGCTCCAGGAGTTCTTGGGACTAAAACTCCCAGAAGCCTTTTCCTGCTAGTTGAGCCAACCAGGATTTCTGGGAGTTGTAGTACAAGAACATCTGGAGACCGACAGTCCTTTGTAAAAGTGCCTGGGGATTGGGTGGTGTGGTGGCGGGGGTCTGTTTATCTCCAGGCCACCGGTCGCCCATCCCTGTTCTAGAGAGAGTGCTCATGTCATTCTGGGACAGGGTTTGCCTGCCTTGTTTAAACCCAAGGAAGGCTGACCTGTTTTCCTCTTCCAGGGGCTTGCAGGAGGCCCACGTTACGTTGGCGGCTCGGCTGGGGGAGGCAGAAGAGAAGATCCGAGTGCTCCATTCAGGTAGGCGGCCCTGGACAACGCTGCCCATTGGCAGTTGCTTCCCCAGAAAAAGACCCCACGTCCTTTCTGGGACACCAGCATAACCTCTCAAATGTATTACCAGCCCTTTAACTCTCTAGAGGAGAAGCATAAAACTGTGTGTGGGCAACGCCATTCATGCAGTGGAATGTTTCTCCATAGAAAATGAAAAAAAAAAAACTAGGAGACTTCTTCCTTGCAGGCAGAAAGCTAGCTTTAGACACATGTGCTTCTTGGCTATCTAGCTTTCTAGATGCAGTGACTCCCCACAACCACCACACACACACCTCTGTTGAATCACCAAGCATGATCTGACACCCATCGGTGGAAGCCTGTTTCTTATCCTATGTTCTGGCCCTTGTTGTTTTTATCTCCCCCGTGTTGATCAGCATTAAAGGCCACACAGACGGAGCTGCTGGATTTGAGGTGCAAATACGACGAAGAGGCAGCTTCCAAGTAAGTCCGTCTTGTTCCGTTCGGCAAAATGCATTGGTTTATTTGGGAGCTACGTCAGGCCTGTGAGCTGGAGGTGTGTCGGCTCTTCCCAGCTGCCCGTGGCTTTTAAAATATATATATTTTAAAGAAGATTGACATTTTTTAAAAAAATAAAGTTTTTAATTTGTTAGAAGATTGACCTTTTTTTAAAAAAAATAAAGTTTTTAATTTTTTAATATATCAGGGTACATTGCTTTGGGGGTATTCGTGTGGGCAGAACGACAGGGAGCCCTGGAAGAGGCTGGTTTGCGTTTCATATTGCTTATGTTGAGTTGCATTAGTGTCCGTTGACTGTGTGCTTTTGCTTTTTTCATCTTCTTAATTCCAGCCTCTCAAATGCAGGTCAAAGCAGGGGCATTTTCCCAATCTCCTCCCCCCTGTTTAAAGCATTCTAGCTCTCCTCCTGAGGAACACCATGGTACACCCCCCCCCACACACACACACACCCATACACACACAGAGTTCCCTTCTGTATTATGCAACCATGCCAGAACACTTAATCATATCATTCCACACCAGACGTTCTTTGATCCTGGCTTGTTGCAGGGTCGTAAACAGCGTCGCCTTTGATCAAGATTGTAGTCGTCACACGCCAGACGTGGAGGGATGTAGGACAGGCACCGGATAAGAGCTGAGTTCCCCTTTGGCGTTGACTTTTTTCGTCTATGGGGTGTGTTAGGTGGTGGAGGTGGGAGGGGCTCCTTTTCAGGGCTCCTGCAATGAATTCCGCCCCCCCCCAACACCATCCTTCCCTACCATGGTTATTTTAATGTTTTTTTTCTTATTATTGTATTACTGATTTATTTATTGTTCTGTTGTAAACCATCCGGAGTCCCTTTTGGAAGACGAGCGGTATATAAATGTATAAATACATAAATAATACCTAGGTGAACAAATGTTATGGAGAATAGAGGAAATTAACTCCAGAAAACTCAAGGGTTAGGGTGAGAGTTAGGGTTAGGGTCATTTCCCCACTGGGCCCCTTTGGCAGGGACTGGACCTGATTATCTCTAGGGCAGGCACGTCCCAACTTCAGCCCTCCAGATGTTTTGGACCACAACTCCCACAGTCCTTTGCCATTGGAAATACAAGCTTGGAATTCTGGGAGTTGTGGTCCAAAACATCAGGAGGGACGAAGTTTGGACATGCCTGCTCTAGGGTCCCTGCCAAGCTCTGCACCTCTCCAGTTATTATGGGAACACCTTGGATGTTAGCCTTGGCACAGTAAACAGAGCCGGACACACACACACACACACACACACACACACACACACACACAGCTGGGTGCCATGTGTATGTTTTTCGCCGGCTTTGAACGAGCTGTGAAATTGTTAGTGGGGAGACGCAGTTAAATAGCTGTAAATATTACCCTGTTCACACAAATAGTCTCCAAAGCGTCTCATGGCGGTGGGTGGGAAGAGCATATGCTATGAAAATAAAGCCAGAATGGAGAGTGTGGGTGGGTATAGATCACTTCCATCCAAAGCTTTCTTGGTTTGTGTGTGTGTGTGTGTGTATGTGTGTAAGTTGAGCTGTTTCTGCTCCCTTCTGGGGTATTTACACACACACACACAGTTATGAATCCTTCAGGTTCCTGGAGCAGCCGGTTGTGGAACTTCGCTTTGGGCGGCTGCGGAACGGCCCGCGTGGGCAGGATCCAGACAAGGTGTCCGGTTTTATGAGCCGAAGCGCTGGGTGTCGTGAAGCATCGCCCTGCCACCCTGACCGGTGCCCTCCGAAGCCAGCCAGCTCTTCCGTCAAAGTTGGCGGGTGCAGGCTTCCCCCTTCTAACCCCTTCATCCCCTTTCCTTTTCCTGCCACAGGACAGACGAGGTGGCCATGATTATGACGAATCTTGAAAAAGCGAACCAGGTAATGAGGAAGGAAGAAGGCCGGGAGGGGAGGGGATTGGCCCTTGAACGAGCAGGCGAGGATGGCAAGTGGGGAAGGAGCCCCGTGGCGCAGTGGTTAAATGCTTGCACTGCAGCTAAAACTGTGCTCATAACCTGGGGGTTCAATCCCAGGTAGCAGACTCAAGGTTCACTCAGCCTTCCATCCTTCCGAGGTCAGTAAAATGAGTACCCAGCTTGCTGGGGGTGGGTGGGCCATGTGTAGCCTGCATACTGTAATTAAACTGTAAACTGCCCAGAGACTACGTGGAAGTGGGATGGGGCGGTATATAAGCAGAATATTTTGCTTTTGCTCAGGAGAGCTCTGGCAGGAGCCTCTGACACCACCCTCTTCTCCTTACAGAGAGCCGAGGCCGCCCAGAGAGAGGTGGAGAGCCTGCGGGAGCAGCTGGCCACGGTCAACAGCTCCCTTCGCCTTGCTTGCTGCTCTCCCCAAGGATCCAGCGGGGTGAGATCCGGAAGGGTGCGGTCCATCGGGCACACGGGTTTAGCCGGGGGGGGGGGAGACCCTTCTGTGGCCTGAAATGCCTCAGACATCACAGGCGGGTTCCACATCCTGCCTACCAGCGTGCCTTGTTTTTCTATTGGTTGACCGGAAGGGTCAACACGGGCTTCATTTGCAAAGCCTCGGAGGAAATAGCGAAGAAGAAGAAGTCATCTGCATTTCGGATAGTGTATCTAGTTGGAGCCTAAGTTTAATGAAACGGAACAAAATCCCGTCCTGAAGCGTTGGCTAAGATTTCGAAAGAGAAGTGAGCAAAACACAATAATCCCCCCTGGGATTATCTCCAGTTTGAGAACTCGCCCACATTGCTCGCTTCAGATCTGAGGTGGAGGTTCTCCATGGACCGCTTTTGGCTCAGGATTAATTTCTGCCTAAGCATCTCCCCTTAGATTGTTTGCCAAAGTAGACGTCGATGCAACAGAAGAGAGAAAGAACTGTAAAGGTTCCTCAGCTCTTTCCTGGAGGATCCGGATAGCAGGAAGATTTCAGAATACTTGCTTATTTTATTGACATCTCTGCTTATCTCCGGGCTTGTGTTTTCTTGTCTTCTATTTCACTCTACAGGCTGGTATTGTGGCTTTTGTTATCTGTACCCCGAGACCTGGAGATATAAAGCAGAATAGAGCTATTTAAATGAATGGACTTTCCCCCCCACAAAAAAATCAAGAAATTAAACTTCATGGCTGGCTGCTGATTTGAACTTGGGCCTTCCATCCAGTTGTGCCCTTACACCCCTAATTCCAGCTGCCGCCACATTTGGCTTCCCGATGACCATTTCCAGAGATCGTGATGTGATGTTTTGGGACGTATTTATATCCCCCTAAATTTGAGATTTTTAATCTGTGGTCTGTGGGTTTCAGCGCATGTGTGCGTGTGTAAATCAGATCCAAAAAAGGATGGTTTTACATGGGCGTGTTTCCGAGTGGAGGAAGTCTGTAGCTTTCATCTCCTTCTCCAAGGATCCGATTGTCACCATCCTCCTCCTCAACTCCAGCATTAGAGAGTCTTCCTCCGGGATGTTGATGCCTCCCTCCATCTCCTTCCCTTGCAGGATAAAAGGAATTACTCGTTGTGCCCGGGGCCGCGGATGGAGGCAGCCCTGGCCTCCAAGGACCGGGAAATCTTGCGTCTCCTCAAAGAAATCCAACATTTGCAAAACTCTATGCAGGAAATGGAAGAAGCTTCGGCCAGCCGGATCACAGACCTGGAGCGCCAGTTGGCTGCCAAGAATGAGGCCATCGAAGTACGCAGGGGTGGAGGGTGTCAGTGGCCGGGGTGGGGAGAAGAGGGGGCAGCCAAGCCAACAGGTTTCTTGTGGAGGTCTTTGCACTTGGGGTCATGAAACCGAACCCCCACCCTCAACCCCCCTGTTCCCTTCATCTCCCGAAAATGCTTGATGGTGAATGCTTGTTTCATTCATACTATATGTACATGCACAGACACCGAAGCATGTATATTTCTTTTAGAAATTGGAAGAAAAACTGCGAGCTCAATCTGACTACGAGGAGATCAAGACTGAATTGAGGTACGGTTCTTGGTTCTCAGGTGAGCGGCACGTACCGATTCCGTCGCATCCGGTGCTCAGATGCTTTGGGGAGCCTGAACTTGCACTTAGCAGCGAGAGAGGGGGGGAACAGTTTGGCCTGCTTTGAATTTGGTAGCACCAAAGCATGCCTGCCCCTGTTTTAGACCAGCAGGGCCTAGAAGGAGAAATCAAGGAAGAAGAGCCTTCCCAGCAGTCCTTCCTGAAATTCGCCAGGCGGCCTTTAAGAAATGCCTTAAAACTTTCTTATTTCAGGCAGGTGTTCCAAAATATTCTGTCTGAACCGCCTGCAACGTGTATACACTCCATTGCTGCCTGTTTGCAAATGTAATTTCAATTTCAATTTCAATATTACGTTGAGTTGTGTTTATGTTATTTGAGGTTATTATTTGGGCTGTTCACTCCCCAACCTAGAACAAATTGATACTACCAGGTGCCACTGTAAAGCATTAGATATATTAAGAGATCCATCGCATCCTGGTCATCACTTCTTCGAGTTGCTGCCATCGGGACGGAGATATAGAGTACTGAGGGCAAGAAAAAAACCCTCTCAAGAATAGCTTCTTTTTTAGAGCAATATTGGCCTAAAATGGGACATTTTGGACTTTGAAGTCAGTTTATTTTATGTCATATTTTATGCATTGTAGGTGTTTTTAAATCTATGTGGAATGTTTTGGGTGAGTTGAATATAGCAACCGTGAAATTTCATTGTTCCTGCAAGGGGTCAATGACAAAAAAGATTCCTATTCCTATTCCTATCATGGCTGAAAACTGCCTAAAGTGACCATTGGTTGGATGAGTGGTATAGAAATCCAATCCAGTCCAATCCATCCATCCATCCATCCACTCAGCCACCCACCCATCAATCAATCGATCAATTAATCAATCAATGAACCAACCAACCAACCAGAATAGCTATGAGTTTCAGATTTGACCAGGAAAGTGAAAGGCCTGCTAACAGGATTTATAAGGTCAAACCTACCATGACCTTCACTTTTTCCTTCCCATAGCATTCTGAAAACCATGAAGATGGCTTCCCACTGCAACCTTTCCCAGGTAAGTTCCTCAGCCCTCTGCAGTTGGAAGAAAGCCGGAAATTTTGGGGTGTGATACACATGTCCCGGCATCTGGATTAGGGTCATTCTCATGTGCCACAGCAAAATCCCAAATGCATGAAAAGCAAAATATTTTTGTGCTTTTAGGCCATGCTTGCTGGTCTTAGTTTTGCTGTCAGCCATATGCGGTTAGAAACTCGGGGCAATGGTTTCAAACTACAGGAAAAGAGATTCCATTTGAACATTCGGAGGAAATTCATGACAGTTAGAGCTGTTTGGCAGTGGAATATGCTGCCACGGAGGGTGGTAGAGTCTCCTTCTTTGACGGTATTTAAGCAGAGGCTGGATGGCCATCTGTCGGAAATATTGTGAAGGGGTTCCTGCGTGGCAGGGGGTTGGACTCGATGGCCCATGAGGTCTCTTCCAACTCTAGGATTCTATGATTCTATGAAACAGCCTGTGGGGTCAGAAAGCGATTCTAGGACATGAGTCCCTCTTTAGTTCTCCCTTTGGTTCTTGCTGGTATCCGCTTCATTGCTGAGTTGTGTTTGAAGGATGATGATTGGAGGTGTATTGTTTTCTCTCTTTCCACTCCCCCCCTCCTCTCTCCTCGTTTTAAATGTTGGTGTCTTTTTTTTTTTAAGAGCATATCAAAACCTGCTGACACTTTGCTTCTGGGGAAGGAATCTTTCTACCCATCTCAGAAATACCTTTTGGAAAAACCAAGCCTCGTACCCAGCACTGGTAGGTTGAGAACAAGAGAGGGGTGTCTGGAAGCATGTTTGGCAGAGGGGTATTTGGGGCAATCAGGTGGGGGGCAGAGGGGAAGGACACAACCCCCTTTGAAAAGGAGAAGCCACTGTCCTTGACTCTAAACGAGACAGAAGTCCTTTCTTTCTGCAATCTGCCTTTTAGAGGGTAATCCTATCAGTCAAGGTAGGACCCCTGTGTCTGTCGAATAACTATTTACTTATCCAAGGCCTGGAAACATCAAATAAATATATGTATGTATTTCCATGGTGCAATTGCCAGAAATGGCCCCAAGAGGGAACCAAATACTGTTGGGTTTGCTCTTATTTGTGGTTTCTGGTATCCACTGTGGTGGTATTCACTGATGCTCCATCGATACCAGGGTCCTGTTGTACAGGCTTGACATTGTTTTTTGGTCTTACAGGAGCCAGCAAGTGGGGTTGTGTTATTCAAAGGAGGGGGGGGGAATTAAGAAATGAGGCACTTGAGCCTCTGGAGAATCCCTCCTCCTCATTAAATTGCTTCCTAAAATATTTAGACCCTATATAATATTTAGGGGAAACTATAGTTGGTGTGTGTATCTCCCCCTTTCTCTTTGGTCTCTAGAGGAGGATCGCTCGGAAGATGAGTCGGCGAAGGACGTCATGGGTGCTGACCAATCCTACCCTTCCCCGCAGCAGCTCTTGCACACTTCGAGGGAAGACTCTGCCTCCCCTGTCCTCATCCAGCCCCTGATGGGGGGCTCTGGGGTCCAGGAACCCCCCAGGACCTTCTCCCTCTCCCCCTTTCCTAGCCTGAACCCGGCCGAACAGATTCCCCTGGACTCCCTTCTCCCCAAACAGATGGGGCCCCCCTCGTACAAGAGCGAGCCCAGCAATGTGGCGGCTTTCCCCTCCACCTTCTACGCCGCCAAAGGAGCCGCGCCGGCCGGGAACAACCCGGGCCCGGCCGCAGCCGCCCACGAGGCGAGCCCGCCGAGCGACCCGTTGGAAGGCAGCCCCCCGGGCTCGGCGGACGAGGAGCCGCTGGACACCTCCGAGATCGCCTTCCAAGTGAAGGAGCAGCTGTTGAAGCACAACATTGGCCAGCGGGTCTTCGGGCATTACGTCCTGGGCCTCTCGCAGGGCTCCGTCAGCGAGATCCTGGCCAGGCCGAAGCCGTGGCGCAAGCTGACCGTCAAAGGCAAAGAGCCTTTCATCAAGATGAAGCAGTTCCTGGCCGACGAACAGAACGTCCTGGCTCTCCGGACCATTCAAGTGCGCCAGAGAGGTGAGCCGAAGCGTGCAGGGGAAGCGGGGCTCCCCCGGGTGCAGGTCCCGCCACGTGCTTCTCCGGGCTTTCAAAATGACATTGGCTGTTAGAGATGGGGCACGAAACGAACAATTTTTCGTTTCTGTTTCCGTTTTTTCGTTTCGTTACGTAACGAAACAACAAACGAATTTTGTCTCTAAAATGAAACAAAACGAACAGAAACGCCGGAAATTTTGTCGTGCGTTTCGTTTCCGTTACTGCGATATGAGTGAATTGCTTAAAATCCTAAAAAAAAAATCACAAAAAAATGAAATAAATGGTAACGAAATGGTAACAAAACAAACGAAAACAAAAATGATTTTTTTTTGCAAAAATTTGCGAAAAACGGAAACGAACCGAAACGGAACCTCCAAATGACAAACGACAAACGAAATGCCATTTTTTGGATTCGTGCCCATCTCTATTGGCTATCATTCGCTCCATTACTAAGAGTACAAATGGCTTCTTTTCGGCCCCTTAGAACTTTCACCACCTTCTCCTCCTCTGCGATGACATTTATTTGTTTATTTAAAAATCATTTTTTTTAAAACCCTGCCTTTCTCCTTAAAAAGAACCCAGGGTGGGCGTTCTTGAAGGGAGATGTTCCTAAATACAGCCGAACCCCAGCCTCACAAGAACATACAAAGAGCCGTGCGGGATCAGGCAACGGTCCATCTAGTCCAGCTTCCTGCATCTCACAGTGGTCCCACCTGATGCGTCTGGGAGCGCACGAGACTAGATATCTGTCTCATACCACTCCCCTGCATTGGCCCTTTTGAAGTACCCCGGTTTTAAGTCTGGAGGTGACACGTCTCCATCATGGTTTGGCACCTGTGATGGACTTTTCCTCCAGGAATCTGTCCAATCCCCTTTTGAAGGCATCCAGGCCAGATGCCATCACCACCTTCTCCTGTGGCAGGGAGTTCCACAGACTAACAACACGCTGGGTCCTGGCCTCCGTGGGATATTTCCATGACGTTCCGCGACTCGAGCCGGTACGAAACACAGGGCGAGTGACAGGCTCGGGTGCTGTGCTTCTTTGATCAGGTAGCATTACGCCGCGGATCAGGACGCCAGAGACGGGCTCCGACGACGCCATCAAGAACATCCTGGAGCAAGCCAAGAAGGAGATTGAGTCTCAGAAAGGAGGTAAGGCATCCGAAGGGACCCACGGAAACGTGGCTCATCGTGGCCTCTCTGAGTTCAAACCAGGAGTTTGTTTCCTCCGGATAGTGGGACGCCGCTGGGGCGCTGGGTGTGTGTGTCACACGGATTGTGAATCGGCCCTTTGTCAACAGTCAGTGTCTCTCGGGAGAGTGTTGCTTGCCAGGTAGAAACATTTTAGAGCTGGAATCGCAGGGTAGACTTTTTAAAAAAAAAGCCGCATGTGATTTGTGAGAAGCTGCACTTCCCTTGATATACAGGCCCACAATCTTCCCACCTTGTCGTGACACAAAGTCAAATAGTTTTTTCAGGTTTTTCACAAGAGGGTGGAAACTTGAAGGCCTGTTTAACAGAAGTGGAGGCGTCCCGGGTGTTATATCCCATGAGTTCCTCTTTCAAACCAACTTTGGTTCCCTGAATTGCAACTCTTGCTGGTCTCCGGTCTTTTAAGTGTAGGAGCGTAAAAAACAATACAGTACCTCCAGCTTTGTATTCTCACATCCAGAAAGTGGGTTTTGTGCTGCCCTCTGCTGTTTCCTTCAGTATGAGAATTCATTAATCTCTATCTAAAGGAATCTTTGATTGCTGCCTAGATGCCCTAAGCACATCCGATTTTGATTGATTCGGAAGCTAAACAGGGTCGGCCCTGGTTAGTACTTGGATTGGAGACCACTAGAGAATACCAGGTGCTGTAGGCGCTTGGAGTAGGAACTGGCAAGCCACTCAGAAAACTCCATGGACATGGAGTCACGAAGAGTTGGTCATGACTGTAACGACACAACACACACACACACACACACAAAGGAATCTTTATGGACAAGTTCCATGGCAGGGGAAATGTTCAGTTTGCAGGCTAGTTATTACTGTAGAATGAAAAGCCCTTGAAAGTCAGAAAAATGTTCATCTCAAACAAAGCAGTAACTTCTTTATTTTTTAGTTTCCTAAATGTATTTGTTTATGCCATTCTTATCCAACCTCTTCGGATTGAACCTCTCACCTTCCGACAATACAGAATTAAAGTGTCTTAGATTTTAATTTTAACAAGGCTATAAAACTGGGGTAGAATTTACCATAAAAGATCAATAAAACCAGCTATGATAAAGAGCAATAGTGAACAACCCAGCTCCTCAACCAATGACAGAAAACTTTAAAACAAGAGTTCATTGGAAAGCGCTGGAAATAAAACAAACCATGCAATAGTTTCTTTTTTGGGGGGGGAAATGATTGTAAAGTTTCAGTGTCGTTACTTGGAATCTGTGCAAACGGCTTAAAAACCCACTGAAAGATTTGTAACGATGGTGAGTACTAGAACAGTGTTGGCGAACCTATGGCACGGGTGCCAAAGGTGGCCCTCAGAGCCCTTTCTGTGGGCATCTGGGATCAGCCCCTTTCACAGCCACCTGTATTCAGGTTAAATTGGCACTTTGTGAATAATTAGTGGGTTTCGAATCACAGTTTGGGCCCTCGGTCTCTACAAGGTTTGCCATCCCTGGGATAGAACGTCACAGGCACGGCGCCGTTGTCGACACGCCTCTTGCTTCCGCTCAGTCCTGGATTTTGGCTTCTTCTTAGGAGACGCCAAAAGCGCCAGCTTGCCCCAGGCGGTCCCCAACGGCACCTGCGCCAGCAACTCAGAAGATGCCATCAAGAACATCCTGGAGCAGGCCCGCCGGGAGATGCAGGCGCAGCAGCAGGCGCTGATGGAGGTTGAGTCGGGCGGCGGCGGGAACAGGCCGGGCGCCGCCAGCCCCCCACCGGTGGAACAATCCGCCTTGGCGACCGTCAGCCCGAACCTCGTCCGGGCTTACATCAAGCAGGAGGACGGGATGCTCGTCCCCTACGCGAGCGCCCACACCACCCAGCCTGCGCTGACCGTCCTCTCCCCGGCGGCCTTTGTCCAGAGCATCATCCGTAAAGTCAAGTCCGAAATCGGAGACGCCGGCTCTTATTTCGACCAGCACTGGGCTGCGGAGAGGAGCCACCTGAGCCGCCCGTACCCCGCCGTGTCGCCCTCCCTCTCTTCCTCGTCGAGCTACTCCAGCCTGGCCAACGGGCGAGCCGGCCAGCGCGGCGAGGTGGGCGACGGCCTCCCCAACGAGGAAGACCTTCCCACGTCGGAGGACGAGCCTCTCAGGGGGCTCGAGGTCAAGTCGGAGATGTCCGGCTCCGAGTCCCAAAGCAGCGGGCGGCTCTCTTACTACCCGTCTTACGTGCCCAGGACCCTCAAGCCCACCGTCCCGCCTCTGACGCCGGAGCAGTACGAGATGTACATGTACCGAGAGGTGGACACGATGGAGCTCACCCGGCAGGTCAAGGAGAAGCTGGCCAAAAACGGGATCTGCCAGCGCATCTTCGGGGAAAAGGTACCTCTCGGTGGTGAATCTGACGCGAGGAGGACGCTGGGGGGGGCAGCGGGAGGAAAAGAAAGCAGAGAATCCCCGCAGAGGAGAGGAAATCCACCGCCAACCCGGCTTTTTTTTGCTGAGCGTTTGTATGTGTGTGTCTGTGGTTGCTGTTTTTGTTTCGTTTTGTTCTGCTTTTCAGGGCTTTTCTGGGCCATGATTACTTTTCCTAACAATCCCCGTCTTGAGGTTTTTAAGCGAGGCTTTCTCTTCCCCTAAAGAAAAGTTTACGATGAGGCGACAACCTCGGGCTGTGCTCGCGTGCATCAAGAGAGCTTGATTGAATGTGTTTCCTCTCGGAAGGATGCCAGGCGTACCTACCCGTGGACCGACCCCCCTGCCACCTCTGTCTCTTCCAGGTGCTGGGACTGTCGCAAGGGAGCGTGAGTGACATGTTGTCCAGACCCAAACCGTGGAGCAAGCTTACCCAAAAAGGGAGAGAGCCCTTCATCCGTATGCAGCTCTGGCTGACGGACCAGCTAGGCCAAGGGATCCCCCAGCAGAACAACCTGTCTCAGAGTAGGTTCCGGCCACCGGCCGACGGCTCCGTGCCGAGAAAGGATTTAATTCTCGCGACAGGCTTCCCCCGTGATTGGCACACCTCCGGGAGGCCTTTGGGAAAACAAGAGCCACTGGGGATCAAAAGAGTGGTATTCCCTCCCGAAGAAAGGGAAGCATTTACATTTTCAAAAATAGGAAACTGAATCTGACGGGGAAGCGTGGCCATTCACTTCCCTAACACTCTCTAATAGATTCAGCTGGAAGTTTTGGCGCCCTGTTGGTCAACCCTGATCACATCCCTGCCTGGGACATTCTCTGCAAGTTCTGCTTTCGAAAGATTGATCAAAGATTGATTCCACCAGCCTGCCTACTTCCCTCAAGCTGCAGTGTAGCATCTCTGAAAAACAGACCCTTTTATTCCCTTTCTTTTTACCTGTTCTTCCAGGCATTTTCAAAATAGCTTGAGAAATATTGGTACTTATGTTCTGTTTATCTAAGTACTGTCCATCTTGCAGATTCTTATTTGCAATTTAAAAAAACCCGTTTCCCTCCTAAATCACTTCTGCTTACCGCTGGCATACTGCTGGCAGAGAACTGTAGCGCTATGGCACTTCTTCTTAGTACTTTGCATGAGCACCTCGATTTTCTGGTCCCTGATTTTCCTGCCCACATTTTTCTTTTGTTTTTGTTGATGCAGACAGCCCTGGGGAGGCCCAGTCTTCCCCTTCTCCACCCCCAAGTCCCTCGGAGCCAGAGAAAAGCTCCTTTGAGCCGCTGAGCCTCGCTTTGGAAAGTATCAAAGAAAACCAACAACCAGAGAGCAGGCCCGGTTCTTCGCTCAGTGGGAAGATGTGTCCTAACCACCAGGTTCCTGTCGGTATCCAGGAGATTGTGGCCATGTCTCCAGAGCTGGACACATATTCCATTACGAAGAAGGTCAAGGAAGTGCTAACAGATAACAACCTTGGTACGGAGGCTCATTCTGAGAGGCACCCGCTAATTACCAGTGAGGAACCACAGAGTCTCAGCTTCAGGTTCAGGTTCAGGATCTTACCTGGGCGGAGGCCAAAAAGAGAACTCTGCCTAGGACAAGCAGACTAGATTCTGTGGGTTCTCTTGGCGTGTATGTTTGAACCCTAACCCTGACCCTGACCCTGACCCTAACGCTAACCCATGCCTCCCCAGTGGCAGCTTCTGCTTAGCAAGCATAGCGCTGTGGAGGTAGATCACAGTAAGGATGGTGTGGAAGAGGGTACCAAGAGGTAGCAGGCTTTTGGAGTACCTGGTTGCCGTGGTACCAGGTGATGCAGCTTTGGCTTTCAAAGCCGATGTTCCTGGGTTCAGTCCCCATGACAACCTCGAGCAGGTCCAGAGGAAGGCAACTAGGATGGTTTGAAGGTCTGGAAGAAATGCCATACGAGTAATGGCTTAGGGAGCTGGGAAGGTTTAGCCTTTCAAAAAGAAGGCTGAGAGGGGATATGATAGCTATGTTTAAAGATTTGAAAGGATGTCCTATTGAAGAGGGAACAGGTTGGTTTTCCATGGCTTCAGAGATTAGGACTCGGGGCAATGGTTTCAAACTGCAGGAAAAGAGATTCTATTTGAACATTAGGAAGAACTTCATGACAGTTAGAGCTGTTTGTCAATGGAATATGCTGCCACAAAGGAGGGTGGTGGAGTCTCTTTTTTTGCAGGTGTTTAAGCAGAGGCTGGATGGCCACCTGTGATGGGGGTTCCTGCATGGCAGGGGGGTTGGACTGGATGGCCCTTGAGGTCTCTTCCAACTCTAGGATTCTATGATTCTATGAGTTCCAGGTAGATCTGGAAGAATTAGAGCTTTCTGTCACAGAGGCAGGAAGAGGAAGAAGAGGATTTAGAAGAACCTGTACTAAGAATTATTGAGAAGCCCTTCTTGAAGGAAGGCCACACTTGCCCTGCACAACCGAATCGTGACACCCAGCTCTTCTCCCTTGGCTTAAACTGCTGTTCCATGGCCTCCACCTTGGGTCCTCACCTCTTCCCCCTTCCTGTTGACCCTCTAACCACTAGGTCAGCGGCTGTTTGGGGAGAGCATCCTGGGCTTGACCCAGGGCTCCGTCTCCGACCTCCTCTCGCGACCCAAGCCCTGGCACAAGCTCAGCCTGAAAGGGAGGGAGCCCTTTGTCCGCATGCAGCTCTGGCTGAATGACCCCCACCACATCAACAAACTCCGCGACATGAAGAAATTAGAGAAGAAAGGTGAGGGGGCAGGAGGGGCTGGTGTGGCCGAGGGGTGGTGGGGCGGGGGTGGGGGTCCTTGCCGGAGAACCAAAGCAGTGGCAACGGCAACAACCAGGAGCAGACGGGAGCCCAGATCTCCTGAACCCACCCCTCTCAACCACAAACCCACACTGGGTCTTTTCACGTGGCTTAAAGGGACAACCCTCCAGCACCCACACCCCATCTTTTGGCTTTTGCTCCGGAAGTTAAGGGAGAAATGAACAGGCTTACAATTTCAGTTGTTCAGAAGGCTCAGATATGTGTGTGGGTGGTGGTGGTGGTGGTGGTGGTGGGGAGGTGTCTTTTCTACACTAAAGTTAAACCAAGGGTGGTCTTTGCAAGGGTGGCTTGTTGCTGATTCTCTCCGGATGCGTTTCCAGTGCATTTCCCGTCTTAAGGACGAACGTGTACCAACCTCGCTCATCACAGTGGGAGACTGAGCTCTCTCTGTCATATGACGCCAGGTGGTTTCGCCACAGTTCCGGCTGTTGGTCCGTTCCCTTCTGTGAAATGGGTCTCACCCTGCCACGAGGTGGTGGCTGCCTTTTTCTTTTCATGAATCGGGGATGACTTCCCAGAAGCTTTTGTCTTATTCTGGATGTTTATCCACAGTTGTTTAAAAAAAAAGTGGGTGGTGGTGGTTTTTTTGGCCATGCAAAGGAAAATCACAAATAATCCATGATATGTTTGTTACAAAGGAACATCTTAGGCATCTCCTGCCATTCAGTAGATGTTGTGCAAAAGGTGTAGGTTGGTTTGGTGATTCTGGGATTCAAGAAGATGTGTGAGGATGCCTTTATTCTTTCTTTCTTTCTTTCTTTCTTTCTTTCTTTCTTTCTTTCTTTCTAATATGAACGTTAGACTTTAAGGTGCCATGTGTTTTGTGTCTTTTGTTTTGTTTTTTTTTCTTTGATTTTTGCCTGCAATTCTTGGGAAGACTAACACGGCTACCCTCTCTGCATCTTCTGCCTCTAGCTTATCTGAAGCGTCGTTACGGACTGATCGGTGCCGGCTCTGACAGCGAGTCTCCCCACACCCACTCGGAATGCCCCAGCCCAACCCCACAGTCGCAGGAACTCAGCCTCCTGCAGATTAAGAAACCAAGGGTCGTCTTGGCTCCGGAAGAGAAAGAAGCCCTGAAAAAGGCTTACCAGCTGGAGCCTTACCCTTCCCAACAGACCATTGAGCTGCTGTCATTCCAATTGAATCTGAAGACCAACACAGTTATCAATTGGTTCCACAACTACAGGTACAGAAGGGGGTTTAGTTTAGCAGCCGGCCTAGGCTATTCTTCCCTTCCACGGGGTGGGGGGGGGTTGGGGGGCGGGCGGTTAGAGGGTGAGGATGATTAATAAGCAGATAGTTCATTACCAAGGAGTACAATAGTATTCATTGATTCACTGATCCATGGTCTGAAAAATATTTTTAAAATATTAAAAGAAGGATATCCAGAAATTTGCGTGTCTAACGATGAAGCTACAAGAACTGGCCACTTTTAACGTATAATTGGACCCCTATCGCTCAAACAAATGGCAAGCTTTTGTAGGGAAACAAAATCCCACATTTTCAGACTTAAGGCGCTTTTACACGACCTCTAAAATCTGCTGGCAACTTAAATTCAGACCAGAGATCGTGGGGGTTTGACCTGCTTCCTGTGTTCCCACCCTTCCGCACTCCATTGCTCCTGTCTGTGGTGAGGGGAGGGAGAAAAGAATGCAGGCTCACCTCGCAGCTGGGTAGGAATTCCATGCTGTTAAAGGGGCGGGAGGACAACAAAAAACAAACAGAAGGCGAGGAGAGCCCGGCATCCACAGCTTTATGATCTGCAGCAGAATTTTTTTTATCTCCAAGAGACCAGGTACTTGTAAAATGCGCTGGGGTGCGCTTAGGTGAGCGTGGTCGTACTTAATTTTTTTAAAGTCCACAGCTGGTGGGAAAACAATTTTAAGCTCCGCATCTGGGAGCCCTTTGCCTCGGATTTTAGGGGTCGTTTAAAAGCAGCCTTAGCACAAGCCTTTCAGGGATGTTGCCGTAAAAGGGACCCAAGAGATTTGAAACTGGTGGTACAACTGTGTAAAAATCCCATTCTTGAGCTTCAAGTCCTTAGAGTCCAATTTTGGCAGTCGGCCTCCCCCCCCATCCCCCCCACCCTCAGCTCCCCAAAGCTGTTCTGATATTTTAAAAAACTGATATGATGAGCTGCTCCAGGTCACTGGCTTTATTTCCCTTCCCAGGTCCCGGATGCGCCGTGAGATGCTGGTGGAAGGGACGCAGGACGACACCGATCCGGAGCAGAGCAGCACCCCGGCCAGCGGCTTGCCGAAGGAGGGTGCGCAGCCCCAGAGCCCCGACTCGGAGGGCGATGAGGACAGGAAACCCACCTTCCGGGACGCCGCGTGTCAAGGCGGCGGCGAATCCCTGGTCCAGGTGAAAGAGGAACAGGTGGGGAAAGACGGCTGGTTCGACCCCAGAGACCCATGCAGCTTGGAGGGGAAAGCCCAGCCTCTCCCCCGAGCCAGGCTGAAAGAAGAAGAGCCGGAGGCCGCCTGTACCGAAAGCTCCGGCGAGGCCCCCAGCCTCCTGTGGGGCAGTGCTCCCCACAGCAAAACACACCTATCTGGTGCTCCAGAGTCGGACCACGGGGAGAGGTTTCATCCGGACCCCGTCAGCTTCAAGTCGGCTTCCGAATCCTCCCGGTGCAGCATCGAGATCTCTCTGAACTCCCCGTCGGCGGCCTCCTCGCCCGGCCTCATGATTTCTGTGTCCCCCGTCCCCTCTTCGTCGGCTCCCATCTCCCCGTTACCGGCTTGTGCCGCCACTACCGCCGCCGCCGCCGCCCGAGCACCGAGCTCAAGTCCCACCTCCGAGACGGGCTCCACGCCCTCCGACGCCAAAGCGAGCACTCATGTCCAGAGGCGGCACGAGAAGATGGCCAACCTCAACAGCATCATCCATCGGCTGGAAAGAGCCGCCAACCGAGAGGAGGCCCTGGAGTGGGAGTTTTAAGGGCCACGGCAAAAATACACAACAGACACACACACAAACCTCTGCAACTATGTTGCTTGGATTCTAAATGCTTTGGTACACACCACCAAAGCAGAGAGTCACAACCAAGTGTATATAAAAAGAGATCTCTCTATATAAATATATATATATATATATGCATATATATATTTTATTAATTCATCACATACTAAGGAAGAAGAAAGAAAATCAACTCCCACTTTGTTCAACGAGAGTGATTTTTAATAGCTATCCCGTAGCTCCTTTTTTTCTTAACATCTGATGGAAAGATAAAAATCCCCCCATTTTTTTTTCAAATGTGAAAAGAGACATAAAACAGGCAAAAAAAAAAAAAAAAACCACCCGCAAGCAAATCCTGGGAACACTTTTAGAAGAAGAAGAAAAAAGTTTAAAATAATATTTATAGACCTCTTTTAGATATTTTAATAAAAAGGAAACTTTGGAATTTATTAACAGCTCAAGCTGCTTTGATATTTAAAAAAAGATAGCTATAAACTGTATCAGTTGTGTCATGAAATGTCCACTGAAAGTCTTGTAGTTTGCCACTGGATGAGATTAAAAAAATAAATTAAAAGGTTTAACCCAGGCTCATTGATCAAAGCCATCAAGAAGCACTATCAGACTGACCAAAATTGTACTAACTTGATCACCAGAAGGGGGTGTGTGTGTTGCCCCCTGTGTTTGTCTCTAAGACGTTGCGTTAAGATGACTTTTCCAGAGACTTGTGTCGTAGTCCACAAAGACTCTAAATTTGGAAAATACAATGCCATCCTGAGTCTGTTATTTAGTTCTGGTGGTATCTTTTGAAATTGTTTTTTTTTTAAAAAATAACACAGGGGGGAAAGTGTGGCGTGCTGTTGTATATGTTGTAAAGATATGTTTGCAATAGCCTTCCCGAACAAGATGTAGCATGGTTCCAGAACTGAGTCCGAAGTTCCGTTTCCTCTAGCTAGCGGCCCACCGGGAACCGGAATGAAGGAACGCACCAGAAATGTCAGCACGAAAGTAATCTAAAGTGATTGGAAGCCTTGTTCCTTTTTCCACATTTTTTTTTTAAAAAAAGAAAAATAACCAAAATGCGGCATCTTTCCCCGCTTCCTTTTAAACGCCGCATCTGACAACTTACAAAAATCTGTTAACGCATTTGGTGTTTGACGGGAACAGATGGGAAAGAAAACCAGGACCACCCTTAGGTAGCTTTTCATTTAAATTAGATATATGTGTGTGTTTGTGTCCACATGCATGATAATCACCACTCTTTGTTTAGCTCAGCGGGTTCGTTTCCAGACCGGTTGGGAACCCTCATCCTGCCATGCCTGATGGAAGGGGGAAAAGTTTTTACTGTCATTTCCCTTCGCTGGGGTCAGGGCTCTTGGACACTGCAATCCAGTATGCTTTTCAGTTGTCTCAAACGTTACCATGCTCATATTAAAATAAACAAGTTCCTGGTCCTCATCGTTGTAGAAGGAGACTTTAAAGCGTGTGTGTGGCTGTGCCTAAGTGAGATGTTAGGAGCTTCTCTGGCAGGAATACTGGAGTGGCTTGCCAGTTCCTACTCCAGGCACCAATTTATTGGCATGTGGAAGTATTCACAAACGCTTTCCTTTTCCTTTTAGAAAACGGTCAACAGTTCCTCTTGTCACCTAGACCTTAAAGGCGGATTGGGAGAAATGATTTGGGGAGGGGGGAATCCACGCCAGATTTTGGGCTGCGTTTGTCGCTTTGCCTTTCCAAGTACCGGCTCTCCTCTGTGGTGTTCAGGGCACGTTTCCGATGACGGCACAGAATCCTGAAGCGAATGTGGCAGGAGCAGCTGGATGATCCAGGGAGGGAGAAGTCCCAACGAGACCAGAGTATCATCCAGAGACACAGCAGGCAACCTCTGTGGGTGGCTGCTTGAAGTTCGTTTAGTTATGTGCCGTCACGTTGGAACTGAATTATAGTGACTAGAATAGGACTTTTCCAAGGTGAACTAGTTAAGGAGTGAGTGAGGTTGCTTGGTCAAGTGGGGATTCGAACCTTATTCTCTGGCCTATTACACCACACTGTCCCACCTTAAGCTCATAGAAGGCCCTTAATCTTTCGTTGCCTTTCACGGAGCCTGAGCAAACCGTTTTCTCAACTGCTTGTATTCCAAACTTTTCAGGTTATCAGGAAGCTCTTGAGCCGCTCAAAGTAGTATTGGAACAGCCATTAAATATGTGAGATGAGAGAAGAATAGCAAGAAGGAAAAGGCTCCCTGAAGCCAAATAAAACCGTCAGGCTAGAACCAGAACGTACTCTAAGCGCAAGCCCAAAGGTAAGAATCAGGGGAGAGCAGTTTTTATCCGGTTTCTGAGGGCAACAGGATCTGCAAACTAAGCATCAGCAAGGATCTTAGTATCCGGGTGGGCTGACTTTGGAGGAGACCAACCTATGTCCCAAGCCTTAAGGATTTTCAAGGTGAAATGTGGAAATCAGGAGCTTCAGCGGAGGTCAGATCATGTTCCCAGGGCACCAGTTCCTGAACTGTCACGATCAATCCCGCCGTTCCAAAATTACTGCTGTCACGCATGATCATCATTCCTTAAAATCCTTTGAAAAGCCACTTTTCAAAGAACCTTTTCACCAAAGCACCAAGTATATGCCTAAGGCACTGGGTATGTGTATTTCCTCTCTGTTACGTGCATTTTTCGGGGGGGGGGGGCAGAATATCAGCTGTTTCCATTTTAATTGGTCTAATCTGTTTGGTTACCAACTGCCCCATAACCATCTCGAACTTTGGTCAACCATTACTTTGGGGTTAATGGTTACACAGGCATCGCCGGGAAATCTGAACGCTGAGTTAGATTCATTGACTTCTCCCCTTGACACGGTAGAGGTGAGCTTTTGGAGGGCGGGTATTTTAAGCTAAGCACTTAGGTATCGTCATTTGAACCCAGATCCCGTCGCGTTGGAAGCTGGCGGGACACATCGGTTACCTATTCTTCGGTTTGTGTACTGTACTTTAAAAAAAAAAAGTTTCTACAGAATTGATTGCGCTTTGTTAAATATTTAAAGAGATAAAAAAGGGCGACCCATTCTCTAAAAGAGTCACAAAAAATAATAATACAGAAATTGTATAACAATTCGGTTTGATGTCTCTGTTTATTGTCCCCTGAAGCTTTGCCCTTTTACGGTTATCGGCTCCTGGGACTGAATGGATGACACTAACATTCCAGGGGAAGATTTCTGCAACCACGGAAGGCCTAATCCTGCCCTGCAGGAGCTACAGTGACTCAGATATTATAAAACCTCAACTTGTACGCAGAGTGTCTCATGCACACATGCTGCCTTCCGTTGAGAGGCAGATTTCCTGCCGTGATGGATGGTAAAAGCTTCCTATTCCAGATGGAATGATCAGATGTACAGATGACCTTTCAGGGCAGGAGAGAAAGGCATTGCTCCTCCTTATATCCGCAAACCAACCCAGGGAGGTAGGTTAAGTTGGATGTTGGTAGACTGGCCCAATGAATCTTGTAGCCGAGAGTGGGAGCCGCCAGTCTTAATAGGATTATCACGGTACCCCACCTTCTTGTAGTCTTGGACTGCCCGTGTTCCAGAATTCAAATTTCTGTTATGCAAAGCCCCCTTTCCCAATTTAACATGACCCTCTGGAAAAGGGCTACCAGTGGCGTGCGATGACTTCACCCACGTACCTCTACAGGCCTTTGCAGTGTCGTGCCCTGCAGTTCTCTCGGACTACAACGCCCAGCAGCTCCGAGAACGGTGGAGGTTGTGCCCTGACACAACTCCGCAGCGCCAGACTGCCAAAGGCCAAACCACCTGTGAGAAAAGTCAAAACCACACCTCTTTTTACACTGAGAACTACCACTTCTTCCTGCAGAAATACACCGCAATCCTGTTGTCTTACCCCTGGACGCTGCCTGCCCCACCTTCCTCAGAACTGGGTTGGGAGGGCCAGTGAAATCAGGTTTAAGAAGGCTCCGGGTGCTGAGATTACCGCTCGCTGTGTGTCACCAGGTCGCTCTGCCTCTTGTCGTGTTTTGTTCCAGGAATCCAGAAGCAATTTCAAATAAGTACAGCGTGGCTTGTGGGTTTTATCTGGAACTGAAAACGCTTCTAAACAGCTCCCTTCCCAGTAGGATAAACGCATAGATTTGTGCATGCGGCAGAGAAATCAAATAAATGCCATTTATTTATTGGTTTGGTTTACTGGAAAGGGTCCTTCGATGGCAGAAGAGAACACGTGCCAGAAGCCACGTTTGATCACCTTTCTCAATTCTTGCATGGAAAAGATGTCTCGTTCTACTTCCTTTGGCCACGAGTGGAAGAAACAAACCAGCCATTATCTTTGCGAGAAAGACAACAACAAAATACAGGAATTTCCGACAGAACTGAAAACTCCATCTCTCAACAGCAGGAAGCAGGAACTGCTGTCCAAACCAGGCCTTCATCTTTGCCCTCCACAAAAAGAAAGGACCGTAGCTATAATTTTTTCAGGATGAGATGAACAGCCATGACCTTCCCCCCCCCCCAAAAAAAACCCCAAACCATGTTTCCATTTGGCGGCGCAAATTCTCACCACCGCTTGGATTACGGGCTGAATCTAATTGACCCAGTTGGTGGTTTACCTGAGGATACCTAAGGTAATTCAAGCGGCGCCCTCAACCCACAACAAACTCCTGCTTCAAATGAAAACCTAGAACGTTTGTTACAATCCATACTTCCTTCTTGTGCCTGTGGGTTGGTTTTTGGTCTGGGCTATAATTTGTTCCTTGACTCACTGCTGTTTCCTTTGGGAGGAATCGGCCTTCGGAAAACTTAATGACCTAATTCATTTAAACGAAAACTCTTCAAAATGCCTCGAGAAAGGATTTTTATTTTTTATTTTTTGCCCCACAAATGGGTAAACATTGTTTAAAAATTCTGGAAATATGTAGGAAAGCAGTCTCTTAATGCCCTTCATTTTCCTATCTAACGACTGATTTTTCCCCCTCTTAAGCGTTTTTCAAAGCATCTTTCCGAGTTTTTTCCCCCCTGAAAGACAACAGCCTGCAATGGTTTCCTCAAATGAATGCTGCCCAGTGTGAAGAAATATGCATTTTTACCACCTCCATCCTGGAGGTATCACCTATCCGTTTTGCGGGTTATAAAGAAATAATACCAAGCACTGGCATTCCACAGTAAGCTGAACACCAGACCCTTGACAGCCTTTTCAAAGAGTACCCATTAAAATAATAATAATAATAATAATTAATAAATAAACCGTTTGGAATGTCACCGCCTTGCAAGCCGCCCTGTTGAACTAGGTCGAACCTCAAATATTTTTGCTCTTCCTGACCGGCTTTCCTACCAGTACCTCTTGTTTGTGATCCAGAAAAAAGAATACGAAGTGGAACAGATGCTAAGAAAATCCATGCCTGCAAGAATTCCTTAGAGGCTTTGCCGTTTGCAGTTCGCAAGCTGGGTTCTTCTTGCCTTTTTGTGCTGCTGCTAACAGTGATGTCAAAAGCGCTGGCTTGGTGGGGAAGGACGCAGGAAAGAAGGTTACACACCCAGCCTGCAGTGCAGGTTTTATCAACCTCTTCCCAGTCGTCAATAGCCCTCCAAAACTTAACCGGAGGTCTCTGCCAAGCCACCACGCATCCACTCTCTGCCCTTGCCTGACCTCTTCCAAAACACGGGGAACTAAATATTTGCTGCATCGACTCACCTCCTGCAGGAAAAAAAAAGGGGGGGAGGCGTAATTTCCCTGGATATGTGCCATCTGGCTTTTGGCTTGGCTGCCCCTGCCGACGAATAAACGGTGTAGATTTTCCAGGACTGCACGATCTTTGCTTTGCCCTTCAGGCATGCTTTCCAGCTCTACAACTCTTATGATTTTATGACTGTGCTTTGCTAAAGGACTCGGGGAAGAAATGGGGGCGGGAGGGGTGGGATAAGCTCTTTCTCATTAGTACCTGTGCTTAGAATCCAGTTGTTGGAACTTATTCCCACAGGACAGGTTTCAAGTTGCCTTGGATAGCAAACAAAGCTTTTCTGCTATACCTTATTGTTATTACAACCCGTGAGGTCGGTTAAAAACAGGGTGATTGTCACCAGGGCGCCAACAAAGCTTTGCAACAGCCAGCAAATCACAACCTGGGTCTCTTTTGGATGAGTTTGATACTCTCCCCACTATGCCACAATGCTCACAGCAATTAAAAGTGAAAAAAATGCAAAAACCTCACTGCCTTTATCCTCACCAGGAATGCTACAAATAAGCTCATTGCCCCGTTGTGTATATTTGGGGTAAAACGCTCTTTGACAGACTCTTTCTTCTGGGAAATGGGAGCAAAATTACTCCCTAATACCTACCAGGGGTTTTGCTACAGCCTTGCTAAAGTAAAGATTCTCTGCACATGAAAAGTGATACGCCAAGGGATATATGCGGCCGTGGTGGAACACAGGATAAAATACACTTCTGGAGAAAGACAAGAGTTTACATTTTCTAATTCACTGCCCAGTTCTGGAATGCCAGCAGTCTAGAGAAAGAAGACACCTTGCCATCATTTTCCTCCCATTAATAAAATGTCTGCTCCACGTCTACCACAGCCTTGTTGGAACGGTAGTTCTAAAAAGCCACGGAGTACAATTAACAGAGGTGTCTCCATTGAAACCAGGGATAGGACCACAATCCAGATACTGTAGGTTGGATGGCCATTCCCACCAGTTCTAGCCCCCTGATTCTGAGTGTGGGGTGGGATCCCGATGTTTAATGAAGGTGTCTCGCAAATCCTTGTAGGATTGGGTACCGAGTATTAAAATCCATGTACCAATGTAGTGTGAACATCCACTTAAAACCCAGAATCATTTAAATATGAGGGTGAATGAAACTTGATCGTACCAATTCTCTCAATAGCACCACTTGGAGTTTACCGCCTCTTCCCATCCTCAAACCAGTATCTGGGAGTTTCTGCTTTAAATACAGCAGATGAGAAAAAGACATCCATTCAGGGCCTCCAGTCCACAACTGTACTTTTCTGTACAATGGGAAGATCTGCAACCGCAACAAGCAGAAGAATCTCAATGATGTTTTTTTTTTTTAAAAAAATCAAATTATAATCCCACCACAATTTCTGAAACAGGATGGGTTTGGGGGCGTCTCTCTCTACTATCCTTCAAAACGTGTCCAAAAGAGATTAAATGTGTGTATCTCTTCCCTTAAAGAGCAGTAAAGTCAACAGAGTACCCAAAAGAGTAAGACACTGAAGAATTTGATGGCTGCAGTCGGTCACGACTGTAACGACATAACACACAGACACACACACACATGCCCCACCAGTGGGAAGATGTGTTCCTCTGTGGAATCCACAGCCAATACTGAAAAACATCAGTGCACCTCGTAGCAGAGACACAACATCTCACTGCTTAGCTGCCTGTTTCCATCTGCCCTGGAGAGTGGGTGGTAATGATTGTGGTTAAAAGACAGGACCTCTTTGTTCTCGACCAGCAGAAGGCCCATAAATTAAAGGGAAGCGTCATCCGAGAACAAAAAAAAGGTGGTACTTTGTGTAAGGAAGGACGAGAGATAGCAGAGCCGCTGGTTGGTTTTTTTTCAAGACAAAATCAAGATTTGAGCTCCATCAGTTGAGCATGCCACAAAAACAAGAAACGGGCCGGAGAAGTCAATGGGAAGCCACCCTTTCCAGGAGCTGAGCTTTAGTCATGACCTCGAGGGCCTGATGGCTCATATTCACATTTTCTTTCCCATGGCCAAATCCGTTCATAGACTGCTGCCGCCCTGCCCGTCCAGCCACAGCCTCCGGAGTTCAAGAATCTCTCGGCCGTACCAGTCATGGAGTTTGGGAAAGCACATTGCGCTGGGATGCACAGGGCGGTCAAGGCTTCCGGAGTCACAGGAGTGGCTCGAATGAGCCCTTCTCCGAGGGGGCAACGGGGGTGGCTTGAGCCTCGCGTCGAGGCTGTGGGCCCCACCGTTCCTGGCGCCCTCTTGTTTGGTTTGGGAGTGTCCGGCCGGCAGGCTGGCTGGGCCTTCCGAATTGTTCCACAAAGCGCAACCGTTTTCTTTGGCTGGAACGCAGGCGGGGAGGGAGGCTTTCTCGTCGGGCGAGTCCTTCGCTAAGGCCGCCAGCTGCAAATTGGGGGCCGTTTTGTTTTTCCGGTAAAGGGGTGCTTTCCGCTGGACACGGTGGCCGCCGGAGAGATTCCTCTGGACCTCTTCCAGCTGCTTCTCCAATTCCCGCACCACCAGGCGCAAGTAGCCGAAGCTGGCCCGCGAGAGAGACTTGACCCAGCTTTCCATGGACGCCTGGCTTTCGGCCGCCAGGACGTAGGTGCGTGACTTGGCGCCGTCGAACTTGATGGCAAAGGCGAACTCCTCGGTGGACTCGCACAGCTCCACCGTGCACCCTTCCAGGATAATCACCCCCACCGGCTCTCGGCTCTCGCGGTCCTCGAAATAAAAGAGCATGTTGCCCTTGAGCACAAACCAGCGCCGGTGGTAGGCGGTGTGGCGCTCACCCTTCTTATAAAGGAAGCCGGCATTGTCTGCGGGCGAGTCGCAGGTAGCGTAGAAAGCCAGGCTTCTCTCGTTGATCTTCATAGCTGCTCACGCCTTGGAGCTGTAGTTTAAAAAAAAAAGAGGAAAGGAGAGAAAAATGGATTCCCAGCACCACACAAGCAACCAGCAAAGTTGGCATTGACTGCAGCAGGTGGCAGCCATTTTGTTCCCAGGGGCGCCCCAAAATGGCTGCAGATCTTGCTTTCCTAACAAGCACCTCTTCTGCACCACAGCTCAAAGGTTTTTAATTTCCAAAATAAATCTCATCAACTATATACCCACCAACCAGCATTCAAAGTTATAGACATGTATCATTACAAGTAAGAGGTAGGATAAAATACATATTTCCAAACAAAACACGACTTTTAAATGCATTTCACTGCATCATTCATTCATATACTTATTTATGTGTGCATTTTGAGAGCTAAATATCGCACACACCTAAACAACTCTTAGCGTGTGTTCCTGCAGCCGCTTTACCTAGCTGGAAATTCATACCAACACCAGCATCTGTGTTACCTTTCACTATGTGCATTTTGTCTGCTAAACACACATTCATGCTAGAAGTCTATTATTATTATTATTTTATTATTATTGCTGCTAGAGGTGGGCACGAATAGAAAAAATGGCATTTCGTTTGTCATTTGTCATTTGGAGGGTCTGTTTCGGTTCATTTCCATTTTTTTGTGAATGTTTGCAAAAAATTCATTTTCGTTTTCGTTCATTTCGTTTCCATTTCATTACCATTTATTTCATTTTTTGTGATTTTTTTTTAGGATTTTAAGCAATTCACTTATATTGCAGTAACGGAAACGAAACACGCGACACAATTTCCGGTGTTTCTGTTCGTTTCGTTTCATTTCAGAGACAAAATTCGTTTGTCGTTTCGTTATGTAACGAAACAAGAAAACGGAAACGGAAAATTGTTCATTTCTAATTGCTGCTGCTGCTGCTGCTTCTACTACTACTGCTGCTCCTATGGCCTTAGAAGCCGGTGAACTTTGTGACTCAGGAGACTGCTAAAAAAGGCTCCCTTTGTGATTCTTGTTCACAGGATCATAAAAAGGAAATATATAAACCCTGCAAGCCAATTCACTTCCTCTGTTCTAACATCAGAAACTTTGCATGCATGTGGAAAAAGAGACAAAAGAAGAAGAAGAAGGCAGAAAAGCAAACAAAGGATTGGGCTACAGCAGTTAATCCAGGGCAGGCCATGCCCCATCCAGGCCCATCTTGTGCTGAGTAATAACTCTGCTCTTTTTTTCCCCAATTTGCCCAAGGGCAGTAGGTCTGTTTTATCCACCCCACTGTTTGCAGAAGTTTTGTGTCTTTGTTGACTTATCCTTGGGGCGGGGTAGGGGCCAAAATTGTGCCTTCCGTCCACATGCAAGAATAAACAGCAGGCCTCTTCCATGACAAAAGCCTCCAGGATAACAACCCTTAAAGGTCTGGGGTTAGAGACGAAATATTCAGGGCTGCAGAAATGACTTCGTTCTTTTATTTGAACCCAGAAATCTTCATAGACAGGACCTGGTGCAAAAGGCATACATTCCAAAAAAAAAAAAAAAAAAAAAAAAAACACGAGATAGTCTTCAAAAATTTTATGATGCCACTAAAGGCTGCAGCCCAGATACTGTGCTACAGCCTTCAAAAGCGGAGGCCAAATAAAGTGCATCGTTTAGCATTCAGGGCACCAGGAATCTCCACATTAGTTGTATGCTGCTGGCCCTGTTGTTTCTTGAAAGCTTCCGAAATCAGAGATGTGCAGAAGGGTGTTTCGGGACAACAGTGCCCAGAATTCCCTAGGCAGTCCAGCCATGGGTTTGGGGGGAGTTGTTCAAAATAACAATAATTTTAAAATTGACCGAAACCCAAAAACTTGCACAACGAAAGACTTTTTGCACCCAGAGAGTTTCTTTTCAGAACAAGAGCTGAGCCCAAGTTATTAGCTCTCCCATGCTGGTGAGGCAATTCTGGGAGTTGTAGTCTTCCCCCCACCCAAAAAAAAAAAACAAAAAAAACCCTTTCCTCAGCAATTCCACCTCCAGTTGGCACGGCGGATTAAGACTAAATGCCCTCTGGCTGAGTACCAAAAATGCCAATGCCACCTGAGCCAAAAAAATAAAATAAAAAAATAAAGTCCTGACAGAGATGGATGTGCAAACAATTCCATCAGGGAAAACCCTTGCAGGACTCTGCCTGAGCATCGGCCTCCCTTTGTTGCTTAGCAACCGTCTCTCCTCACAGTCCCGGCCCTACCACTGGGCTGAGTGAGGCAGCCGCCTTAAGAGGTAATATTTTGGCAGTTATTGATACTAAATACAATGTTATTTAATTTTTTTTTTAAAAAACTGGCAGTCCAAGAGGGATTTTTTTAACCCCCTCTCTGGTACCAAATAAGCTCTCCTGGCCTTTTAAAGCAAGCAGCAAAACATGTTGAGTTGGCTCCACACATTCCAATATTGTAGTCATTTTCCAACAGGGCTGAAGGGAAATTAAAAATATTTTAAAGAAGGCAGCCCCCCCCCCCCATGAGCCTTTTTTAAACCCCTATGTAAAAGCGGGAATATCAGCCACTGCAGTTTACTAGAAGAGCTGCACCTGTTGAAATTCCTTGTTTTCCACAACCTCACGCCTGGGCCATGCCTCCTTTTTAATATAGATTTTGATGTTACCCTGATAATGTCATATGGATATGAAG
The DNA here is from genome assembly GCA_023846285.1 of Phrynocephalus versicolor. NCBI lineage: Eukaryota > Metazoa > Chordata > Lepidosauria > Squamata > Agamidae > Phrynocephalus > Phrynocephalus versicolor. The sequence goes on along the minus strand of JAHTLZ010000019.1, from coordinate 219,031 downwards.
ATTGTTCTTTACCTCAGGGATACATATATCCCTGAGGCAATGCAGAAAACAATCTTAATATCCATATGACATTATCAGGGAAACTTATCAAAATCTTCCCTCAGGACTTTGTTGTTGTTGTTGTTGTTGTTGTTGTTGTTGTTGTTGTTGTTGTTAAAGGCTACTAGAGATGAAAGGCCACAAACCATTCCCCTCAAACTAAATAAATGAATTTACAATTTATTAAAGGAAGCCATAATTGCTCATTC
>JAHTLZ010000019.1:152313-218773 GCA_023846285.1 Phrynocephalus versicolor | reverse complement strand
GTGTGTGTGTGTGTGTGTGTGTGTGTGTGTGTGTGTGTGTGTGTGTGTGTGTACACAAAGAGGCACATGTATTTCCACATGGAAACTTATTTATACATACATGTGTATATTGTACATATTTCAGTGTACATACAGTACATAAATGGATATACTGCATATGCCCATTAAGTCATCAGTTGAAAGCTCTCATAAGGTTCTAAACTATTTAGGGCCTGGAAAAATCTGACAGGAAAGGGGAGGATAGAGAGTGACTTGGGCACAGGGGCCCCTCTGTGACTGGCTTCCTCCTTCCAGGGGTGTAGGAATAAGATGCTCCCTTTTTGTGAATCAATTGGAAACGTAAACTCCACCCCCCCCCCAAAGCAAAACAAGACTACATAGAGACTGTCATATTTTGAGAAAACAAGACTCGCTGGAGGGGGACAAGGACATTAGGAAAAAGTTGAAGGCCACAGAAAAAGAGGAAGACCAAATAAAATATGGGTTTAGTTTACAAAGGAAACCACAGCCTTGAATTTACAACAGTCACCTTTTCTCTGGAAGTTGAATCATGGCTACTGGACTTCTTTTTTGAGAGATAGAAATGTTTCGCTGTTCATCCAAACAGCTTCATCGGTCTGAATACAGCTAGTGCAAGTCCTCCATCTTATAGTCAGCTTTGACCTCTTGTCACCCTGGCCTGAATTAGGCTCATAAGATGAACAATGGCCTAAACAGTCTCGTTAGGGAGACAATAGTATCCTTAGCCTTCAGGTGAACAATGGCCTAAAGTGCTGAAACCTATCAAGAATGGGCCGTTAGCTATGGCCTTGGTGGTGAAGGCTTTTTGATTTGTCTGGGTACTTTGGAAAGCACAGCCTGATAAGTAGCAGATAGACTATGCCTGAGCCCACCACCTCTGTTGAGGGATGGTTTTTCGATGCTCACTTGAATGGCTTCCCTTACTCTTCTCTCAAACCACCTCTCTTCTTTGTCTAACATGTGTACATCCTCATCTTTGAAGGAGTGCCCTTTGTCCTTCAAATGGAGCTTTCTTTGGCATCCAAGTGTGTCATCCGGACACTTGCTCCAACAATGAGTTTTTGGACCAAGTGACCTGATGGCACACTTGGATCATAGACTCGAATTTAGAGGTCTTCCCTGTTCTGTTGTAATAGATAATCCAGTCTCTTCCTGGATATCCAATCTCTCACTTTCTTTCTTTTTTTTTAAAAAAAAAGACTGCATTTCTAGGCTTTCACAAATCACTCCAAGCACTTATTTAATACAGTGGTACCCCGACTTAAGAGCACCTCGACCTAAGAGCAATTTGACTTAAGAGCAGAAAACTGTTGCTGTTTCAATTGCCGCCTTACAAATTTTAGATATGGTCTGGTAGACTTACAAATATTTTTCTCATTTTTTTTTAATTTTTAACGTACTTTTTCAATGTTTAGATAGGTACCCCAACTTAAGAGTAGTTCAATTTAAGAGCATGCATTTGGGACAGATTAAATTCGTAAATTAAGGTACCACTGTATCTACATCATTATCCATAATTAAACCACAGGCATACACACAGGATGCCTGTGCTCTGTCTGTTTGTCTACATATACAGTACACACCTGAGTGGACCTAGTCCTAGGGCATCACAGCTGACAAAGAGTCCTGTGGCACCCTGAAATCTCAGGGCGAAGCCAGACCTCAGCCCGCCTGTCGGTCTTCTTCTGAGGCAGGAGTGTCTAAAATTCGGCCCTCCAGATGTTTTTGGACCACAACTCCCAGAATTCCAAGCCTGTATTGTGAATGACAAAGGACTGGGAAGTGTGGTCCAAAACATCTGGAGGGCCAAAGTTTGGACACACACCACTGTTCTAAGGTGTCACAAGGGGGTCCTCCCGACCAAGGTCCTGCCTATCCAAGGGGCGGTTTTGCTTTGTTCTCCCGATCGCGTTCCGTTTGGGGACAACAGGGCAGGCACCCCCAGCCCTCACCCCCCCACCCACCCACCCACCCAGCCATCCGAAGGCGCATCACCCTCGGCCCAAGGCCAGTCCCCCGCCTCGAGGAGCTTACAATCTACTACAGTCTGGGGGTAGAGGACGGCAAAGAAGGGGTTTAAGCGGTGGGGATGGATGTCCGCAGCCGGAGATTTGGCCCCGCTCCTTTTCTCCCCGCCCAGGGATTGATGTCCCATCGCCAGGCGCCGCGGCCCCTGCCCATGTGCAGAGCGCCTTCCCAGCCTCGCCTTTCCCCCCTGCCTCTCTCTGCCTGCCTGCCTCCTCCGGGAGGAAAAGGGAGCTGCCGGCCGAGCCTTCGACTCCCGGCGGGCGGCCTTTCTTTCTCTCCGGGCTCCGCCTGGGCGCGCTCACCTCCGCGGTGTCCTTGGGGCGCCTCCTTGGCCCGCCGGGGCGCTCCCTCGGGGGGACTACTCTTCTTCTTCTTCCCCTAGCCGGATCGCCGCCTCGCCTCCTCGCCGGCCCGCCCGCCCGTGGTGGGCTCCTCCTCTCTTTTTTGGCCCGCCGCCTCCTTCCTTGCCTCCTTCTCTCTTCCCTCCCCTCCTCGCCGGGAAGCTCCTCTCGGGAAGGAGGAGCCGCCGGCCGGCCTGGCTGGCTGGGCTGGCTGGGGACGGGGCTCGAGGCCAGGGCGCGCGCCTCGAGCCCAAGGAGGGACCTGGGTGGGTGGGTGGGTAGCGGGGACTACAACTCCCAGGATCCCCAAGACAAGCTGGAGGGAAGGGGGAGTGTCTGGAGAAGGGGAGCCCACCAACCCTTCTGTGTCATTTCCCCACCAGCTGGCCCCAGTCGGCTGCCCGGTTGGCTTAGGACCAGGCGCCCCTCGTTTAGGATGGGTGGGGGAGACCCAAGCATCTGGTGATGCCCAGATGAGTTTCTCCCAGCCTTTTTTTTTTTTTGTCTGAGAGGTCCGCTGGAGCCCCCCAGCAGCTCGTGGCCAAGGAAAGAGGCTGGTTTTTGAAGTGCCACAAGGCTTGAAGGTTGATTTCTGGAGGCATGGTTTATCGCCCCTGCCCTTGTATCAAGCGAATCACTGGAGAGGCGCCTTCCTTGCAAAGAGTGTCCTCATCATTTTAAAAGACCACTTTTGCAAGAGGTAGCCCCTGTTAGAGCCTGTGCAAGAATTTCAGGCAAGGTTTTGTTTCCTTTTGTTTCTTTGATTTTTGCCTGAACTTAAAAAACAACAACAGGATGCCGCTGGAGTGCTTTAAATCCACCCTTGACAAACACTTGAAAACAATTGGCCAGTCTGAAGGATTTTTTTTTTAAAAATGACCAAGACTTGATATCAAGCCAGGATGCCACTGAGATGTTCAGCAGGGCAGGTGCTCTCGCGGTGGCATCTCTGTAGCTCCCATCTGTCCACAAGATAGGTGCGCACATGACGTATGGGTGCTCAGCCTGAAAGCCCCGGTAACTAGTTCAGGAGACTCTGGTGAGGTCCAAGTGTTGGCACCTTTTAGGTAACAGAAGGGTGATACCACCAGCGCCCAGCTCTGGACTCCTGTTTTCTTCCTATGCTCTTCTGCCCTCCCCAAAAGGAGGAAAAGGGACCAGTTTTCCTCCTGTTGGGGATGCTTGTGTGGGTTGTAGCATTTGTTGCCATTGTTGTGCCGCTCGAACAGTTAGGAACTATTTTCCTGATTTTCAGCTTAGACCTAGCTTCCTGTAACTTGATCCTATTATTATGTGTCTTGCAGTCTGAGAGGACTGACAACAGATCGTGCCCCTCCTCTATATGACAATATTTGGGGGGGGGGATATATCTTCCCCTCAGTCTTCTTTTCTCAAGGAAAGACAGGCCCAGTTAGTTTCCAGCCCCCTGATCATCCTTGTTGTCCATCTCTGAACCTGTTCCCATTTGCTGGCCTCCTTTGTCACAAGATTTGAAGACTGTGTTTCTGTCAAGGCAACTTCAAACAGAATTGGCCTTTGTTTACAGCCGTATCACACCATGGGCTCGTATTCAGTTTGTGATCGACAATAATTCCAAGATCCTTCTCATTTGTAGTATTAGTGAGGCAAAGATCCTCTGTGTAGAACTTTGCACGTATCCCTGATCAGTTTCATTGTTGTTTTCAGCTCCCAATGTTCACGGCTATCAAGATCCTTTTCAATCTTGTTTCTGCCTTCCAAAGTATTAGGTATTCCACCCACGTTTTTGTCATCTGCAGTGCTGATGAGCATCCCCTGTCCCCCCTCATCGAGCTCATTAATTAAAACGTTGAAAAGGGCCAGGATCAGGACTGAGCCTTGGGGTATCCCACTTATTACCTCATCCCAGTTTGAGGAGCCATTGATAATCTGGATATGACTCTGTAACCCACTGTGTATCTACGTGGTGGTTTTTCTGTCCAGCTACATGCTGTGTTGTAGATACCAGACTGGAGTTCTTAAGCTGAAAATGTGTTTTAATTGCTAAATTTTGGAGCTGCCCAGGGTTTAGAGCAGCAAGTATGCCATACCTGTAATAAATAATAACCTGGTGGCATTGCTGGAAATCAAATTGATTTCACCAGCTTGGCTTTGCCTATGCAATAATGGAATGAACCACTGAACGGCACTTCAGCCTTACTTATGAACTCATGATGATCTTATGTTCTCTCTTCTTTCTCTTCCGTTTCCAGAAGAGAAGAGTAGAAACCAGGAACTGCAATGCCTCGGCTCAGTTCTTTCCCCCCTGGTTGTATGTAGGGGTGATCCTTTCTTTTCATCCATTCTTTTATTAGTCGAGCATAAATCTCTCCAGTGTGCTCATGTATTATCAAGTCTGAATGGAACGATTGCTAAACTTCCTGTCACTTAACGGAGCATAAAATTACACAGTTGATGAAGTGACAGAAAGGAATAAGCAGTCCTTAAACCACTCACTGATGGACCATGTCCTCGCCCTGCAGCTGTTTTTCTAGGAACTCCTGAATTATTTTTAGATCCTGGTGGGCACGAGAGGATGTGTTTGGTTATTCATGCAGGTCACACAATCCGAGATGCATACACACTGCCCAAGGTAGACCCTGAGCCTTGGAGCCAAGTTGGGGGGGCAGGGAATCTATCTATCTATCTATCTATCTATCTATCTATCTATCTATCTATCTATCTATCTATCTATCTATCTATCTATCTATCTATCTATCTATCTATCTATCTATCTATCTATCTGCCTGCCTTGGATCCTTTTAAGGAGAAAGGTTGGATAAAAATATTTCAAATAGTTATAACAGTTATTCATCCACCTCTCAGCCCACACTGGCCCCACTCAACCACACAAAATAAAGAGGGAGACTATGTCTGTGAAGATTCTCAGTCATCCAGGTGAGTTTATCTGGAAGTTGAGTCATGGCTACTGGACTTCTTTTTTGAGAGATAGAAATGTTTCGCTGTTCATCCAAACAGCTTCATCGGTTTCTATCTCTCAAAAAAGAAGTCCAGTAGCCATGACTCAACTTCCAGATGAAGAGGGAGACATTCCTTTAAAAGTAGAAGACCCAAATAAATCAAAACCCGGCATTAAACATTTTAAAACCAGATTTAAAGGTTGAATAGGCTTTAGAAAAGGATCGACGGCCATCCTAAAAGCCAGCCTCAAAACCTGTTTTTGGCCAACCCAAGAGGTTGTGCAGAATATAATCTGGTGTTCAGGGTCGTTTATTCATGGCCCTCAACACCCCTCGCCAACTTTCCGCTCCTATCATTCTAGCTTGTTCCTTTCACTTCACCTGCAATTATCCCTCTTCCCCCCCCAAAAAAAACCCCACCCCAATTTCTTCTTCACTTGCCCCTCTGCGGTGCTAAGACATCTGTACATCTCTCCTCCTGATCCTGTCAAAGGTTCTTGGGGAAGAACGGAGGCCAGCTCCAAACACAGGCTCCCTTGTTAGGTGGGGAGCTGCAGCTCCCATCCAGGGTGGCAGCAAGGGCTGAGACCTCCCGGGGAAACAAAGATCTTGTCTTCCTCTCAGCGGAATTAAAGGGAAACCCTGGGGTGGTTGGGTGGGTGGGTGCGAACCTCCAACGAACCTGCGTTTCCCCCTGTCAATGTTTGAGGTTGAAACAGGAGCTACTTTTAAGGAATCCAAACTGATGAGCTGCCTGAGTTGTTGACGTCTTGACAGGAGATAGATTAAAAAAAAATTAGGAGTATCTTGTAGAAACTAATGAAATGTACATTTCAATTAAATGCAGTTCTTCTTCTTCTTCTTCTAATTATTATTATTATTATTATTATTATTATTATTATTATTATTATTATTATTATTATTATTATTATTATTATTATTATTATTATTATTATTATTAGGCGAAGGGAGGCGATGACTGGCCTTCTCCGTGGTGGCTCCTGGTTATGTACCCCCAAGGGGCAGCTTGTCCAGCATCTACTCTGACGTTCAAAGCTTTAAAAAAACCCTCACATCCTGCTCCATTAAAACAAAACAAAAAACACACACACACACACACACACACACACACACACACACACACCAGGTTTAAGGCATTGCATTTTAATGGAAGTTTACGATGCCCCCCTCCCGCCCGCCCCGCGGGGCCATTCAGCTGCAGGAAGAAAGGCGCTCTGCACGGGCTCAGGAACCCTTTCGCCTCCTCCGGCCGCGGAGTGGAGCGCGGGGCTGGGAAAGGGACGCCAGGGGGCGCCCTCGAGCCGCCTCCAGCGACGGAGCAGCCCCGCCGAGGCCGGCTGGGGATGGACGGCGTTTCCCGGCCGGGAGAGCCGCGGGGCTCCTCGTCCCCCCCCCAGCCTCTCACAACAGTCCCGCGAGGTAGGTGAGCCGGAGACACACACGCACACGCACACATACACACGCACCCCGCTCTCCGCCGGCTCCTCGGGGATTCCGCCTGGCTCGCCACGTGCGCCGCCTTGGACGCGCTCCCACGAGGGCTGCCTTGGCCCGGGAGGGAGAGAAGGACGGGCGGGTGAGTGAGTGGGACGTGGATTCTGGGCACTGTAGTCCACGGCGGGGACACATCTTCTCCCCCCCCCCCCAAGTTCCAGCCTTGGGAAAGAAGGGAGCGGACGGGCCGGCGGTCCCTGCGCGGTGGCGCACCTGCTTTGGCCGGAAAGGGCGCCCGGGCGCCTTGTGTACATGTCTGTGTGTCTCTTTTTGTATGTGTGTGTGATTGTGTGTTTGAGAGTGGTGCGTGTCGCTTGCGCCTCGAGCAGCGGTGGCGGGGGAGCGGCTACTCCTCCTCCTCCCCTTCCTCCTCCTCTTCTTCCTCCTCCTCCTCCTTGCGCGCCTTCTTCCTCCTCGCCTGCCTTTCCTGTGCCGGGCGGAGCCGCCGCCGCCGCCTCGCCTTGGGCTCCGGTGGCCGCCGCCAGGAAGCGAGCCCCGACGGCTCCGGGAAGGCTCCCCCCTCGGGCTGCTGCTGCTGCTCTCCTGGCTGCTTCGGGCAGGGGCGCCGCCATGGGACCAGGATCGGGCGAGCGCTTCTGGTGCAGGTAAAGAAGGAGGAGGACCTCCGCCGCCCATCCCTTGCGGGGTCTCGAACCGCCGGGACGGAGCGCAGCCCCGGGGGAGGGGGGAGTTTGCTTGGCCCGAAGGCGCGCTCCCTTTCCGGGGGGGAACTCCGAGTCTAGGTCAGTTTAGGAACTTTTATTTTCCCTCCTTGCGTTTGGAGAGCGACGGGGAAGGGGATGGCGGAGCGCGTGCAGAGTGCCTCCCCTGCCTGAACTAACTAACGCCTAGGCGCAACTTCCCGGGCTGGGGAAGGAGAGGCGAGAGGGCCTGGAGTGGGCATTCAGCAGGTGGACCTTGACACACACACACACACCGAAATGGCAACACGAGCGGTGGCGTGCCGCTCCCGTTGAATTTCTGCCTGCCACCCAAGGCGCTCCAAGCAGGACGCTGGGCCTGGCTGGGAGAGGACCCCGCAGTCCCTTGAGCGGCTACTAAACAGGCAGGAGCGCTTCCATGTGATGCCCTCAGGGTTTCCTGTGCTCCTCTGTCTCCACTTGAAAGGGAAATCATCATCATAAACAGCCCCTCTCAGCTTCTTGTCTCCTGCCCCAGGTCCCCCACAGCTTGGTTGTAGCCTGCTGGTGTTCCAGGTTGCCAACATTTCTGTCCCATGGTGGTCCTCTGACTTGAGAAGCCACCTTCAGTCTTGTTTGGAGATGCTTCTTTCCTTCCCCTTTTCCCTGGCTGGAAAAATTGGCAGGTACTTAACTATCTGCAAGAAAAGTGACATTCTCTCTCTCTCTCTCTCTTTCTCTCTCTCTCTCTCTCTCTGTGTGTGTGTGTGTGTGTGTGTGTGTGTGTGTAAATTTGTAGGCGTATGAGGAGTCACTTTGGGAGTTTCTGTGATGGAGATGATGTTCTTGGTTAGGAAAAAACGTTTGAGGGGGGAAAACACACACACACATTAAAAAAAACACGAATTTCAAGCAAAGATCCAGCAAGCCATCTTCTGGGTGATTTGTCGCCAGCGGCGGGGGGGGGAGTGGGGGAGAGACACAGACAGAACCAAAAATAATAAACGGAAGCAGAAATTGTTTGAATTTCGCATCCTCCCCCCCCCCCAGCGCTAATTTCTTTGCTTTTGTGGAACGAGCTCAGCAGTTCATGTTTTGACACATCGGTGAAAGGAGAAGTGTTTTTATTTGTCAGACACCCACTCAGTGCCGTCTCTGGTTTAATCACATTTTCCTTCTGCGGGTCCATATATATTGAGAGACAGGAGCGGCTTCTTCAGCCTGCTGAGATTGGGAGCTTGATGGTGTGTGTTTTTTTGGATTCACAAGGGTGGAACACCCCCCCCCTTTCTGGGCTGCCCACTTTTCCAGGGTTTGGCTGGCAGAGGGAGTTGCAAGCTGCACCTGTAGGAATCTCCTCTTCCACACTGTCCTTGGAATGTACCTGAGTACATATAGGGGCATGGGAGGACAGTGTTGGAAGTGGGAAATTCCACAGGTGCAGCCTCTCATGCACTGCTTCTGTTCTGTTCAGGTTATTCTTGTTCAGGGCCCCTTGAATAGTTTTATGTAAAAAGGGGAATTTCAACAGGCATGGCTTTATATCATTTTTTGTGTTGCCCTCCCCTCAGCTGCAGGAGAAGCCAAAATAGGCCAGTGTTTTTTCCTCCTGAAATAAATAAGTGCTGGGGCCTCTCACCAATGGAGATGAACATCTTAATTGAAGAAAAGATAAATCCAGACCTCTGACTCTTCTCCTTGCTATTGACATTTATAAGCACCTGGAGGAAGGGACTGTCTCTTTGGTTGTATCGTTTTTTTATTTTTATTTTTCATGCCCTGTTTCCCAAGGATGGTACACTGGTGTGTGTACAACATACCTGGCGAGGGAGTAGAGGCTGGGAAACCTGCCCAGGAGTTAACAATCTAAGTCTCAGCGCTCATAAATTGACACTCTGGCTTTCTACTATCCCGTGACACCAGGGATACTAGATATATAGATAAATAAAGAATAATTATGAGTTCTCAGAGGCTTGGCCAAAGAGGCACAGGGGGATTGAAGGTAATCTGTGTGCATCTGGGAACAAGCTCCGTTGGGAACAGGAGATTTTACCTCTGGATAGGAAAGGGGTTGTCTGGGGCCAGCCTTGCCTGAGGTCCTTCCAGTGGGGCTAGCACAGAGATGCTAGTTCCAAGAAAAGCTGCTTCCAAAAATGCAGGAGCGGTTCCACTTCCTGTCACCAAAGTTGAAAGGTCACCCCTGGCATAGAGAGAGTTTTGCCTCCAGAAAGAATAATTTTAGAGGTCGCCTGGGCTGCTGCTAGGGGGTCGGCAGTGGCCCAGAGCAGTTGGTGTGAGTAGGATTCTGCGGGCGGCCATGAGGGATGGATCTGGCCACTGAATGCTCTGGCTCTCGTAGCTTGGTTAGCTCCTGTCCCTGGCATCACCGATGAGGGAAGGGAAGCTGGCAAAGCAGGGGGAAAGGAAGAAACCATGGTTGAAAAAAGGGAGACTGTGAAGATTAAATGATAAAGAGCTTCCTTGCTATGGAAATGTTGCTAGCCTGAGGCCAAAAGAGGTATCATAGAGAACCTTTCATTAGATGAGGGGATTTCCTAAGACCTTAAAAGCATTTTTTTCACCTTGTGTATTTGCAAATCAGCTCCTCTGGTTTTATTATCATTCTTCAGAATTTAACAAAGTCTGGTTTTTTGACCACGGTGTCAGTTGTCATGCCTTCTGCTCTAATGTATAAATGTGAGTGTTTCTACCCTAATTTTAGGCATACAGGCTCTCTGTATTGCTTGTTTCTCTCCATTTAATGGCAAACAGAATCACCCAAATTAGTTGTCACAGATGAGAAAAGGATTTCAATAGTAATGTATCAAGCAAGAGCTACTTTGTTTTATTGGTCAAGTGAGCAACAGCCTTCTAGTTACTTTTGAGTATTCAAGATTTCACAGTTCACAAAACATACAAAATGTGTTACTTTAAAGGGGCAATAAATTTAAAATATTGGCTTTTTTAACCAGATAAAAAGTTCCTGAGAATTTGTTGTTTAAACAAAAGCAAAAAAAGGCAGCATTATTTAAGAACAGATTGACCGATAGAGGTCTTCTTGTATCTGTAGTTTTTTTATTTATTTAAAGCAGTGGGAACTAGCAAAAAGGCAGCAACAAAATGAACAAATAGTGAAAGTGTTTGCTCTTTGAACTTTGAAGTAGGCAAATTCCAGTGGATTTCTTTAAAGTAGCAGAATAACCAACAGGAGTGGATGACTTTTAAAAGTGGAACATAACTTCCCAGGCTCTAATTTGGAGTTCTGAGATTGCCCCGATATCATTCTCACCCGCAAAGATACAGCATTGCCTTCTAGAGTTTCCAGTGAATAGCTGCAAACTTCTACTAGCATCTTCCAAACACCTTCTTTTCCACCTCACCCAACTTCAGATTCCTTATTACACATCACCAGTTTCAGGTTCCCAAGACTTAAGATTACTGTGGAACTTTGGCCTTTGGTTAATTTTAAAAAAGGGAATAAAGGGGGGTGGGTGGGAGATTAAGGTTCCGTTTTAAACCACCATGAAAGTGATAGGTTTCAGCTGAGGAACAGAAAGACAAAGATTACCCTTTTAAGTGTTCTTTGCAGCTGAGCTTGCATCTTCCCAGTTTACTTTTTACAAACCAATGGAGAAGTGAATGCTGTTTGTAGGTGGAAGAACCACGAGTGTGGTTTTCCCCTGGGTTGGTCCTTTTACTTCCTGGGAAAGGTTAGCGTCTCTCAGAAGCTTGGCTGGGCTCCTGTTTTCTGTTGTTGGGGAGGATCAAGAATGAAGAGTACACTTCCCTTCCATTCAGTTGGGCATGTCCAGCTATGGAGGGATTTGCAGGGGAGCTGGGTTTGTTCCACCCAGTATACAGTGGGAAGTTTGCAAGGCACCTGGGCTGTCTGGACTGGGCAGTGGTCCGCAATCTTCCAAAATATGGTTCTTTGGGGTGGGGTGGGGGAAATACTGAGAATATGTAGCCCTCTGGCTCGCTTTTGATTCCCTTGCCTTACGTGTGATGTCTATGCTCTGCGTTCCTCTTCTGGGTTGCTTTTATTTTCCTCCGCCTGTCTCCAATCTACTGCGATCCCCATTTTTGCGCCCTGTACCCCTGTTGCCTTCCTGCAAAACATCCCCAGAGTGGCATCGGCTGGGCTCTGAGGTGCTCAAAAGCCACAAAGCCACTGGCGGGTCAGTTCTTATTAACACGGAGAAGCGCTTGGGAGTCGACTTCCTGTCAATGGTGTATTACAGTCCTCATTTTTCTTTTAAAGGAGGGAAAAGGGGAGGTTCCAAGCCGTTCTATTTTAGTGTGCGCGGCAGCCCTTGGCGTACGTCAGAACCATCCAGCCCCGTTTGGGGAGGAACAGGTGGGCTTGTCGCTGGGCGTGGCGGCCTCCCCCCATGGCTTGGTTTTGCCCACCCCCACGCAGCTGCCGATCTAGCTTCTGCGAAGGTACCGTACATGTCTTGGCCGGACAGGCCTTCCTTTCATTGTTGCATCGGGTCACAGGGGAACCTTTCCTGGAAATAGGCCTGCAGTTGCGTAACATCTGGGTGTTGCCGGATCATGGCTGCGTCATGCATGGGGCCGGTTCTGTGTTATAGGTGGTGTGCCTCTGCAGCTGTATACAGGTGCGTGCTGTTCATCCAGCCTTGGTGGCTCCACCTCAGAAAGAGTCTCGAAATGGGCCAGATGATGTCAGGTGCTTGAACCTGTTTTTGTGCCGGTTGGATAGCACTGTGAGTTGGAGCCTCAGGAATTGGTGTTCTCCCCCTCCCTCCCCCCTCTCTTGTGCGTTTTGGAAAAATAGCCAGCCTGTGTGGCCTTGGGCGAGCAGCAGGATAGTCCCAGAGCTATTCCAGAAGGATGGCCTTTTCAGCTTTGTACTGTATCCAGAAAGCCCCAGGAAGGGGCACCTAAAATTTAGAACTGGCTGCTCCCTGTTGCAAGAAGGAAATGATAACCCCCCCCCCGGACGTGCTCGCCCTTTTTTGAAATGCAGCGCTGGGTCCCAGTTTCTCTTCCGCCTGCCCCCGTTTCCCCAAGGAGCGCTGAAGGTGAAGATGTAGGCATGAGAACGGTGCATGGAAGGAAGCAAGGGTGCTGAGTCATTCGCGGGCTGGTTGCGCTGATAGACCGAGGAGGCCGCGGGGGGGAGGGGAGGGGCCGCTCAGGGGGCAAGAGGCTCGGGCGACCTGCCACAGAGCAAACGTGGACAGATGACTGATTCCAGCACCAGAGCCGGTTTGTGACTTGTGGGGTCTTTGCTCCGTCACATGCTTTTCATGCTTTTTAAGAATTCTTCCCCTCCGATCGCGAGTCAAGACCCACCCACCCCCGCGAGTCTCCCAAGCCTTTATGTAATCACCTTCCCCAGCGCTAATATCTCCTGCGTGCCAGTGACCGATGTGTGGTCTGCTTCGCTCCCGATGTGCATCATCCGCAAGGAGGGCCTGCTTCTCCGGGCTGAAGCAGCTTTGCAACTAGAAGCAGAGCTGCCTTAAGCAGTAAAGTATGTGTGATTATCCTTCACTGGTCCGACAGCTTCTGCAAACTGGCTTGCTTTTGCTAGGCATCTGGAGAGGGGGAGCTAATTTAGCTAGTTGGCGTGCCAGTTTTGTGTCTCTAGTTTAGAAGGTGCCTCAGAACCTTCTGGGAAGCGAGAGAGGTCACTTGGCCAACAAGGCAAATGCAGACAAGATTCAGAAGTAGGACTCTTGTCATCAGGGCCGGTCCACAATGGCTGGGCCGCCCCCCAGCTTCCTGCCATTTCATTCCCGTGGCCTCATTCAGTCTCGTTCACTACTGACCTCGTGTCCATTGAGAACAGTAGATAGGCAGGTCCATCCGCTGATGGAGCCCGTAGGCACAGTCCTGTCCATCTGCGTTCCCTGTTTGGTTGCCCTCTTGTTCCGCCTGCTCTCTTTTGTTGCCGGTCCTTCCTTGCCTTTTTGCCTCCGGAAGTCCATCGCCGCCGACACATCTTCCCCTTTGCTGTCTTTTGCAGGAGGTCCGAGTCTTTCGAGCCCCTGCCATGAATGGGCACGGTGGGCCAGTCGCCGATCCAGCCCACGGCAGCGGCTGGAGCGAGTTTTGCGAGCATCATGCCGTCGCCACCGCCAGAGAGCTGGCCCGGAAGTATCTCCTGTTTGTCAACGAAAACCCCCAGCACGAAATCCTGGCGGCCGACAACTTCTCCCTACAGTTTGCTGACCTCTTCCAGCAGTATTTCCGCAATGAGCTGAAGGATAACTCGGCCATGAACCAGCTCCGGATCCTGCCTTCCAGCAGGGTGAAGGACTACAGGGAGACCGGCCGAAGCCATCCTGGCCGCCTTCCAGCCGGGACCTTAGGGACCAAGAGTGACATGGAATTGGCCGGACAGGTGGACCGGGGGCCACCCGAGGCCCATCCCCCTGGCCTCCCCAAGTCTTGGAGCTCTGAGGAACTTACCAGAACATCTCCCTCCTTAGCTACCAGGAGACATTTTTCCCTTACCTGCCTGAGGAGAAGTTGGCGAAACCTCTTCCGCAGGAGGTCCTCGGAGCCGCCCTCTCCCAACGGGGAAATGTCGGACTCCGTGTTGAGGTCGAGCCTTGCGCGGAAGATCTTTCCGTGGGCCCTCTCCCGAGAATCACCGTCTCAGGTCCGGAAAGAGGGCACGCTCAAGTACTGGATGGTGACGGAAGCCAACGTGGACAGCGGGACGCGCTGGCAAAGATGCCGGCTAGTTTTACACCAAGAAGGGCCTTTGGACAATGAAAATTACGTCTTGGCCTTGTTTGACCCTCCCAAGGTAAGGGAAGCGACTGGTTCGGATGCTACCTCCCTCTCTCTCTGTCTCTTTCACTCTAGCAGCCCGATGTTTAACACCCGTTCAAGTTTTGTTGTAGTTTGCCGGTTTGTATCTGTGCCTTCTTCCCGTCCATCTTCTGTTGTTGGCTTTCCGGCACACAGACTTGTGTGAATAATCGCCTTCACCTTTTCTACTGCACCAATTTATTTACATATATACTCTCCCCCCACCTCAAAGCCCACTCCTATTGGTTATATGTGGACTTGGGCAGCATTTACATTTGTTTTTTGGTTGTTAGTTGTGGGTGGGATCATTATTATTCTTTGGAAATCATCTCCCTACCAGTATCCCATTCAAACATCCATGCCCTTCTACGCTGCCGTTCTGTCACCGCCGTGAGTTCCAGGAAGGTCTTGGTTACTTGTGAGAAACTCTCCCTTGCAAACTCTCCTCCTCGGTTATCACCTGCTCGGTCCAGGTGAGTCACAGGCATCTGCTGTGTCACCTTAGAAGCTGCTTCATCCCATGCAGGGTCCTCTGTCTCCCTAGTCAAGCGCTGTCTCTTTTAGTAGGAGCAGCAGCTCTGTTTGATTTCAGGCAAAGAAGCATCTTTCTAGATGCCAGGGGTAGGAAGAAAGGTTGCCACCTCCCTCCCCTTTTAGGGGGCCCTCTTGGCCAGTCGCCTTGGGAGTTGCAGGGTGGTGCTGTGTGTGTGTGCACTTGGCCCTGGTGTTGGCAGCAGCAGTGGCGCCTTTTTCGAGGGGCCCCCCCAGTTTTGGGGTGTTCATGTTGGGAGCAGAGAGAGAGAGAGAGAGAGAGAGAGAGAGAGAGAGACAGTAGTTATGAGGATGAATTTTGCAGAATTCCCCAGCGAAGGTGGCTAATATTTCTCCAAGAAATATAAAGGGGAGCTGATTACAGAAGAGTTGGCATTGGCATTTAGGAGGGCTTAAGCTGGCCAGGCTGTTTACTGGGGGCGGGGATGGCATGCAACTGGTGAGAAGCAGTGGTTGCCAATGGTTAGTCCCCTCTTCCTGTGATTCACGGGCACAGCGTGCTAGCACTCTTTTACCTGCATTTGTGAGCCGAGTTGGTGCTTCCCCTTGAAGCATCTCATTTTATCCATGTCAATGTTTTATAGAACATCATTTAAATTTGTTGCAAAAAGTGGGCCGCAAACTTTCTCACTTCAAGTGCTTTCAAGGAGTACCAGGGGCCCGTCGTCTCAGTGAACAGCCACTGCCCGGACGCTGTCCCTGCCTGCAAGAAATCGGCCCCCAACGCCACCAGGGCAGGATACTAGTCGTCTCTGAGTTCTGTCCCTCCTTTGGCCGGTGTCCCAAGACATAGCCTGAAGGCTGAAGAGCGGCTGCCTCTCCTCCTTCCACTTAAGTGACCAGACCAGCAAAATGTCCCTTTTTTGGAGGTGTCTGATGATCAGTCATGTCCATTAGAAGAAAGAGCTGGACAGTGGGGTAGATTTAAGTAGAAAAGGCCCCTGGTTATGGCATTTTAAGCAGACCACCACCACCACCACCACCACCCACCCCGCAAAAATGCTCACGCATGTGCCGGTTTCCTCTTCTGTGTCTTCAAACCTCCTCCACCCCCCGGGAGTGTTAAAACAGGAATCCATTCATCTGACACACACAAGCCTACAATTAATGGAAGGCAAGAGAACGGGGCCTGAATTTAAACTCGCTTGGTTTGCCAGGGATCCGTGTGCGAGGTTGGGAAACGATATTGGAAGGCAGAACTCATGAATTGAGGCCAGGGCAGGGATGAGTGTTTTGGCTTCCCAAACCAGCGGCTACCGTGCCTTAAAGTTAGGAATACAGGTGACAGGTGGTCAGCGGCAAGGGAATGAACAAACCCCAGGGAAACCCACTCCTTGGCTCCTCTCCAGTCTCTTTCTAGCCGAAGCTGTGTGGTTTACAGCCAGACTGAAACTCCCATGGAAATTCATATTTCCAACGGAAATATCCAGAAACATCCGTGCCCCTTTATTTCTAACAGATGTGAGGACAGACAACGCAAGAGAGCTGTTTTTTTTTTTCTTTCTTTCTCCCGGCTGCTCTTCCCTGTCCTGTGTCTTTTGCAATGGGGAAAGTGCCCATGGACCATACCCCCTGGGGGATTCTGGGTGTTGTAGTCCCAGTTTCAAGGCATGGGCCGCTGCCATGGTCTTCTCGGGTTTCGCTGGCGCTCCCAAAGGACTACATTTCCCATTGGCCAGGCAGGGCGAGGGGAACCTGGGAGCTAGAGTCCCCAGCCAGAGCCGCTGTGAGCGCTGTGTTCCTTCTCCCGATGTTTTTTTTTTTTTTTTACAGAGATGCCCTTCCCAGTCTCAACTCCCATAGCAGGGCTGGCCTGCAGGCTACCCTGCTTTCCTGAGTTGGTTCTTTGGAGGTCCTCCCCGGCTGCGTGGCCTTTGTGAATGGGAGGGAGGCCTCTTGCAAAAAAGGCTGCTTTTCATTCATGCTGAGGGAGCCACTTTTCAGGGTTGGCTTTGCCCTGAAACTTCCCTTTTTTAAAAAAAAAGGAAGCCACTTCACCAATGCCAGTCACACTTCCTGTTTCAGTTTTTTTTTAAAAAAAAACTCCAAGAAACAGAATACAACAAACCAAAACTCAAAAACCCATCCCAACCTGTTTTGACATGATTGTCGGTGTGGGCCCAGGGGAGTTGATTGAAAAGGGAACATCTTTAGATGGCCCCAGTAGGAAGGGAGGGGAAATGGACATTATTATGGCTTCTGTGTTTATTTGTTGCATTTTGTTTGTAAGCGTGGCCATTGCTCCTTTTTAGCTGTTTCTCTTCCTTTCCGCCATCTCTGCAATCGGCGGCGGGGCGGGGCGGGGGTTTCCAAGAAAGGAACATTGGCCAGCAAGATCCAAAACACAGTCATTGAGTGATATAGTGGATCTGGGCTTGCAAAATCAAAGAACATTTGGATTCCAGTTGGCCTTTCCCTTTTAGCTCAGCTGAAATCCTTACAGCCCTCATATTTTGTTGTGAGCCATCCTTCTTCTTATGCAAGATGGGTTGTGTAGTCACATATGGGCCATTAAGAGTCGTTCACTTTACAAAAGACCTGCTGCTAGTTAGATGTTGCACAGAATACAGTAGTTCTGTAGGCACAGACTCATATACCTCCTCTTTGGAAAGTACCACCACATCAGTGTTATTATTGTCTGCGGTTGATCCAGGTCCCAGCTTTGGAAGGCGTGTGTGTGTGTTCAGGTGTCAAGGTGTGTTGGCTGCAATCCGAATCAAACCCTGTGTCGTTTTTTGGCTTTACTTAGTAGCTCCTTTTAAAACCAGGGCTTCTAGTATTCTTGGTATATAACTGGTGTTTTGGTTTTCCCCTTTTTCTTCGAAGTCTTTTGACTAGACATATAACCGGGGTTTCATGCGTTGTGGTGTCTGTGTGTATTTTCTTAAGGAGTCTTTTTTTTTTTCATCTCTCAGTTTTGAAACAGAGCCCAGGGAAGCCAATATGTGTCAAAAGTGGTGTCTGTCATTTATTAAACCGCAGCTCCTCTCCTTATCCTTGGTCATTCCGGAAAAGGATGTTTGGAGTGTGGTGGGATGTGCCTTGACTTAGAACTGCCTCAACCACATATTGCGACACTAATGGCTAGCATGACTTTATCCCCTTATTTTGGAAACATTGCTGCCATGAGTGCATGTGAATTGGACTTTTAAAAACTTACATATCTTATATATAAGAAAAAGATGTGACCTCCCTTCCTCCTCCTTTTGAATCTAGATTTCCATCTTACAGAAATGCCATCACAGTATGTGTTCTAAACAAACCAAAACTGCCCTTCTCAAGAGCACTAAAAGATTATGTAATATATTGAAAGTTACTTTAATAACATGAAGCTATGGAAAGTCTCATGTTTTCGGCATGGAATAATTTTAGCATGTGTTTCAGATGATAGAGGGGGAAAAGCCAGATGCCAACTTGTTGAGAGGCTTACAGAGGGCAGCAGGGCCAGGCAGAGTGTGGTGCCAGCGTAGCACCTCATGGGCTTTGGAGCAATGGACTTTCCACACTGAATGCATACAGATAAAAGATATTGTATTTTGTTGAACGTTGTCCTGGTTTTGCTTTGCTTTGTGTTTTGGAACCAAATAGCTTTTTGCCAACTGCAGGGCGAGTGGAATTTTATTACTGGCATATGTTGACATCAGCAGATCCAAGTTGTAGTCCCGGGCCTGATATATTCAACCCGGAGAGACTTCCTTCTGAGTAAAGATGCAAAAACTTGTGGTGTTGATTCACAAAGAGACTGCAACTCAGTATTAAGGGCATGAATGTCGCTGCTAGGTACAAAAATACAGGAAATCTGGGGTGGCCATCCCAAAAAGCGATGGGTGCCCATGTTGAACAGAGACATACAAAGGGCAAGCAACCTGCTATTGAGTCTTGAACAAAATCTTTCCCAAGTGTGTGTTGTGTAGTGATATGTGTCATTTGGCTCGCCAGTACTTATAAATCAGGAAGAATGAAGTCTGGGATTTGTTTTGGTTTCTGGCTGTTGGAGAGGTCTCTTGAATGCTCAGTGGAAAAATTAATTCCCCCCCCCCCCAGCATCCTGTGTCCTGTAACAGTTTTCTCTAGAAGAGAAGCTCTTGTTCTATTTTTAGATGGATGTAGAGAAGTGTGTGTGTGTGTGTGTGTGTGTGTGTGTGTGTTGAGAAAGCTCAGATTATTATTATTTTTGCTCGTCTGGGCAGGAAGGTGTTTCTATGGGGAACAGAATGCTGAATAAATTGTTTCTTCCTGTGCAGGCCCTCCATCTTTCATAGAAGGGGGAAAGGAGGAAGTTTTTCATGGGCGGAAGGATTTATTTGAGTTGTGTGTTCAAGATCGGCTGGTGTTAAACTCTTGTCCTTTGGTCCTTTAACTCCATCCAGATGGTCCTTTGCTTCTTCCCTTTGGGCTGTGTCTCAGGTTGCAGTTGAGAGGAGCCGTTTGGTACGGTGTGTGTCTGTACATTTAACCAAACAGTACAGAGAAAAGACTCAAGAAGGATTCACACCACATCAGAAAAGTCGGCCTACAGAACATTGATACATTAGTCTTTGGACTCCAGCAAGGGCTAGTAGCCATTTAGCCAGGAGGAAGGCTTGTGAGAGTTATAATTCAAAGATTAATCTCTGTATTTTTTTCTCTGTGTGTGCCTGTGAAGACTGTGGGCTCAAGAGCTGACCAAGGTGCTTCCAGGCTGCTCTTTTCTCCAGGGTGTTCTTATTTATGCATCATATTTTAGGGGGTTGGTAGTGGTATAGGTGGCCAGGATGGTTGGGGTGTGTGTGGATTCTGCGAGAGGTAGTCAAGAAGTTACTGTTGCACACTTGGCTTCTTCCATCTCATCAAGGTAGGGAGCAGGGTTGATTCTAGAGCTTTGGGTGCTTCCAGTATAAAAAGAAAAGAAAATATCTCATTTAAAAAACAACAACAGTGAACTCTAAAAGGGGAAGAAAAGGCAGGGAGTCCTGCCATCTCAGCAAATGTCCCACCCCCAACGGATGGACAAAATTTCCAGCATCCTGTGCCTCAAACAAAGCAGTGGAGTTGGGTGTGTGTGTGTGTGTGTGTGTGTGTGTTTCCTGAAACCTCAGCAGAGGCTTTTGCAGAGGGATTGAAATAATGCATGCACGAAATCTTGTACGCAGGCAGGAAGGGGCTCTCTTTGGATCGTGGCCATCGGCTTTCCCTCTGCGTATAAAAACGCAGGCCTCTGCGAGGAGGAAGATCTGGGCTCAACAAAGACATCCTTGTTGAAATGGCAAACAGCTGTTTAGCAACAACACAGAGGAAGGCAAGGGAGGGGGGAATGGGGTGGGTGGAGGACAGCTCCCCCACCCCACCCTCATCAGACATGGACTTCTCATTAAGCAAGGCCTGCCAATGCACAACATTTAAAAATATATCATGGAGAACCATGCTGAGTAACCCTTTTTTTTTTGGTGTCCTGATAAGAAAGACAGCTAAATAAATAAGCTAAAAAAAAGGGGGGGATAGAGAAAGGCAAGGGTTGTCTTGCTATGAATGAGCAAATATTTAGTTACTAAAATGTCTTGAAAGAGAGAAAGAAAAAGCAACAGACAACCAAACCACACACTTTCATTTTGATCAAAGGCGAAATGTGGCTTTTCCCCCCCAGCTCACACTGCGATTCTTTCTCCCTTTATTACAAAACGTTTCTGTGTGTATTATCTGGTGTGTGTATATGTGTAGTGAACCAATCCACCCCGGAAAATTAACCGCAAAGTAAACACGCAAAATGTCCATTGACTCTCAGAGGCTTAGGATAAAGTAGAACCCAAATAGTCATGGTTTTAGGATAACAGGGGTGGAAATAGGTAGCCAGTGTCCTGACTGACTGATCCCAAGAGATTAAGCGGGCTCCGTTTCAGGGGAACTGAGGCTCTATTATAGGCTCCTTCCTTGGCACGTCTGAGCACCAACCTGAACCTTCTTGTTTGTGTCACACACAAGATGGATAGAGAGGCGGACAAAAACTGGCAGTGAGTTGCCCCCATCCCCAGCGTTAAAGTTTGTGAAAAGTAGGGAGACATTGCATAAAAGGAAAAGAGAGCAGGAGGGAGAAGGGAATTTTTAAAAAAACGGCCATTCATTTCTGCATTACAAGAACAGAACGAATAAATGGCTGAAGTGAACAAGGAGAGAATTTTAATCAGGTCTCCAGGAAGGCAGAGATGTTTAAAGAGTGCATTTCCTTGAGTGTTGGTTTTTGTGAGAGTAAATTTGCCTGCGTACTGAAGCTTCTGATTCCCATACCCCCTTTTCAACCTCAGATTTCTAAAGGTGGCTAGGAATGAGTTATTGATGGGGGCTACATCTAAAGCGTTCCCCCACACACGAGTGCTCGTTTGGTAGTAAGTGCTCCTTTATTTATTATACGGTGTTTGCCAATCCATTCAAGTGGAATGGAAGAGCTTGGATCTGTCCCGTTTTTGTGCCGGAGCTGCCAGAATCCCCTCCTCCCCCCCCCCAGGAAGTTTTGGCTGTGCCGGTGGATTCTGGGGCGGTGTGATCCAGAAATGAAATCTGCCCAAATTCTTTATGGGCATAGGCTTTTTGAAGTCCAGACGGCAGCCCTGCCCTCAGAGCAGTTGCGCTGACTGCCAACATTCCGCGACTGGTCCTTCCATTAGAAGGCTGGGGTCCATCCCAGAGAGAAGCAACTCTCGGGTCAGCCCAGGGGCCAGCAGGCAGCTGTTTCCAAAGCAATAACAGAAGAAGCAAGCCAGGTTTCCCATAATAGTGAGGACAGACGTTAGCTTCAGTTTGCCAAGTTTGCCCACACAGGCCAGTGGAGCAGGCAGACAGGAGGCTCCAGGCCCTGCTGGAGCAATACGTTTCTGCAGATTGTATCGCCAACAAGGACACGGACACACACACACACACACACACACACACACATCTTTTTTCACAGAAGGCAAGATTACAATTCAACACCAGGAACACAGGAAACAGACAGTGCGCTTTCGGGCCCAAACGAACACACCGATAGGCAGCCGCGGAACAGGAAATCAAGACGGAAGATCTCAAGAGACTTGTTGCCTCCCCCACTGCTCCCCACACCTCCCCATCAGGCCAGATCAAGAGCCAACTATGCGAAGAGAAGGGAAAACAGCTGAGACGACAGAAACTCCGAAAGCGGACAGGAAGCAGAGCGAGTGGGGTGGGGGTAGGGGGTGGGAGGAAGCCACGGAACAAAAGTTCAGGCGTCCTGATCGAGATTGGCAGCTTCCTCTTTTGTTAATGGGTTCAAGGCTTGGGAAACTCTGCTTGTGCTCCAGCAGGACTGATCGAGAGAAGCATCTCTCTCTCTTGCCTGCCTTGGTGCCTTGGAAGCATCTCTCTCTCTTGCCTGGGTTGGAGGACTGAGCAGGGAATCAGGAGGTCCTATTTATTTTTAAAGCCCATTCCTTTCCCTCTCCCTCCCATGCTGGCAGGGGAATGTTGGGAGATGTAGTCCGAAGGAAGTTGCCTTTCCAAACTAGGGAGCAGGGGTGGGGTGGAGTGGGGTGAAGAGAGGACCTCTGCCTTTTGCGGTTTAGGGAGCTCAGTGGCCAGAGATTTCTCACCTCTGCGTTTAGGCAAGTGTCTCCAAGTCATACAGAGAGGTTTCCCTTGGCCCGAGCCTGGCTGGAGTTGGCCAGGAGATGCCCAGCCCTCCCTTGCCCAGTGGGGAAGGTTGCTGCCTCAAGAGATTGTCCAACACAAAAATAAAAACCCACAGTCTCGGCTGTTGCCCCGCTGTTCACGCTTTGGCTTCTCTCCTCCCTTCACGGCAACAGGGCAAGTTGCTGGGCTCCTTGAAAAATGTCCCAGCCTGTCCCTCCTGCCCAGCCATCTGTTCCCACAGCAAGCCCCGGAGCAAATGATGGGAGGGACCACCCACCCCGTGGCTTTTACCCTTGTTGCACTTCTGCGCCGTCATGCTTGGATGGGTGAACTCACGAGAATGCTACTCCTCACTTGATTTTTGAATGAAATGCAGATAAATGAGAATAGAATGGCGAAGTAAAATGTGGAAGAGTTAATTCGGGCAGCTCCTTGGTTTTCTCAATATTTTTTTTTTGGAGGGGGGGTTGGGAGGTGGGAGGTGGAGGGAATCTCATAACGATTCTAGCCTGAAACAGAGTCTTGTGGAATCTGTTAGCTGAAAGCATTTGCCCCCTTGGATCTACTAGGCCTCCGTGCCTTATTTTCAAAGGGCCTGCTAACTGGTATTACCAATGAACCAGATTTGTAAGCCAGTTTTTTTAAAACAATAAAGGCAAGGTTCTGCTTGCTTTGTCAGGAAGCAATCTAAGCTCAAGAAGGGGAATAATGAGAGCACTGAAGAAGAGATCTGATACTGCAGTCTGGGATTTGTTCCTTCGATCTGTTGAAGTCTTGTACTGAGCTGATCCGCCCCCCCCTCCCCCGGCACCTCTTCCCACTTGCCAGAATTAGGAGCTAAGGATGGAGGGCCACTCAGTCCTGGAGGGAACTCTAGGATCTCACTTCTCCTTGTGACTTCACTCTGGTTCTGGGTGGAAATGGAGGTTTGGCTGGCTGGATTTCTGTCTTCCATTTCCCTTCCTTTATGGTATGTGTGCATGTAGGATCCATCAACTCTCCCCTTCCCTGGCAAGTTGGCGTCTGGTTTGCTTTTTCTATCTCTTGTCTGTCTCCTTCCTGAATGTTTGTGACACGACAGGAAAGCGGCTCGGCTTCACTGTTTGGCCTTAAAAGTTGCACTCAGGTATGCTCAGTTGTGACACAACCGGTCAGACCTTGGTCCAAATTGAGAACATGTGCACCCTTTCTTCACACCACGTTGACCTCAATACTGTGGCTCTGCTCCTGGTTGCTGTTTTGTCTCTCTTCCGGAGATTACGGGCTGTATCTTTGAGGACGAGAAATGTCATCGTTGTTTTTCTTTTGAAATAAAAAAGAAAAGGAAAAGGGATGGTAAACCCTTCTGTTCTTCTGCCGTTCCATGACACTGTAACACGGGAGGCAGCGAGGGAAATTTAGCTTTTTCTAAATGCAAGTGCCACATTTTAAAGAACTTGATTACTGTGCGTTTGTTTGTGAAGTCTTTAATCCGTTTCCTGCCCCTCTGGCTTAACCGGTTTACGGCAGTTCATAGAAAAGCATCAAAGTAACAAATATTTAGTTTGCAAATAGGAAATATTTGCCAAGTCACTAGAAAAACAGCACCATTGGAGACATAGTTTCCCAATAAGTGTGTCTTTGTTTGTAAAAGACCTCTAAGGAACCCAAAACTTTGTCATGACTAGAAACCTCTTAGTTGTTGCAAGTTTAAAACACTGGAGGGTTGAGGGATGTGATTGAACCTAGCTATCTGGCAGAAAGGGGTTGAGAGAAAGAAGGGGGGGCTGTTTGACAGAGGCACTGGAGATATTTCAGGGTAAATTGAGCCTGAATGATGGGAGTGTTGACTGGATGCCAGGATGCTGGGTGGGAAGGAGGAAGAGAAGCAAGGCCAGTGTCACCTGATATGATTCAGGATTCAGGAGGATCCAGAGAGGGCATGTGTGTTCCAGGGCAGATGGAAAGCAAAGCAAGGCAAAGCGATCTGCTTATATACCACCTTGTTGTTTGTAGACAAGCCAGGTAGAACCTCCCTGGCTCTCGGCCACGGGGTGTATGCTCTATGGGGAATCCTCCCCACCCAAGCTTCGCACTACGGCATTTCTGAAAAACTTTTCTCCAGAGATAGAAAAAAAAAACATGGAGCAAGGACTTCATTGTGTCAGACAGTCAGAACATCCAGCGTCAGAATGGGAATGTTGCAAAACACACAATGAATCATCACAGCTCCGAACGAACCCATTTGGGATCAGCATCAGTTAGTCCGTTCCCAAGTAAGGAAGGCAGGAATGAGTGATCTCGGGTGACATAAGAGTTTTAAGCTAGTTTAAACTAGTTTCTGCCAACAGAGATCAGTCATCCCTGCATGCTTGACTTCAGAGTAAGGGAACAGGGAAGAGGATGAGTGCTGGGAAAGGGAGTGATCCCAGACTGGATCGTTCTGAAACTGAGGGCAGTGGCCCAAAAGCGTTCCTGAACTGGAAGTGCCAGTGTATGAAACAACAGGTGATCTGTCACAGGTTATGTTCTGACTCAGGTGTCAAAACACTTGGGCGCTGCCCTGCAGCCCACCTCACCTGTGTGCGTGTGTGCTTGCCTGTGTGTGTGTGCATCCTGTGCCCCACCTGTATGTGCGCACACCGGCTTTGGTTTGTGAGAGGCGCGTTTGTGAAACCCGGACTTCACTGCTGCCTTATCGAGAGGATGTATCATTTCCTCTCTCTTTTTAGAGAAACTTTTTATTTCTCTTAATTTCTTTCTCGCTTCCCCTTGCCCTCCTGGCTTCTCCGTTCTGAGGAGGGTTGAGGTTGTTCTGTTATTTCGTGGAACTCCTTCCTCTTCTCCACTCCCGAGAGAGCACACAAGCGTTGCCGTCACCATGAGGTCAGAGAAGGAAGGGCCGCACTGCTGGGTGGGGGTGGGGGGGGGCTGAGCCATTTTCAGCCAGTGACAGAAATCCCTCCTGGGCCGTCACCCACTGTGGACTTGGGGGCTGATAAAAGACAGCAGCCACCCAAAGCCGCGTGGTGGGACCAAGTGTGGTACTTCCATCTCACCTTCAGGTCCCGAGATGTTGGCACAAGAGGTTTTTTGGTTCTCCCTGGGTCTTCCCAAGAGTCCAAACTTTGCCCGGCCTTGCTGAACTGGCCTCCCCACATGGCTCACGGATGTGATGTACTAGGGATACACATTGGGGGGCAAAGACACACAGGGCTTTCCTCTCTGTACCCACTGGACAAGTCTTGCTTTCTATGGTTGTGGCTTGCAGAAGAGCCATGCCTGGACTGTAGTTAGACCAAAAAAACCTGCAGGAGCTGGTTGTATGGTCATGAGCTTATATCACTCTTCAAAGTAACCTAAGACTTTTTTAAAAAATACGTGTATACTTCGGTTGCCATTTATTGATATGGTACACATCATTCGAGGAACTATGCAGCAACGTTGGGAAGAAGTACGCGACTAGATGTGGCTGTGAAGACTAGCTTCAGGCTGCTTCCGGGGGTGGGGGGTGGGGGTGGTGTGGGGTGGGGTTGCACTGTGGGACTTTCTAGCACGGTTCCTCCTCCTCCCCCCTCCTCCTCCCCTGGAGATGCGGATGGCTCCCCTTTCTGGCTTTCCTCCTTCCCAACCCCGCACCTTCCGTAAGCCAGCCCCAAAGGCAGGCACGTGGGGTAACGGAAAGCCCACAACCCAAAAGAGAACCATCTCTGAAGCAGACGAGGGACCTTCTGAGGAGGGGGGAAAGCCGTTTGGGTATTTGTGTGTGTGTGTGTGTGCGTGTGTGCGCGTGCGGAGGACACTCTGTCCTGTTTTGCTGCGGCGTCGGTGGCGGTGCCTTGTTCGTGCCGCCCACGGGCCTCCTTATCTCTCGCGACCAAACGCCTTCACCCGGGGCCTTCTTCTCCAGCTGTTGTTTCTGTGGGGAGGAACTGCAAAGCCTCGTAGGCCAAGGTGAATGACACTGACACCTCGTGCAGGCCGTCTCCTGGAACTGCCTTCATAATAAAGTGGGTGGCGTGCAACTGCCTACCAAGTTTCAAGGGGACCCTGTGGTCCTTCTTACAGACCAGCCACGTGGGCATCAGAACATCGGCTTTCTTCCTGCTATTTAAAAAAACTGATGACATTTCTGCCCCACCTTTATTTCAGTGAGCAAAAGGTAGCATTTAAAAAATATTTAAGATATTTTTACCCCACCTTTCCTTATTAAAAAGAAGCCAAGGTGGCTTGCAGATTTTAAATATTTATTTTAAAGACAGTAAGTATACCAATATGAAAAAGGATCAAAGAGATCCCACTTTAGGAAGTGGTAAATAAAAGCAACGCCAAAAACAAATCCAAAGCAGTCAAGCTTGTCTGAAGAGACAGGCCTTTGCTTGCTTGCAAAAGAGGCAGCAAAGATGCGGCCAGCTTGGCCTCCAGTGGCAGGGAGTTCCAGAGTCTAGGAGCAGTTTGGTGCCTAGATCTTGACCCCGCTGTCAAGGCAGCGGGATCAAGAGCTAGGCCTTTCCTGATGATTTTAATACCTAGGCAGTCTCATTCATAGGTAACTCTTTATTTACTCACAATAACCCCACGAGGTCAGCCAGGCAAAGGACGCCTAGATGGAGCCAGGCCGGCCAGCTAGCCGGCAGGAAACGTTTCGTTTTATCTGAATTTAGGCAAGCAGTGCGCTCCTCTCGCTGCTCTGGGACTTGTCCCAAAATCCAATTTGAGAGGAAATTCTTGCTTTTTTGCCTAGGACCATTGGAACAAATAGTTTTCCAGTCTGAGGCTGGCTTGGCCACATGGGTTCCGCATCAGCTGCCACCAATAAATTACACACATCCTCCATTTATTTTGGCTTTTTAAAAGTCCAGTAAAGAAGGGGGGCCCTCCCCCTGGCGGCATCTGCGACCAGAAAGGAACAAAAATTCCCTTTGCCAGCTGTTTGGAAATGAAGCCAAGGCAGACAGAGATGGGGGAATCCACATGATGCGCAGGACAGACAGACAGACAGACACACCAGCCCCCTTCCATCGAGGGCTTTCTCTCCCTCCCTGGTGTAGCTGAGAAGGAGTGGACGGGTCCAAGCCTCCGTCCCAGGCCGCAAATTGCAAAGCAAGCAGGGGTGACTCATCGGCCCGCAAACCCCAAAAGGATGCGAAACTCGGAACAAACAGAGCGTGACACAGAAAGAAAGCAGAACCGAGTTATTCCCAGAGGGGGGAATGGGGAGCCGTGGTTTTTCGAGAGGGTGATCCACCTCCCTCTCCGGCCAGAGATGGAGGGGAAAGAGCCTTTAGCAGCTCCTGCTGCTGCTGCAAAAGCAGTCTTCCTCGGGGTATTCCACCGGTGGGTGCGCAGCAGGGCACCGACCGGCACGGCCTGGGGTTTTACAGCACGTAATAGACGGCGGAAGCCGGCGGCCGTTAAAAGCCTCGCAGGGTTCAGTGCCGTCCTTTCTGACACCGTGTTTTGTGGGACCTTTCAGAGCATCATCGCCTGAGACAGGAGGAGTTCAAAATGGGCCTTCAAGCCGACTCGGAAGAATTTAAAACGCAGGGATGGGTTTTTGCAGAGCTTGGGTGGGCCGTTTTCTTGGGATCCTCCATAATCCGCAAGGACTGCAAAACACTGTAAAAATTAAGGGGGGGGGAACGCTGGCAGGCGGATGGGCGGGGGGTGTCGGTTGGGCCGAAAAGGAAAGGCACCTTGGCCAGGAAGGCTTCTAGGGGCAGGAATCCATATGGAGGAAGAGGCCTTCCTCCGCTTTCCTGGCAGTGCCCAGGGTGCTCCTCCTGCTCCTCTTCCTCCTCCTCTTCCTCCCTCCCTCCATCCATGAATGGTTTCCCAGATGCTGGAATTCCAAGCAGCTGCGGAGCTTCCTGCCGCTGCCGCTTTGGTTTTTTTAATCTCCGACAAAACAAACTCTTTCCTCCCACCTCGGAGCTCTCGGTGGGGCGATGCCTGTGCTGGGACTGGGGAGGCCGTGGGGTTTTTTGGCCTTTGCTGGCGGCCGATGCCTCCCGAGGTGAACAGCTCCCCACCTGACCCAGCCGTGGTTTCCTTCGCGGCTGCTTACACGCGTCGCCAGTGCGTCATATGCCCCTGGGCTCGGCCAAGTGCATTTCTGAGGACCTTTTCATGGAAAAAAACCCCCCAAGGCTTCTTTCTCAGACTTGACGAGGATTGGCCCGCCTGGTAAACCGGTCGGGTTGTGGTCTGTGACCTGCATTCATTCGGATCCTCCCGGGCCCCCGCTTTGGGAATGGCCAGGCCTGCTGCCGTTGGTGCAGCCGTGTTGAGTGAAATCTGTTCTGTCCATTATTTTAGTCCACTGGGTTTCTGAGAAGGTGTGCGTGGAGCCCAATAGTATGGGCTAAAGCAGTGTGCGTTGTTTCATTCTCAAATCCCTTTGCTTTGGAAGGAGCAGGAGCAATTGTTCAGGAGCAGCTCACTCCTGAAGCTTTCCTTTCTCTTCCTCGGCCTCATTCCACCCCCACCCCCCCAAAAGGACAGCAAGGGTCCATCCACAAGGCAAGGCGGGCGTGAAAACACCAGGCCCTCCACCACCAGCAGCAGCCTTTCTCGTGGCTGTTTTTCAGTCAAGTCCCGCTTGGGTCGGAATTAGCCAACCCCACCAGGTTGAGTGCCACAGTCAGGTGTGTGTGTGCCTGTGTCATTTCCCCAAGAGAAGAAACCGGCATGCCAGGCTCTCCTGAAGAGCAGTGGCCTTGGGAGAGCGGAGGCCGCTGGATCCAGTCCGTGTTCAAAAGGGGTAAACCGCAGATGGAAGCAATGCATTTTATCCTCTCCCAGACTGGGACCGGAGCCAGAGGAAAATGTGGTGCGCAGAGCTTGCCCCCGAGTGGAGGTAGCGGGTCCAGGAAATCTTGGTCGACCAGTCAAAGCTGTATTTATCCCACCCACCCCTCAGATTCCTTCCCCGCTTGCTCTGGGTTCCTCTCCCCCCCCCTTCTCGGAGCTGGCCTTGTGCGAGAGGGGGCCCTTCTGACGCCTGCAATTATGGTAGCCCGGTCATTTCCACTGCTGGGTGGCACTGGGTGGCACTGGTGAGGAGGAAAGGTGTGAAGACAGGTTTGGCATTTTGGAGGTCCCTGCAGCGGGAGAGGAAGTCTGAGCAGCATTTCATGCCGGCCAAAATGCCTGCTTTGGGGGCAGAAGCAAATCTTTTCCAGCGGAGAACCTGGGCTGCTTAGGCCTCTGCAGAGGGGGATGCTGGCGAGGATACTGGGGTGGCGCTCCCTGGTGTCCAGAGCATTTTGCATGGATTGTGTCAGAATCAGACCCTGAACAAATCAGCTAGGCAGACTTTCCCATCCTCGGTGGCTCGCACCAGCCCTTTAACTGTCCCTTCCGTAACACATTCGGATGAGAAGGATTAGGAGCTGTAGTTTTAAACACAGCTGTCCTGGGTTCTTGGCCCTGTTGGCTGTGGTCGCTGTGTCCCAAGTGCCCTAGTCCGTTCTGGGACGCCATCCCTCACCACTGGCCCCTTGGGACAAACACAATTCCAATCCTGGCTTCATGTCCCACTTCTCTCTCTCTCTCCCAACAGAGCTCGAGGCCCAAACTCCAAGCCGCCTGCTCATCGATTCAAGAAATCCGACGGTGCTCCGGTTTGGAGATGCCAGACAACCTACACACCTTTGTCCTGAAGGTGAAAAGAACAGGCCTCTCTCCTGGCTGTTCTCTTTGATTTTTGCAGCCGCTGTCCTTGTTGGGGGAGGCGGGAGGCCTTGTCTGCAGGGCCAGGATGGTGTGTGTGTGTGTGTGTGTCCCCAAGTAGGTGCCACGTTAGGGCAGGACCCCGTGGCAGCGGGCAGGGTGGGGATGCCTTTTGTTTTACACGGGGCCTTTCTGCTGAGGAGTTGGTTGGGAGGTCTAGTCCAAGGCAATATCTCAGCCTGCTCATTGTCTTCTGTGACCAGCAGCAGCCTTTGCGGGCGTTTCCTTCTTACTATTCCAGCCTTTAAAAACAATCCTTCCAATGCCAGGAGGTTGATTCTGGGGTCGTTGAACCTAGGAGCCCTTCCAACGTTGGGGGCAGGAAGCCAAGGGATGTGGTGGTCCATGTGGGAGATCTCGTAGGATTCAGAGCCAGCCGGGGAGGGAGGGTGCCTGGCTGGGCTTCTGCATGGCCAAGTTTCTCATGTCTTCCTCCCACCCCACCCACCCCCATCCCGCAGGTAAATTCCTCCACGGACATCATCTTTGAGGCTGGAGACGACCAGCAGCTGTCTTCCTGGATGTCTGAAATTAAAGAATGCCTCCCGCCAGGGTAAGGAGGTCTTCCACATTTTGGGAGGGGGGCGGGGGGGTGGTTGCTTGGCACACTTCTGCACAAACGATGTTGGTTTTGCTGCCGGGCTTTCCCTGAAACGGTGCTGTTGCACTCGCGAACCACAAAGGGGGCTTTTTGGGTGAACAGCCGGTGTTGTCGCCGGGGCTGAACCAGGAGCCTTGGCAAGATTTCAGGTCGTTGATGGTGGGGAAGAGGTGAGCTTCCTGGCCTCTGCCGTGGGGCCCCTGCCGCGGCCTGCGGAGTGGAGCTGCCTTGGCATTGACTGCACCAAAGCACGTTTCGCTTCTGTCAGAGGAGAACCATTCCTTTTCCCCGTCCTAGATGGTTTGGCCATCTTACCTAGGTAGCGAGCTTCCCACTGAGCTGGGGAAGTTGGCATTGAGTGCCACGCTATGGCATGGAATCCAAACAAAGCCAGTGTCCCTGAGCAGATGCAGAGTGCCCCCCCTCTGTCTGGGCCTCAGTCAGGCAGTGGCAACGGCAGGCCTTACGGCGTTGGGGCCAAAATGTCCGGAAGCCTGTCAACCGCAGGAAGTGTTCTTCTGATTTAGAAGACGGATGGCATCACGAGGTTCCCTTCCCATTTCCTGCGCCGTGCAGGCCCCTCCAGAAGCCGGGCGGGGGGACCCAGGGGCTCCGTAGAGACAGGAGGAGCAGCGGCCGGGCCCTTTGTCCGAGTGGAGGAAAGCCGGGCACACGCAGAGGTGGCCAACCACTGGGATCCTGGCAGCCAGAAGGCCATCTCTGGATCATGTGGGTCTGGGCCTCCAACCTTTTTGCTCTGCCTGGCGGGCGGGCAGGCTTTGGTCACGTATTGTAGGGTTTGGAGGTATATACATGTGTGTGTGTGTGTCACGTGTGTGTGTGTGTGTGTGATGTTGGGGGCTTTTGATTCCTCCTCCCTCCTGAAGCAGGATAGCTAGTCTCCAGGACGGGGCTGGCTTCCTTCCTAACCACATATGCTAAATACCACCAGATCTTGATCTCCTTTATTTTATTTAAAGCTACATGCACTCTTCCTTGCGGAATTACATCTGCCAAACACCTTTTCCTTCTGCCTCTCATCTGGCATGTCTCTGCTCCCCTGTTGTCTGCCCCCCAGCACGAGCAAAGGCGGGGGAGGTTTCAGTCTCCTCTTGAATGCAGGCTGTAATCCATACGGGCTGTCTGGCCGCATCCACCAGCAGGCATCCCCCCCTGCGACTCAGCGGGTCCCGGGCAAGGCCTCACTCACGGCCACCGGTCCTCTCTTCCAGGTCCAGAGCAGCCGACGTGGACTTGACCTCCGACTCCCTCTCGGAGATCCTGACGGGCAGCCCCACCAGCAGTGTGGACTCCCTCAACCAAGGTGGGTGCCCTTCTTCTGAGCCTGGACCTCTGTGGGCTTGTGGGACAGGACGGGGCTGGGCTGGGCTGGGCTGGGCAGGCAGGTGGGCAGCTGGAGGCATCGCTGGCCCTGCAGCTTTCGGCTGGCTGCCGGAAGGGCCTTGACTCGGGATCTCGGAGGGCCAAACACCAAATGACCCCCCCCCGCCTTTGGGCCTGGCCTTGAGCCCCCTGCCCCCTCTCCCCCCTCTCAGGCGCAACGCAGCCCAGCCCCCCCGAGCAGCCCTGCCAAAAGACGGACCGCTTCCTCTCCTCCTTCCCCTGGTTCCATGGACCCATTTCGCGCGTCAAAGCTGCCCAGCTGGTCCAGTTCCAGGGCCCGGAGGGCCACGGCGTCTTCCTCATCCGACAGAGCGAAACCCGGCGGGGAGAATACGTCCTCACCTTCAACTTCCAAGGAAGAGCCAAGGTAAAAGCCCTCTTGCCCCATCGGAAGCTCCACGGGCATCCTCCTCGGGGGACCTACACACTGAACGCCTGTCTGGGCTTCGTGGAGCCCCCCACCCTTCCCCTCCGTATTGAAGCAGCTTTTCTGATACTTTAAATGTGCATTATGGCCCGTGTACTTTCTTCCCTTTCAACAAGCCCAGGGTAGCTGCCACAAAAAGAAATCCTGAGTTGGGAAGTTTTTGGGGTCATGTTTCTAGTCCTCATTGCTTGAGCCAGATGTGTAAGCTTCCATTCACTGGGAGGCTGACCAGTGGGGTTTGCTCCCATCTAGGGGACATAACTGGGCCTTGCCCCACCTGTTTCTGTTCCTCCCCCTCCCCGATGACAAGAGTCCCTGCTCTTAACGCACCGACCCTTCCCTCTTCATCTTGGCAGCACCTGCGGCTCTCGCTGACCGAGAGGGGCCAGTGTCGGATCCAGCACTTGCGCTTCTCCTCCATCCTGGACATGCTGCACCATTTCCAACGATGCCCCATCCCCCTGGAGTGTGGCACCGCCTGCAACGTGCAACTGTCCAGCTACGTGATGGTGGTCTCAAATACCCAAGGTACGCCAGCCCCCCGAGGGCAGGGAACAGCGTGGAGGTGGGCACGCCAATTCGTTGTGCTATGTTATGTGCATTCAGCCAAGTGTGGCGTGACTCGGTTGAGGGACGCCGGTCTCCCCGTTTCCTCCGACGTGCAGCAACCCACCCAACCTGTTGGGGTATCTTTGGGGGGAAAGTGGCAAAAACTGGCTGGTGGGAAGGGACCCCGCCTGGGCTTCAGCTTGCAGGGTGCAGATCCTGGTCCTAAACCCCAGGGATTTAGGTGCTGTGACACTGGCCACGGCACCACCCCACGTAGTCAGTTTTAGAAGCCAAATAAATGTGCTGTATTTAAGACACCAAGTAGAAGCCGGATGCCTTTCTGTATGCATTAGAGAAGAGGAAGGTGGGCATTCGGGTCTGCGGAAGAGGGTCACGATGGCTCGGCGTGAATGTGTGTGTGGAAGCAAAGCACCCCCTTACAGGAAGGAGCTTGCTGTTTGTGGTTTGGGCTGCTCCGTGGCCAAGTACTACGCCAGAGGCCGGGGATTTAGGGGGTGGGGAGAGAGGCAGGTCCTCAATTCCCTTTGGGTCTGTCGGGTCATGTCAGACTTTAGCGGCTGGAGGCGGAAGCTGTTGGGAAAGGCCACAAAAGCACAATGCCAGTCCCTACAGATGAAGCCGTTCTCTTGGATCACGAAGAGGTGAGGCTGCCCTTTCAGAACAGAGAGCCGATGTTGAATAAGAGAAGCCACAGGTGTGTGTTTACTGCCCTACTGCCTTGGGGTGGCCCCTGTTTTGAGAGTGGAGCCCTAAAAGGGCCTGATGGCAGCCTGGCACCTTTCCCTCTCCCTCTCTCACACACAACCGTATTTATTTCTCTTCCCTGCCCACAGGAAACTCCAGCATCACGGCACCGTTCCCTCCCGCCGGCCACCACTACAACCCTGAGTTCAGCCTCCTCCGGTGGTCGCCGACCCCCTTTCCCCGGATCCACCTTCCCGACGACCCTCAGCACCAACACTCTTCCTCCTCCTCCTCCTCGGTGGAGCAGATCTTCCACCTGGTGCCCCCTCCCGAAGAGCTGGCCGCCAGCCTGTGGCACAACGGCGGCCGGCCGGCCTCCCACCACCCGCCCCCCACCCCTCGGCCCTGGGATGGCGATTACGAGACAGACTCCCAAGGGAGGAGGGGACACCTGCGGGCAGTTAACAACCAGTACACCTCCCTTTGACCCAGCGCGACGGGGCCACCCCCCACCCGGCTTTGGCACGAGACTCTTCTGGAACCACATCCAGTATTCCGTATCCCTCTCGGCTGCCTCTAAGAATTTGGTTTTGTAAGATAAGACAGACGGCTCCCTACAGTTTTGTCGCTCTTGAATTAGGCCTGTTCAAGGGCCCGCTTTTTAAGTTCTCCTCCTCCCCACCACCACGACCACCGCCCCAGTCAAAACATTCTTCTTCTCTCTTATCGGTTTTGCACACAACTTTTGTTTTGAGGTTCTTGGGTTTTTTGTTACTACTAGCACCGACAGTATTTTGCAGTGGGTGAAGGCTGCTCTCTTGTTCTCCAGCCCTGCCTTCCTCCTTTGGGAAGGCGTCGGGGACAAGTGAGGAAAGGAGAGAGAGCAGGTCGATCTCACTTGCGTTGGGATGGCTGGTCTGCTTCCCACCCGCTGGCTCTTAAGACGGCCCCCGTGGCCTCATCCTGCCACAGCGCTGCCTTCCTGGCCTGCCATTTCTCTCCCCTCCCCCCACCCCCCACCCCTCCAAGACTCCCTGGAAGGAGGAGGAGCAGGAGCTGGTCCAGTGCTTTCTTCTGCTTCTGGTCTCAGGAGCCTCCTACTAAGGGCTGGGTCACTCCTGTTTACAGATTTACACCACTGTGCCTTATAGCGGGGAAGTAGGGTGGCCCTACGGAATGAGCCCATGATGAGCACTTTCCCCAAACCCTTCAGCTGTTGGCTTCTGTTTTTACTTTTTAAGGTAGTCGCTTGGTTTAAAATAAAGAAGTCACAAATTTCTGCTTCCTCACTACCCAGGCTTATTTCAGCCGGAGTGACTGTTTTTCTCAGCAGTTTTAAGAGGCAAGATTCTGGGGGAAATGGACTTGTGCTTTTGTTCCTGACCAGACACCCAAGTCTGCCCCAGAGGTTGGAAATGATTCATTGCAAAAAGTCCCTTCTTTTTATCCTAATCGGATAGGTTCCCAGGAACAGATTTAAAAGTCAATTGATCAATCAGTCGAATGCCAAATGCTGCTATTTTACTGTTTCGAATGATGGCACTTTTCAGCTATTTATAATGATACTTGTAAGGTTGAACTACGCAGTTATTTAACAAAGTCTTGATGTTTTAAGAGCCACAAATTCATTTCCTTCCTGCGTTATGATGTTTGCATTTCCAAGCTCTGGTTTGTCGTTTTGGATGGTCAGGAAGCCAGTTTTACCCCGAAGGCAAGCGGCAAAGCCTTACCTTGGCCACGCGCCAGCCTCCCACGCCCTTGCTTTTCGCTGGGATGTCATTTTGCCCTTCCAGTTGAGGACAAGTTGGTCTCGGGCTTGGCAAACCATTTGGCAATCTTCTTTGTTAAGTGCGGCGCCTTCTCTCTGGCCCCATTTGGATTCTTCGGCTTGGCCGCCTTCAGTCCAAAGAAGCCACCGAACAAGGGCCGGAGACAGGAGGAGGAGGTCTCGGTAGCCACCCTTGGGGGCGCTTGTGCCGCGGAGGTACGCCCGAAGGGAAGAAGGTGACCCAACCTCCAGTGGGCGCTGGCCATCAGCTCTTGTGCACGCCTTGCCCACAAACAGATGCCACCAGCTGAATCCTCAAGCCCTGCAGGGCTGGGATGACCACAAAAACCATCTGCTGAGAGACCCAAGAGAGGCCCTCCCCAAGCCTGCCTGGCAGCGCCCAAGGGAGCCTCCGTCTTGCTCCACAGATCCGCCCCCGCATCCCCTTGGCTTCCAAACAACCCGCAGGCCAGCCCTCGTGGGCTTTCTGGCACCTGGGAGGTTTCCCTTTTCCCATCAGGTCCACAGCCACCACCTGGGAAGCTGCGGCAAGAACACCACGGAGGTGGACCAGCGACAACCCGCCCTGAGCTATGACGTTCGGTTCCCACAAAGAAGACAAGACAGATCTTTTCTTTCAAGCTTGGGAAGTGCCAGCACTGAGGAGCCAAGGCTGGTTCCACTAAGGACCTGCGGATGCTCCTCTAGCCTCTCACTCACCCCACCCCCCAAAACCACCATGGAGAGCTTCTCCCACCTGTCTGGGGAGGGCTTTTCCTTCTCACCCCCCCCAGTCCCATCCCACATCAAGAAGCAACATGTCCTGCTACTCTGGCAGCTAATAATAGGGAGAGATTATCCGCAGCCCTTAGCATTCCTCTGACATGCACATATGTGTGTGTGGACGCACACGCAGAGCCTACACAATTACTCTCTCTGCCAGAGCTGGCAATAAAAACCCAACAACCCACAACAAAAAAGGAACTTGGCATGACAAGCCCCAAATAACCCAAGCCAGCCCTCGAGAAACCTGCACGAGGCCGGTTGCTTTTGCCAGGCAGACCACAATCGAGACCTCGGCGTGGTAGGAATTATTCCCATTGGGCCGTGCCTCAGTGTGCCTCTTGGTGCGCGGCGGCAGAGGAAAGGGCTCTGTCCTCAGGGAGCAAAGAGAGAAGTCCAGCCGATCGCCGTAACCAGGCTGAGCTTTTTGCAGCCGTGCCTAACTTAAACCTCTCAGCCAGGGTCAATCTCAACAAACAGCAGCGGTGCTTTGTAGCCCAGCTTCCCCGGCAGGATTCACCCACGGCCGTGTGCGGCTCCCGGTCTCCTGCCAGGACCGCCGTCCCTCCTTTCAGGTGGCAGGTGGGGGTGGGGGCAGCCCTCTGGGACTTCCTCCCAAGGAGCCCCTCCCTTACAGAATCAGAACATCACCCCCACGACACCTTCAGCTCCGCTTGCTCTGTCTGCCTCCACCGACAACAGCCCCGCTCTCTTGAGGTTCACGGGGCCAAGGGGTTTTTCAGAGGGAATGGTTTGACGGCAAAGCTACAACGCTGAAGGGCGGTGGGCGCCAGGTTGCAGAATTGCTGGGGACGGCACCTCCCAGAATGCCCTTGTGCTGGCTTAGGGGAAGATTGTCTGGATGCCACAGCCCCAACAGCACGCTTCCCCAGGCTTTGCAAAAAAATTGTTGACGGGCGAATTCAACGTGCAGTTTTTAAAAGGACGTTACCTGCGTGCCGCCGAGGTCTTGCATGCTTGGGCCGGAGTCTGTCTTGCACAACGTAGCCCTGGCTACCGCACAGCAGGAAACAGTGTGGATCCTTCCGTGGCCATCGGCCACGTCTTCCAAAATGCCAGCCATTCGCTACACGAGCCGGAGACTTCCCTGTTGCAGCTGCAAAGCCTTGAAAGCTAATGGATCGACCCGCTTGAGACCAGAGCCAGGAAAAGGGTTTAACCGCTTGCTACATTGCAAAAACACAAGACAGATAGGATCTGGAAAGGGGGAGGGGGAGAAAGCCCCACCTGCGTGTCCTGGTGAATGAAGCCTCGCCTTTCCTACACCTTGTACAGGAGAACTTTTTTCCCCATACATTCGTTTTCTGTATGTACTGTACCTGTAACTTATTCTTGAATACTGCTGAAGTATTACAGGCAGATCGGCTCCTGCACTAAAATAAACTGTTTTAAGATGTTTTCAGCGTTTGGTTCTGTGCTCCCTTTTCTGTCCTCCTCCTTCAACGAGCGCCATACACGTACCTCATCCTATACACCCTAGGAAGTGCTTTCAGAACGAATTCGGCGTCGTTATTTTATAACAAGGAAAAGGGACAGGATTTTGTTTCTTCCGAAAGTGTCCAAGCCCCTTGCTGTCAGTCGAGAGACACTGGCAGGTCCAACTTACCGGCTTTACACGTTACGCTTCCGAGGTCTTTCTACTCGGGTCCCCAACCTGCCCCAAGAGTTAAATCCAATCCTACTTCCAAGTAGAGCAGACCTACTGAGAGGAAAGAGACGTGGCATTCTAAGGGGCTCCTCTCTGGTTGACTTCAGTGGGTCTGCCGTCCCTGGCAATGTCCGTGCGTTCCTTCTCACGGACTCCTGAGCTTGATTTAAATGCGGGGAAAGGTTAAAAGACAGGAACAAACACATAACGCACCAGGAAGAAAAGTCAGTTTTTAAAATGTTTTTATTTTTTTTTAAAGTTTTTATTTTATATTATCTACAAAGTAAAAGTTTCCTCTTAACTTAAAAGTTACACCACTGTCTTGTGACAGAGGCTTTCCCCCTCATCAAACATGATTTTATAAATAATAAATCCATATCTGTTTGACAATTAGAATTTGCTGTTTTGTTTTCCCAATCTTTTCAAGTTTAGTTAGAAGGAAAAAGGGATTTTTTTATGTCTTGATTTTTTATTCATTTATTTATTTTTTATTATTTATTTATTTATTTATTTATTTTTAGTGAGAATAGCAGCAAGAATCACTCTCGTCACTTCTTTCTCTAGCTGAAGAATTCATAACTTTAAAGGGCTGTTTTTAAAAATAAATAGCTTTTCCAGTTTTGTTTTGTTTAGAATTTTCTGCAAGCAAAACTGGGGAACAGGGTCGGTCTTTTGATATTATTACTGTATTATTATTATTATTATCATTGCCACGAAAAACAACAACATGGAATTTATGGAACCGTCCCACAAAGGTTCTAACATGCCTTTAGTCTCCGTCCAAATTCATCCCACTGCAAAGTGTGTGAATTGTTAGCATTCTTTTTGATGTGACAATTTGTTTCCCCTTAAAAACACAAAAAAAGTGAAATACTAGATTCTGTTTTGGGTTTTTTTGTTTTGTTTTTTGTTTCTCTCATTATTGTTTCTGCGCTTCTGAAGATGGTAGAAGCAGGAAAAGGTAGTTATTTTGCCTTTTTTAAAAAAAGGAAAGAATGAAAGAAATCCAGCCTGAGAGTTACTCCAGGTCAGCCTTACAACTGCTGTTGATGATGGGTTTGTACTGGAAAGAGAAATAAAGGAAGACACACAACAGAGAGAGAGAAAGAGACAGAGAGAGAAAATGGAGACATAAGAAAAATATTCTGACATTCACAAAGGCCCTTTCAAAAGCTACTTGGCTACCAGGGACGTCTCAGGACTGCTCTGATCTGCATCAACACTGACAAGGACCCCCTCCGTTGGTCTTTTTCCCTTCCCCTTCCCCTTTCCCTTTCACCTTCCCTTCTATTCTCTTTCCTTCCTTCCTTCCTTCCTTCCTTCCTTCCTTCCTTCCTTCCTTTCCTTTCCTTCCTTCCTTCCTTTCCTTTCCTTTCCTTCCTTCCTTCCTTCCTTCCTGATCCACAAGAAGTGAGGATGAAAAGTGACACACACATCGGTTGGGCTCACCAGAGCCCCTCAGCAGAAGAAACCTCCTGTTTTCACAAGCCTCCCCTCCAACCCCCCCCCCAAAAATTAAAGGCCTCCGCGGTCAGACCAAGGGCCACACGCAGAGAGCGAGCCAAACAATTCCCTCCCATCACGCGGGGGAATCCTACGAGGGCAGGGCTCCCTAGCAGGGCTTCCACCTTAAACGGCACAGGCCCTCAAAGGGACATTTTAAGAGCACGAAGCTGGATTCCTTTTCCGCACCTCCGTGGGCTGATCTGCCTTCTTCAGCGTGGCACACCCTCGGCCTGGCGGATAATCTGCCCGCGAACCTGCCGGTGCCCCGTGGT
The DNA here is from genome assembly GCA_023846285.1 of Phrynocephalus versicolor. Taxonomy (NCBI): domain Eukaryota; kingdom Metazoa; phylum Chordata; class Lepidosauria; order Squamata; family Agamidae; genus Phrynocephalus; species Phrynocephalus versicolor. Next base: position 178,933 of record JAHTLZ010000019.1, on the reverse strand, counting down.
CAGCCCACCACGGCTGGTGTCTTTGGCTTCCTGCTTCCCCCCCCCCCCCCCCCACGGGTCGTCTCGTGGCCGCCCGGGCGCGCAAGCTCACCTGAAGGGTGCGTCATATAGGGGAAGTGTGCGGCGCTCGAGACTGGAATGTGGGGCAGCGCGCTTTGTGCAGCCAGGGCGGCTTGGGCGCCTCCGGGTGGCGGCTGAGTCGTCATGAGCATCATGGGGGGGTGGGCCGTCGGGTGCGAAGGAGCCATGCCGGATTGCACATGGGCCTGAAACATTACAGGTTGTGAGTCGAGAGATCACATTTCCAAAAATGTTGACACCATAGATAAAAAGTCTTTGGAAACACGGGGTGTGTGTGGGGGGATTTCTTTTTTCACAAAGTTTCCAGACATTTTACATCTCTAGTAGCGAGCAGAGTCTTGGCTGCAGTATTGCAATCTAACCACGTCACTCATGTTAGAGAGCAACTATGAGTTGTATTTTCTGTGGCAAACCAGGAATGGTAACCACACCCCGAGAATCTCTTTGAGGCCCCGTCCCAGCGATCGCGGGGGGGGGGGGGGTGTCCTTGTTACCTGGGGGAGGTGGGCCATGTGCGGCGGGTTGGTGTAGGCCGGCTGGACGTGGGAAGGATGGATGGCGAACACCGTCTGTTGTGCCGTCGGGAAACTGCTCTGCGGAGACTGGGTGTTGGAGCCGGGGTTCATGGAAGGAGGGGTCGGGGCGAGACCGGCGTGGTAAATGGTGGGCTGCTGCTGAGCATTCGTCAAGTGGAGGGCCTGAGCGGCCTGATGCTGGTGGGGCTGCAGAGGTCGAGGGAAAGAGGAGAAACAGAGGAGAACTTGGGAGGCAAAGCGGCGGGTGGTGGTGGTGGTGGTGGTGGAGGAGAGGAGCAGCAGCAGCCCAAATGGCCTCTGCCACAGGGTGGTTGTCCCTGATCCGACCTAGTGCTCGGGGGGACCCTTACAAGGCTCAGTGTTTTGCTCCGGGCGCTGCTCTTACCTGCACTGGGCTGGGCGCGGGGTGGCTCCCCCCATGTTGGCTCTGCTGCTGCCCGGTGGGGGTGGCAGAAGGCTGCGGGTGCGGATGCAGTGGCGCGCTGGGGTGGGCATACTGCTGGGCAAGAGAACCGGTGGAAACTTGGAAGGAAAGGAGAGAAATCAATAAACCGACCAAGAACAGGCACCCAGTTCAGAGAAGCACCTGCCTGGGTGTTTTGCACGTAAGAGCAGGCTCCAGAATCTGCACGGAAAGCCTAGAGCTTTTGTGGCTCTCCTTACGAGTTACTTGATGACGGTACTCGATTCCCCTCCAGCATGGCGTGGACACAGTTCTCCTTTTTATCAAATTACAATGCCAGGGAACCCTGCCCCTCCCTACCAATGAAGGACTCTGGAACAGCTTTCCCCCCCAAAAGGTGAATTTTGCAAACTCGGGATGCATCCCTGACAAGCTCGATCATTGCAGGACTAGCTGGCTTCTCCCTTCTCCTTCAAAAGGAAAGCGGGACAAAGCGAACAACAACCCAGGGTTGGCATTGCTACTTTGGGGCTTCCACTCAAGACCCCCTTTTCCTCCCCAGGCTGACAGTGGGTGGGTGCCAAACTCCCCCATCGCTGCACAAACAGCAGCTGTAGACTCAAGGGATGGCCGGGGATAGAGGGGGACCAGGGCATTTGGGTTCTCTGCTCTGGATTTTTATATCAACATATCGGCAAGAGGAAGAAGCAAAGGGGGGGGGGGAAAGGCATATAAAAGCTTTTGAGAAAGGCCAGCAGAAAAAGCAGTTGTGCCCTGAACGGCCCCCTCCCAAGGGAAACTGCAAATCAAAATCAAGCACGGGGGGGGGGGGAGGAGGGGAGAACCCACCCAAATAAACACCCCCTTAGATTCAGCATGTAGCAAATGCAAGGGCTTCACACGGGTTCCATGGAATCGGGCTGGAGTTAAGCACGGCCACGATCACTGCCCGTCCCTGCCAGACCCAGTCAGGAGGGTTCTGCCGGCTTTCATTCATCGGACGGGGTAAGCAGGCAGAGCGCTTGACTTGGTGCAAAAGTGCTTGGAGCAGCGCAAATCACGTGTTCTAAAGGTACAGCGGGTTCCGATGCGCCAAGCAGGATCTCCTGAAAGGAAACTGGCTTGTGGACCGGGCTGGGATGCACCAAACCCAGCTTGACGACAGGTGGGCTCCTCTTCTCCCAACCGGTCATGCTTCCTTGACCATACCGTCAACCCCCAAAGGTCTCCTCCTCCTCCTCCTCGTCTACGCCAAGGACAGAACCTGGAGCACATCCTCTCTCCTGCCTCTGACCTGACCGGGCCAGGTAGCGACAGAAATCCACTTGGTCTTCACACTGGATTCCCCCTAAGCTGTCTTGCACCTCACAATGAACATGTCGCTGTGGAAGAAGCAAATGGAAGAGGCCGCAACCACGCAGGAGAATCCAACGCCGCCACCTGCCAGATTTAATTCACCTTAGCCGGTACTTTAAATGTCTTCTCCCTTGCGCTTACTGTTCATGAAGCCGGTGGCATGTCATCTGCGCGGGCCTCCTTCCCTCTCAAAGCCGGGTCTTTCAGAGGGCAGAGAAGAGCATTTTCTCTGGGCAACCCCCTTCTTCGTCTCTGCAGACTCCCCCTCTTCCTTCCTGTGACCCTGCAAAAGCCCTAACCTGCCTTGCCTTGAACCAAGAAAACCCTGCAGGCGTGACTGTGGTCCACCGCAAAACAGACAGCCCCACCGACAACAGGGGGAGAACCTGTGCCCTCCGAAGCAAAAGGTCGAGGATGGACACACAAGTGGGTGTGAGTCTTTCCTCACTGATGGTGCCTATCAGTTGTCCAGCCTGCCTGCGCTGCCTCCCCCCAAAAGAGACAAACGTCCCCGATTTAGCTCCCTGCGTCTCCCACTTGTAGCCCAGATTGTCTTGATTTGGGGGCAGGTTTGGTGCAAAGGCCGAGGCCGTGAGGTCCAGCAAGCCCGTTCCGCCGACAAGATATTCTTTGCAAAAGTGGTTCACGGTACAAAATCAACAGTTAGTACGAAAAAACAAAACAAAACCCAAACTCACTGGCAAAGTAGAAAGAAGGGCCTGTTTCCTTGCTGTAGGGTATTTTGGGACATGCTGAATTTGGAAAATAGAAAGGGAAATTAGCCACACAAGGAAAGCACCAGTTCCAGTCTTCTGAAGAGGTTTAACAACAGTCAGTGATTTGTTTCCATGAAAAAACCCATTTGCAGTTAGAAACGTCTTCCACTGAAGACAGCTGATCAAGATCCACATTAAATGTGTTCATTAATGAAGGCATTACACATTCCATTAAACAGCCCCAACAGTTTAAACAAAGGGGGGAGGGTGGGAATCCAAGGTGATCTGACAGATTTGTAGCAAAGACACATGAATTTGTTTGGATGACAACCCCAGAAAACTGGATTTCCCCAAACAGGCACAGCCCCCTTCCCTTCCAAAAACTGCAGACTCATTTCCAGCAGAGAGAGAGAGACAGAGAGAGAGAAACGCTCAGACAGGAGAGAAAGAGGAGGGGGGGAACTAGACACAGGAAAACGCTGATAAATTCAAAGCAGAAATGCTCGGAAATGAACCTCACAGGAGTTTATTATTATTATTATTATTTGAACAAGTCCCAACCCCTCCCCACAAGTCCAGAGGCTCCCCGACACTATTTACTATACGGAAGGGACTACAGAGAATCATAAGCTGGTGGAGAGCCCAGAACCCAATTCTGGGTTAAGAGTACATAAAAATGTACCCGGAAAGACTAGCGCCTTGCCTCTATGGAACGGCACTGTGGAAAAAAGAAAGTGGAAAGCTACAAGGGCCTAGCGGCCTACCCGGGTGAATTTCCACGTGCAGGTCAAAGTCATGCATCTACCAAGGGGCCCAGAGTGACAAACCTGGATTCTGAAAAGGAACGAAGATGACACGATGCTAGTCTAGGGCAAAGACCCAAGCGGAACAGAAAAAAAAATCAAGGCACAGGGGCTTATAATGTTTAATTGTACTTGGTTTCTTCGTGTCTCTAGCTATGAAATGAAAACCTGGGGTGGCTCTCAGCGTTTTCTAAAACACGAGCGGCTCCTCTTCTCTCAACGCCTCAGCGAGCAGGCCCTGCTAGTCACGAGGGAAAGAGTGGCGCAGAGGGGTCAACCCAGAACCCAAAACGTCTCCTACCATACATCGTGTGCGTCTGCTCGTGCGCGCCGTAATGCGTGGCGGTGGAAGGAACCAAGCCGGCCTGCGGGTGTGCCGGGGGCGCCATCATCCTCGCGTTGCCCTGTATGACAGGGCTATAAATGTGGGGATGCTGTGTTGGAAATTAAAAAGAGAGGGAAAAAAAGGAGGTGGCGTGAAGAACGACAAGCAAGGAACGGGTTCCTTCAGGTAGTTTTGCAGGGACAAATTTCTCAAGCCCCTCGCCAGGGATCTCAGAAGGCTAGGAAGGCATGTTCACGGCACAAGGACAACATCCGGACACGGATTTTAAGTGCCAAGGCGGTGTCTTCAGACAAGTCCCGCCATGTGCTGGCTGAGGGGAGGATCGATGGTGGAGCAGACAATGCTCGCCCACAGCATTTTACCTGATTCTTTATTTAAGGGTCACATTAATGACCCCGCAACTCCCCTCCCACTCTAGGTTACAATAACTTGGCAAAGGAATAAGCCAAGCCAAGAAAGAGAGAGAATGAGAGAGAGGACTGGCTTCAGATCGCCCAGTGGAAGTTGAAGAGCAATGCTTTAGGGACTACAACACCCAGAATCCCCCATTGGCTCGGCTGGATGCACGAGAATCACATCACACTGGGTCTCTACTGAGATGCATTGTCCTCCCCCCCCCCCCGCCGACAACGCTTCCTAGGGGGTGGACGAGCAGTTCAGCACCCCAGCAGCAAGGAAGGAACGCGAGGGCCCGGCTGGGGGGGAGGGGGAGGGTGGAGGAAGGAGTACCTGAGACTGGTAGTGTGGCACGTGCTGGACGAGAGGCTGGCTGGGGAACTGCTGGGGGCTGTAGGTGACGTACTGGGCAGAATATGCCGGCGGCGTCGCCACGATGGGAGCCCCGGCGGCCGAAGCCGGATGCATCATGGCGTTCTGGTGGTGCTGATCCTGCCGCTGCTGGGGCAGACTGGACACTGCAAGGAGAGCGCAGGAAAGAAATGGGATGCCCACCTTAAGGAGGGCCTCTCCCTCTGCCCTCCCGCCATCATCACACCACCCAGGGAGAGACGGCGCCAACCAGGCTCATCTCTAGAGCCTATGCCAGAGACACTTAATTCTTATTTGTTTGCTTGTTTGATTAATAGGCCCCCCTTCTTCCCTCAAAAAAGTGGACTCAAGGTGGCTCGTAAGATTAAGAATGGAACTGAAAACACAGTAAGTTAAATGTTAAAATACAAATGATACCCTCATTGAAATACAACTGAATAATTAGAAACAAGCATACATTAAAAACTATCTTAACCTGAAATACAGAATGAGTTAAGGGAAGGGGAGGCAGTGCTTGTTGGGGATTGTAGGAACTGTAGTCCCGAGGAAGGGCGGGGGAATCCTTTCCAGCTCTGGGTGGGCCGTGCAGTCGGGTAGAAAGGCAGTGCAGCAACGCAAACCAAGCTTGAACGGACAGGTGTAGCACCCTGACTGCTACGAGATTTTTTGCTTCTAACAGTTAATGTTGTATTCTTCTGGATGGATGGATGGATGGATAGATGGATGGAAAGAGAGCATCTCATCGCTCTGTGGAAGAGTATGGGGTAAGACAAGAGCCCATTTAATTTTTTTAAAGGTATGGACAGTGTCACAGACCTTATATCTGACCATAACAGCCAGACGAGGACAGTGGTTCTAACTGGTCTGCTCAAAGCTTATTCCACAGTTAATTCTTTCAGGGCTTTTTGCTTCTTTATAGGCCTTTTAATTAACTAGCAGCCTGAGAGGCAAATAAAGTGATGGGATTTCGAGACGGGGGTGGGTGGGTGGGGAGAGATGGGCACATCTTAGATAAGGCGGCTGGTTGGGAAAGGGAGGTTTACTTGATGGGTAAAACATTGCTAGTCCTCAAGGGATTAAAAACACAAACAAGGCAAAAACCATACTTCCACCTGAAAGGGGGAGAGGGATTCAAGAGCATGCAATGCTGTATTTATTCTCACCTTTACCTGCTCTATAGGTCTTGGCCTGGTTGACTGGCATCGGGGTCATGGGAATGGGGTAGAGAGGCTGGAAGGGGTGGGGGGAGGGAGGAAAGACAGCTGAGCATTAGAGAGAAGGCTCACACAATCCCCCCCTACTCCCACCCCCCCCTCCATGTAACGTAAGCCAAGGGCACAAGTTTTGCTGGCTCATGGCTGCCACTCTGGCAGGACAGACCGTTGGTGGGCAGAAGTCGAGCTTTTGGTAACAAGGGGCCACTTTCTGTTTGGGTTTCTGGGCCCCTGCCTTGCAAAAGAAGCCGAGGCTTTGTACACCCCGACGTGTTCCCCTTTTGGGGCCTGATGAATTCCTCACAGCTGTGGTGCCACCGCAGTAGGTGACCCTTGGGCTGACCAGGCCCAGCCCTGATTGGCTTTCAGGTCAGGGAAGAACCAAGTGGAAAAGGGTACCCTTAGAGGTGTCTCAGGTGGTTTGAAAACACACCTCTCCTGGTTCGGGTCTCAGATCAAACCGCGGCGTGCCACAGGTACACACACAAACGCCCAAAGAAATTTACCATTAGGCCGTGAGACTCAAGATACGGGAGAAGGCTCACAAACCACCGGGTATTCCTCTGATCTTCTAACATTATGAAGCAGGTCTTTGTCTTAAGTGAACTAACTGTGCTGGTAAACACAGAGCAAGCTGGCGACGCTCACTCCCGCCTTCTGCATAACAACGCAGAATGCCTCTGTTGCTGTACTTCTCACCCAGGCTATTAGCAAGCTGGCCTGAAGTCGAGAAGCAGGTGGAGAGGGCCTGGGCGGGAGGGAACCGGATCAAAATATTTGTCGGAGAAGGGCCTAAAAATAAGCACCTTACTCAACCCCCCCCCCACCGCGCATGTGTTCTCTTAACTAGATGCCAACTGCTGGAAGACATAAACTGCTACTAGGCATTGGTATTTTTGGAAGGCTGGAGACAGCAGGGGGGAAAGACTGAACTTGACCACTAGGTAAACCAGATTTTCCTCTAAGGGCTGCCTTCCAATTGATCAAGTCAAAGATTTATTGCTTAACCAAATATCAAACAAAACCAGACCCAAAGCCAAACAAGACAGCAAGAGACTTTTTTTTTAAAGGGGGGGGGGAGGCAGCTCAGCACACATTTTTGGGAAAGATTTTTGCAAACTTTTGTAAGTGAACTCAACTGTGCTGGTAAAACAATGGTAACCGCTGCGTCCCACCATATTAAAAAGGAGCAACTTTGGATAAATTGTTGGTGACTTTTGGATGAGTCACTCTTGTCCTCTGATGCTTGCCGTGTTATGTGCTCAGCCTCACAGAAGGGGGGAAAAGCAAGTGCATCTTTATGCCATTCTGGGAAACACAACACAACAACTTGGCCTCACAAATCCTTTGGCGGGAGATTGTGCGGTGTCACCGTGGCCTAACTTGCCTAAAAACCTGCCAGGTGCGGGATCTTTCCACCTCCCTACTGACAGCCACAGGGTCGAAACTTACTGCATTTTTCCCTTCTATAAGATGCCCCGTGTATAAGACCCCATGCATAAGACGACCCCCCCCACACTTTTCAAATACAAAATTACAGTTTTGCAACCACACCCTTCTGTCCTCATCTTACTTCTGTGTATAAGACAACCCTCAATTTTTAGTCTAACAACTTTACGCTACAATATTGTCTTATACACGGGAAAATATTATACTTTACTCTAACATCACGGGCCTCCCAGGTCAGGAAAGATGAAATACAGGGTAGATCACACCCCGAGATCTGGGGCTCCCTTCCAGCCGTAGAGTCTCTGATGCAGAGAGAGGGACTGGCATCCTACTCAGGCATTAGCGATGCAGAAAAGATTTCCCTACAGAGAGGATAACCCCGGCCCCCCCCTCCTCTGGAGCCGGACTCCCCCCCTCCCATACACCTTCTTCAACGCCTGAATAAGGCTGTGGTGGTCTCATCATGCTGGTTGCCTCCTTGGCACCAGTGTCCTCTGCGCTGCCTAACCACTGCCTGCCCACCGAGTTTCAAAGAGGTCCGCCCCCCCACCTCACATGGGGGGGGTTGTCACGTGCAAAAACAGGCTTTGTTCTGACCTGAACGCCTGGGCTGACGGGAACAGGGTACATCATGTTGGGAGCGAAGCAGACTGGCTGTGTGTAGACCGGCGTGGGCTGCTGCTGGTGACCCACCATGGAAGGGCTGGGCTGAGCTTGTGGGCGGGGTGACGTCGGCGTCGTAGAAGGCTTAGGCTGAAGGGGGGGTGGATTAAAAAAAAAAGGAAGGAAGGTCGGCGCAGAGGGAAAGAGGCGAAGGGAGACACGGCGGCCGAGTTAGAAGCAAGCACCGAGCAGGTGGGGCCATCAATACCTCCGAGGAATTCCCCCAAGCAAGGACCCTCTTGTGACGCTGTTTGTTCAGGCCTCCTTAGGACAGGCTCAGGGAAGGGAGGGAAGGAGAGGATCCAGGCAGCCGTGACTCACCTGAGCAAACGACCGGGGGTTGAACTCCTTTGCGTTTGGATTCAGGGTGGATTTTCTCACTTGGCTTAGGAATGGAAACAGAAGGAAGAGGCACATGGGACGGATTCAGCGTAACACCCCGGGACTTCCCACCACCACTATTCATTTCACACACACCCTGCTTTGTATTCCCCCCCCCTTCTTGTTTTTTTTGGAGTGAGCATGTTACACATCCTTCCAACTCTTAGTAGAGAAACAACCAGCGGTGGCTTCTCTGTACAAAACATGCTTCCCTGGATAATTCACCCACGACTTGATCCTTGAGTTCGGAGAGAAAGGTCGTCTCTCAAACTACAATTGCTCCCAAAAGATTTTTTTTTTTTTAAAGGAAGGGAGAACATTCCAGCAGCTCGCAAGGGGAAAGGTGGTGGGAAGCAAACCCCCCCAAATTTCCAGAAAATACAATATGATATTTTAAAGCCCAGAGTTCAGTTCCACAACATCACAGGAGCGGCTTGTGTCAAAAATGTAAAACGGAAGCAGGGCGCGCAGGAGAACACGGCAAGGACGGCAGGGCCTTTTAAACGAGCCAGGCCGCCAGGATTACTCACTCGGTGGGGTCCTTTTTGTCCTCTTTGTCCTCCTTGTCTTGCTTTCCTCCGGGCCCAGAGGTCTGCACCCCTTGCGACGTCACCTCGGGCCCACGCTTCGGCTCGGCGCTGCCGCTGGTCGGCGAAGCACTCGGACTGGTCGGCTTGCTGCCGCCGCCGCCGCCGCTACCAGAGGTGGCACAGCTGCTGCTGGTGCTGCCACCGCCCCCGGTTTCCGGGGCAGAGTCTTTGCCCCCGGAGTCTCCTGCGGCTTTCTCCTTCGGCGCATCTCTCGGTTTTTCAGCCTCTCTGGTTTTGCTCAGCTGCTGTTCCACCGTTTCTGGGGAGGAGCTTGGTTGTAACTGTCGGGGAAGGAGAAAAGAAAACATTTGTGTCTGTCTTGGCAAGTGTTTCTTGAACGAAGACAAAAGCGAAAAGGGTGCCGTCTATTGCAACAAATCTGTTGCATTCCCTGGAATCTGAAGGATATTATCCCCCCCCACAAAAAAAAACTATACATAAAACCACGCAAATATGTAGGGACACCAAGAATTCAGATTCTATCCCAGTGCACCTAGGACATGAGTAATTTTTCTCTTTGTGATGAGTACAGCCCCAAACAACCCTTAAAATGTACTTCTAAAAATATCTGGAAACACCACACAGGTATGTTCCTCAAACAGCTCGAGCTGGCTGTTCTTTGTGCGTCGTTGGGGGTCCCATGAGGGTCCCTCTGCCTTGTTCTGCGGGGCAGAAGACCCTTGATCTCAAGGCGGGAGAGACCTGAGTGAACCCTGGTGTACATCGTGCCTTTAAACCATGAGCAGCAGCAAGCAAAACCAGAGCACAGAGAGAACTCCTAGTTCCCTCAGCTCCTTGCCCTCTGGAGATGCCAGCCACAGAATCTGGCAAAACGTCAGGAAGAAAAACTTCCAGAACATGGCCAAACAGCCCGAAAAACTCACAACAACTAAAACCAGAAGCATTTTGACACCCCTGGGGCAATAAATCTTGGCAGGTTTTAATATTGACATGAATACTGATTGGACCTGCCTTAGATGTGTTATCTACCCTATCCCGTGCCCAAGGTCCAAAGTGGAATGCATCACCTGGCCTGGACAATGAGAATGCAAAGAGAGAGAGAGAGAGAGAGAGAGAGAGAGAGGTTTTCCCACCACCACCCGCAACCTCTGATTAGCACAGGGTATTTCCGGGTATTTCCGCCCCTTTGGTCATGCAGTAACATTTCCTGAAGCAGCCAGGACACGATCAAACTGCTGACGCCAGCACTTGCTGCTGAATTCAGCATTTCCTGAAACGTTTCTGACTTCAGAGCAAGAGATAAAAGCAAATGCTTCTTCCACGGAAACAAAAAAAGCGACACTCGTGTGCTTAATTAAGCTCTAGGACGCCCTCTCGTTGTGAATGATCTCAAGACCTCCCCCAAACCGTTTTTAAAAGGAAAGAACTTAGATATTGGGTTCATTTTACCTCTTGTCAGTGACCACACTTACCCTAAAGTCGTTCTTGAACTTTTTCAAATCGTCAATCTGCTTTCTATGTTCTAGAACGGCCGGGGAGACCCCTGGCGGAGAAGGTAAATCATGTCATAACTGATCAACGGCAAGGAGCAAGCTGAATATGTGTGTGTGTGTGGGGGGGGGAGATGGAGGTACAAAGCAAAGCAAAGCAAAATGTTCTGCTTATATACTGCCCCATACCTGGGCGGTTTACAGTTTTTTAATTACAGTATGCAGGCTACACATTGCCCCCCTGCCCCCCAGCAAGCTGGGAACTCATTTTACCGACCTCGGAAGGATGGAAGGCTAAGTGAACCTTGAGCCTGCTACCGGGGATTGAACCCCAGGTCGTGAGCACAGTTTTACCTGCAGGACAGGCATTTCACCACTGCGCCATGAGGCTGAAACAGAACACTCCTAAGCCAAGCTGAGGTTCTAACACCGGAGTCCAGACGGAGCGCTCTGTAATTTGGAGCGCTCCCTCAACTGCCGAGAAGACACAAGGAATAAAGCTCCTTCACGGGACTTGCAGCCATCACAGAGAGGCCTCAAGCGCACGTGTGTGTGTATGTGTGGGTATTAAGCTGCTGAAGCAGCAGAGACATGGGGTTGGAAACCAAGTGTTTTTTTCCTTCCCCTTTATTTATTGCCATCGTGTGCCTAAAGACATCTGAGGTTCCAGGCCACGGGGTTATTCCCAACCCTCTCAGACTGCTCAGGCAGCACAGAAATTATGCCGTCCCTTGTTGCCAGGTCACACCGAGACGTCTTGTAGCGTTAAGCTCTCAGAGGACAACGTAGCCTTAATCAGAGCTGCGATTCGGTTGGAAAATCTAGATTTAAGTTTTGGGGCTGGGAATTATAGCCGTGGTATCCAGAAAGCAACACTCCCCAAAGCTCAGGACTTTCAAGGTGGGCTCTATTTTTTCCCCCTTCTTGGAAGGCGGGGTAAAAATACTGGACAATAAATAAAAATAAATATTCAGATCAAGAAGAAGGAGAAAGGTCTGCAAAGTAGAAAACATTTCCCTCCCGTGGGTCCTTCCCTGTTTCACAGCCCGCACAAGCAAGCAACCCAACAGCAGGGGCCCATTTTATTCCAACAGGGTTACAACTCAACAACCCCCTACCTTTGCATTCAGTTTTGCTAAAACTAGGAGACATTTCATTTGGCTTCAGAGGTTCCTTGGTTCCAGCAGGCGACGGACTCGGCCTCTGGTCCTGAAGCCTTGGCTCTTTAGCTTAAGGAGGGAAGCACAGAGTGAGCCAAAACAAACCCTTTTGAGCATCCGTGCTCTGAGCACTTTAACGGCATTAGATATCACAAGCAAATGGGGGGGGGAGGAGGGACACCTGAAGAATTCACAGAACCCAGAAGTCTGTAAAAGCACAAGCTGGCCCCCCCCCCCCCCCCCCCACCAGACCGAGCTCTGGATGTTTCTTCATTTCCCATAAAGGAAACAAATGTACCTCCTGGCTCTCAAATATATATATATATATATTGAAAAACCATGCTAGATTCTAAAATGTTACGCTGAAGGGCTTTGCAGGTTAAATTAATATTGTTTCCTCGAAAACAGACAAGAGAACTCTCTGGTTGGTTTTTAAACTACTGCACATTTTACTGCAATGTAACTCTAATCTGATAAATGTGTGTGTGTGTGTGTGTGTGTGTGTGTGTGTGTGTGTGTGTGTGTGTGTGTGTGAGGAATCCATCAAGAAAACAAACGTACATTCAGAAACTAATTTAGATATTGTTGAAGGAATCAGCTTTCTTCTGTGTAAATATTTCTCTCTCGCACACACACAGAGGAAATTGACAGTAGATAAAAGCAAGCCTAACGCACACCACAAAACGCACAGGATAACTGCACACACCAATCCCTTGGACAAAGAAACTTAATGAGCATGACAGATCTCTGTGTTTGTGCTCTGACAGGACGCAGCCAGTTTAGGGGCAGGGTTAGGCCTTTTTTTTACCTTCAGCAGACGGGGTTTCCGCTCTGTGGGAGGCGGGACTGGCCAGGGTCGGAGAGGCGGCGGAAACAGGGGTGGCTGCGGCCTCCGACGGAGTGGAGCCAGCTTGAGGAGAAGATAAAGCTGGGCCCGAGGGCACCCCGCCCGCGCTGCTCTGCCTCGGAGACCGGGGTCTGTGCGCTTTTGGAGATGACCTCGTAGCTAGGGAGAAAAGAAAAGATACCCACTTGCAAAGCTTCACAGCTGTTGGGCTCTAAGAAAAAAATGAAACCCAACGCCATGCCTAGGCGGAGCTTATTAAACAGTTTGCAAAAAAAAAAAACCCACTTCCCTTCCTGAGAAATTCCCCAGATTTTTTTCTGGTGCAATCTCCCTCCCGCACCAGCCAATGGATGCTTTAAGGTACAATCAAAGCTCCTTGCTGTGGAAAGTGGAGTTTATGTAACCGACTGCACTGAAGAAGCAGGAGTTTGCAAAGACCGAGCTTGTGACAAGTTCAGATCACCAGCGGCCAAGCACAACTTCTACTGAGGAGGAGAGCGGAAACCCCCTTTTGGGGCATGCGCTTGGCTCCCAATGCCTCGATTTAAGTGGCAGCGCTGGAGGGGGGGGGAGAGATGTTCAGCTGGATGCGAGCATTCAGAGCTATTTAACTGGGGAGGCGGTTGAGGTCCAGCCCGAGGGCCCGGCATGAGACGCCTGCCTGTTTTTGCTGCTGCTTCCAATCCACCTCAAAGCGGAATGAGACTTAAGCATGCAGTTCAGGAACCGAGAAACACGGGGCTAAGAGAAGGCACGGGAAACGTGGCTTCCCGTGGAAGTTTTGCTTACCTCCCATGACCACGGACGACCACGTTCCCCCGGAAGAGCTGCCTCGGGTGGACGAAGCCACGCTGGCTTCCCCCGACACGTTGTGGGAGACGAATTCTAAGCCGCCCGAAATCATGCCCCTCCCTGCCGAGACTCGGTGGCCACGAGGGTGCCGCTGGGCCTTCGGGGACATCCGCGGAGGTCCTAGAGAAGGCAAGAGAGGCACGCAGACCCTCAACGGGGATCGCCACGTAGTGCACACACACACCCCGTTCCTCCTCGACCACCTTCTGTTAATGCCACGGCTGCAACATCTTTTTAGGTCACATTATATGTGCCGGGTTAGAAGATTGTTCCTCCGAACGCCTCCTGTCTGCGCATGCCGCTGAAAACAAAATGGAAGGCAAGCCGAAGGCAGCTCAGATGGTGCAAAACGACTTTTGCCCCTGTGTCTCGGGGCCCAACGATTCTCGCTCAGTTCCTATAAAATCTGACTGTTCGGGGAGAGTCCCACCTTGGCGTGACCCGACACGGCATCAGCCAGCTGTGCTGGACTACAACCTCCATCACTCTCCACCCAACGGTGGCACAGATGGGAATGCTGGAGGTTGTCGTCACTGCATCCGGAGAATAACAGATTGGGGGAGCCTGTTCTCTTTCGCTACAAACAGGCAACACTGGGAAAATAAAATGTCAAAAAAAAAAAAAAAACCCACCCCAGTTACTACAGGAGGGACATAAAACTGAGCTATTGGGTTTTCAATGCTCATTATTTTCCGTTCTCTGTACACTATGGACATTCTAAATTTGCCTCGGAGTTTACTCATCCCCAAGTATTTTAGAGTCAAGAAGTCTCTTAGGCACAAACAGCCCAGCAGCGTCTGTTGACAATATTCGCCAAGACGGCACAGGCACACCACGCACAGGAGAAATCCGGAAATGGGCCTGTAACTGCTGGCAAGGTTCAGTCCACAAGTCCGACACGGTTGAACCCAAATCCCCTCCTGAGAAGGGAGAATTAAAAGTCTCCCAATCTATTAAACAGACTAAACCAATCACAACGAATTCAAACAAGCTGCGCCACGAAGGCCCCCCTCTTTCTCATTTCCCTCGCTCGGCCACAACCCCCTGTAAGGACTCTGCAACGGACATGGTTGTTGTATTTGGTTTTGACTCGTTTGTCCTCTGCTCTGGTAGGATTTCAGGACCATCCGAGCCTAAACTGTCTATCAGGGGTCACCGTGAAACTACGGACGTACAACATACATGCACGCACACATCCCAACGCCGCTGACAAAAGATTTCGGGTGGGAACATGGGCTTCAGAATCACAGACCCCTGCTACAGGCCTGGATCTTCTGAGCGACCCCCCATTTTCTCCTCTCTGGCCCACAGAGGAAACATGGTTAATACCAATCCAGGCTTGTTTGTAACAAAGGACATGAAACCAGGTTTAGATCACGGTTAAAAGTTAGTTAGCTAAGATGACACTGAACCTTTTAAAGGTCGTGCCAAGGTAACCACCAGACACTAGGAAACGTGACTTCCTCGTGGGAAGGCCGGCTTGTGGATTTCTGGAAGCCGTACGGCAAAGATATACCGTTTCCAAAAGTGTCTTTAATGGAATGGTTATTGGCTATACATGTCGAGAGGAGAGGCTGTGAACTCAAAGCGTGGCCAACCACAGGCTTTGCAAGGCATGGAATTTTCACACCCAAAGGAAAGCCTGCTCTGGTGTGTTCTGTGCTAAGTATTCCCTTGAAAAACAAAACAAAACAGGAATTTAAAAAAAAACGGTTAACAGAAATGGCTCTATAATAAAACTAAAACTTTTCCCCCCAAAATAAATAAAACCTTGTAACTCACAGGAGGAAGGGAAGGGAAGGGAAGTGGGGGGAGGGAGGGAGGGAGGGAGGGAAAAGGACACAAATATGACGGAAAAAACAACAACAACTCGTGAACCAATGAAACGGTGGTATTTGGTACCTTCTGAAGACATGCGTTTAGGCATAGTAGAGGCAGGCGCCGGAGAGCCATGAGCAGAGGGGTGAGACGGGGGTCTGGAGGGCGGCCGCGAAGGGGGCCTGGAGGGCGGCCGCGTAGGGATGCCCGCCCAAGGTGGAAGAGAGGTGGTGGGACCTGACTGGTAGCCAGAAGGTGGGCGAGAGGAAGGAGGTGGGCAAGGCGAGGATGGCCAGGGAACACCTGACAGAACAAATGAGATGAAGGAAAAAAGCATAAAAACTAAAGGAAGGAAGAAAAGAAAAAAAAATAATATATATATATATATATATGCGGGTGGGGAAAACAGGGAGGGAAGTGCTGAAAAAATGACAAAAATGATTTCTCATACCTTTTTTTAACCTATTGGAGATTTCTTTTTCCCCTCCTCCCTTATAGACTTTTACCATTTCAAACACTGGTGATTTCCAACCTTATTTTAGGACCGAGCGGTTTTTAGAGTGGCCATCACAGTAAAGGTGAGGAGTTTCCACCCCCAATGGGTTAAATTCAGGGTTTAGGGAGGCGGCTGTGAGGACGGCAAGGCAGCGCCAACTGGTCGGACGCTCTGCATGCAATGGGCGGCCTCTCCCTTGACACGGCGCCAGCGGAGGGAGGGAAGCTCAGACGTCGGCCCCTGGGGAAGCAGGTCTTTCCTACGGTGGCCCATAGCGAGATTCCATCGTGGACGTACAGCCGCCCGGACTGTCTATTTTTTTCACGACCCCGCTGGCCGGCCTATGCCAGCCACCCTTTGGGGAGGGAGGGAGGGGAAAGGGGGGGGTCGGCTTTTTAGCCTGCCCAGCACACAGGCAGCGAGGGAAAGGCACAAGGAAAGCATGCAGCCCAGGCAGGTAGCTCATCCTGAGTCCGTTTTCACGGCCTTCTTGAGACTCCTGTCCTAATGCTGTGAAACCAAACTGAAAGGGGGGAAACCCTGCCACACCTCATTTTGTTCTGTAGGAAGAACACCACACCCTTCCATGTTGGCAAAGCGCAACTCAAAAATGCCTTTGAACCACTTCCTTAAAACAATATTTTTTAAAAAACAACAACAGTAAAGCATATGGCTTATATACTGTCTCACGGTGCATGAAGCATGGTCTTCGGTGCTTTATAATTAAATTAGGCAAGGCAACACATTGCCCACCTGCTCAGCCTGCCCGCTGGGCACTCGATTTACCGCCCTCGGAAGGATGGAAGGGTGAGTGAACCTCGAGCTGGATACCTGAGATTGAACTCTGAGTAGTGAGCAGAGTTTTGGCTGCAATGATGCAATTTAATCACTGTGCCACCGGGTTTAGTTTCTACCAATCTATCTCTTTGTGCAGGATCCAGAGCAGACCATAAGATGAAATTAAAACAGGCACAGAGAAAAATAAGCCCCTTCTCTATTCCAGGCAGCCAACAACAACGGACGACTATTTCAGAGTGCATGATGTGTTACGCAGAGCCTGACAGCAGGTTTAAATGGCGTGAATCACTCAAAGGGAGCCTAGTCAAAGAGGAAGCTGCTACACTGGCTAACCTTCTATCCCCTCCATCCAGCACTTAGCAGGACTGAACTGGGGAGGGATTGTGTTTGGTTGGTTAGTTGGTTATGACCTCACTAGAATAACAGCCTGGGAGATGATCCGAAATGTCTTTATTGAGGCTCTCCCCACTGACTGAGCAGGGAGTGGCATCAGGTCCAGTGATTTTGGAAGGCTGCTATGGAGGCTCCGGGGCTGCGGTCAGAATAGGCCAGGGATGGCGAACCTTCAGCACTCCAGATGGTTTGGACCACAACTCCCAGAATTCCAAGCCTGTATCGCCAATGGCAAAGGACCGTGGGAGTTGTGGTCCAAAACGTCTGGAGTCTCTTTAAAGGTTCACCACCTCTGGATTAGGCTCTTGTTAACAGCGCCCGAGCCCACTTCAGCCACAGGGTGGATACTTGCCTCCGTTAACGACTCTTTGGTCTGCTCCAGCGTTAGAATTGTAGTCCGACGAGTGAGACGCAGATCTGGAGATGGGCGGGCCGGATCCGGACTGGGCCCCCACCCTTGGCGAGTTCTGCCTTCCCGTGCCCCAGGAAAGAGCGTCTCTATTCCGCTGTCCAGGTGGAATGTATTTGTTCTCCCTGAAAGTGGAGGGAAAAGATACATCGCGCTGTTCAAAGCACAGAGCAAGGTGTGCCCGTTGGTATTCTATGCCGTAGCACCGAAAGCATTCCCTGAGCAGTTTACAATTTAATTACGGCCACCTCAGAATACGAGAGACACGGGCAGTTGCAGAAACAAGTCATGAATATAAGAACATATTATATATATATAAGAAGAGCCATGCTGGATCAGGCCAAAGTCCCATCTAGTCCAGCTTCCTGTATCTCACAGTGGTCCCACCAGATGCCTCTGGGAGCGCATGAGACTAGATATCTGTCTCCTGATA
This sequence comes from Phrynocephalus versicolor, assembly GCA_023846285.1. Taxonomy (NCBI): domain Eukaryota; kingdom Metazoa; phylum Chordata; class Lepidosauria; order Squamata; family Agamidae; genus Phrynocephalus; species Phrynocephalus versicolor. Next base: position 160,970 of record JAHTLZ010000019.1, on the reverse strand, counting down.
CCACTCCCCTGCATCTGGCCCTTGAAGGACCCCGGTTTTAAGCCTGGAGATGACACATCTCCCCATCATGGTTTGTAACCTGGGATGGACTTTTCCTCCAGGAATCTGCCCAATCCCCTTTTGAAGGCATCCAGAGAGAATGTCAAAGGGCCTCTCCCAACCTGACATGTTTGAGATGTGATGGGCCGCCGTGCCTCTCAGGCACAGCCATCCACAAAGAAACCCACGGCTGGCCACTCCCCACCCTCACCCCCTCCCTGCCCCTCCATACCTGGGGGCCATGCCATGCCCTTCTCGGTCGCCGGCGTTCCTTTGAACCGCCGTGTATTTCTCCTCTTCGGAGCGGTCATCATTCTCCAAGGCAGTGCGCGCTTTGTACTGGGCGCTCGATTCAATTTCTTCGGCTAACTGGGTCGCTCTGGCTTCCCGTTTTAAAAATTCTTCTGAGTTATCCCTTTCCAGGGGTACCCTAGAAGGGTGGGGAGAGAGGCGAGGCAAAAGAGTTGGAGGAGGAGGAGGAGACCGGCAGGGGGGAGTCTAGCATCCTAACCAGAAGAACACGGCTAGTCCTTATCGTGGGATGAAGTCAGAGCACCTAAGGAACCATAGGACAGTGGTGGCAACCATCGTGTGACAGCTGAATCCTATGCTTCCCAACTCAAAATCCTAAGAAATTTTCCCCCGTTTGTCCAGGGACTCCTCTGCCACTGAGTCTGTGGCGCTGTTTTTAAAGCCAGTCCCCTGCGGAACAGCTGTTTGCCTTGGGATGTTCTCCTACTCGCATTCATCTCACTTCTGAACCTACTGAATTACGTTCCAGAAGGCACTCAATTATGAAGCACTGGGTTACGATCTGAAATATATCCAGAGGGTCCAAAGATATACAGCCACCATAAGCTGAAGAGAGCCCCAGTGGCATAGAGGGGCCTTCTGTCTTGAGAGGCCTTCAGGTCCTTGGATCGATATTGCAAGATTCTAGGGGGGCAACCTTAAATATAGATCAAGCGGCTCATGGTTTACAAAATGTTCCTGCTAGTCCCCCAGTAAAACAGCAAATACAAAAGGGGTTGGGGGAAGATGACCAAGGATTGAAACACCAGAAATGGCTGTATTACAAAACGGGACAAAACTCTCCCTCCTTGGCCTGACCCTGAAGAGTCCTGCCTTCTGGACTGATAGATATTAAGGAGATGGTGGCAAATATTCAAGCTTCATATATTAAAGTGCTGACCACCCTCTTTTGAAAAGGTGTTGCTGAGTGCAGGTGTGTACTTAAGAGACACTACACACATATCCTCTCACATCTTTAGAATTCACTAGGAGAAGAGGCTCTCTTAATCACGGCAGGACCCTGGAGCAATATAAAGATCACCACGAGCGATTCCTATATAAACAGCATATATTGCAACTTACGTATACGAAGATAAGCTGCTGTCATAAGTGGATACTACGCCGTAGTTTTCTTCGTTGTATCGAAACATGTCGTTAGGATCCCATCCATTAGACTAGAAAGCAAAAAAAAAAAAAAGGAGGATGTTTTTTAAAAGCACACAAGAAAAATGTTTCCTTAAATTAAAGCAAGGGCAAACCCTAGAAAAGAACTGGAAGAAGGAGGGGTGGACAGACATGGGAATAATGAGTAATCCTACAAGAGTGGAAATCTCTCTACAAGAGTGGGCAAGTTCTTAGAGAACCTTTTTTGATCTTCTCCCTCCCCACCCCACCCCACCCCCCAAAAATCTTAAATCTGCTAAGAATTTAGTGCTGCATCAACACTGTTAAAAAAGAATCCTTAGCTTTTTAGGCACAAGGATGTTAGAAAGGTCTGTACTGGCCCACCTCCATATTCACGAGCGCTTGGTTTCTAAAGCAGAATTCCCCCCCCCCCAAGAAGGCCTGTATAAAAGATCCCGTCTGCTGTGGTAAGCCAAGGGGGGAGGGAAGGGTCCCTGTGACAGGTTCTATGGTGTGTGTGTGGGGGGGAAGAGAGTGCAAAACCCCAGAGAATGTCAGGAGTTCTCGTGGCGCAGTGGTTAAATGCCTGTCCTGCAGGTAAAACTGCGCTCACGACCTGGGGTTCAATCCCAGGTAGCTCAAGGCTCAAGGTTCACTCAGCCTTCCATCCTTCCGAGGTCGGTAAAATGAGGACCCAGCTTGCTGGGGGGAGGGGGCAGTGTGTAGCCTGCACACTGTAATTAAAATTGTAAACCACCCAGAGACTACTTATAGTGGTATGGGGCGGTATATAAGGAGAACACTTTGCTTTTGCTTTTTTATATGTGACTTAGATGCTTCTGCTGGGCACCTGCAGGACTGGCCCATGAGGTCCCCCCCCCCCGGATCCCCTTCTCTTAACCCCCAAACCAAGGGATCAGCCGCTCTGTGCTTACAACATCTGTTTCTAAGGCTTCAAGTTCATCTGGAGCAGGGCCTTCGCCGCCATCCCAGGGTTCGAGGTCCTTCTCCTTGTGTTCACCATTCACTTTAGCCATGATGGCAGAATCGGTAAAAGCATCTGTGAGTGGAACATTAAATTGAAGCGCGGGGGGAGGGGGGAGAGGAGAGGTTAAGAACGTACGACCACTGTGGCATTTCTCTCGAGAGTCCCAAACATTCATGGCAGGCAATTGTGTCCGGCTCGTTTCTTAGAGGTGCCTGGAAAAAACGCAAGCTCCCTTGTAGGTGACGCTTTCAAACGACACCTCGGGCAGCTGCTGACTGGATATGCACGTGGGATACCTGTGAGACAGGTGTAGATGCAGATTATCTGGGGTTATCCTGTTTATCACAGATCTGGGTCCAGCTCCGAGATCGGACTGGATATGAAAGGGTAAACACCTGGCACTGGAAGCAGACGCTGCTGAATGTTAAAGGTAGAAAGGTTTCTAGGTGTATCTGTTGAACTTCAATCAGCCTGCACACAGCGGGTGGCTTTAATAGCAGGAACATTTCTTGCACCATTTCTTTCCCTGACGCTGCTAGAACTCCAAATTGAGTGAGCAGCAATTTGGAAATTTAGCAAGACTTGCAGACCTGGCAAATACTGTCAAATATTGCATTAAATGAATCAGCAGATCATAGCTCCCATCTCTCCCTCTCTCTCCCTATCGCCCATCGCACACAAACACAAGGGCACACATTTCATTGCTAATCATGGGCGCAGGTGGAAATCTGCAAGTTACCAATAAACACCAACAGACAGAGGGGGGAAAGGCTCGCTTAGGCCTGCCGGTCGTATGTCAGGGTGGTTAAAAGGTGTTTCAGAAGTACACAGCCCATGTTGGGCAACTGGAAGAAACCACCTTAAAGTTGGGGGAGGGGTTTTGCATCTCCAGCATCCCACTAGAGAGAAGACCCAGAAATACTAGGCAGAGGGAACACATTTCCGTTGGAGCCCACTTTCCCCCCCTTCTCTGGTTCACAACAAAACAGGTTCAAGCTTTTGGGGATGTCCTGTTGACTTCATGTAATATTTTGGATATTTGAAGGCTAGCGGGTGGGCTGGAGAGGAGAACTCTCTAGCTGAAGTTTGTGCCATGGCTCGTTCCTCTACCAGAAGGAAACAACTCACTAACCACCCAATAGGCCCATTTTGCAGCACGCAAACTTCTGCGTGGCTGAGGCAGGCAAGCAAAGCTACAAATACATCCATTACACACCGCGTTTTTTCTTTTCAGTCATTATGCTAGGTCAAGGTGCATAAATAAAAGACTGCCAAATCAATTACCTGTTTCTGAAGGAACTACAGCAGACAAGGGGAAGAGAAAGAAAATAAAAATAAGTCAGATCACAGCAACCATACAAATTCAGGTACTTCACATTCTCTCGGCTGCCCCAAAAACAGATGCCTTGGTAAAACATTTCACCTTTCAAAACCTTAGACAGGTTGGAGCCTCCCCCCCTCCCCCAGTGTGGGATACACACGGCACTCTCCAGCCCCTGGTTTGTCCCATAAACTGGAAAGGCAAACCAAGACTAAGCTTTGGTGTATGGCTTGTTTGTTTTTTTGTCTTATTGGGGGAAACGGCACACAAAGGAATGGCTGGTGCCTCCCCCACAGGAAAAAAAACACCTATATGCACTCCTCAAGCTGCTTGCTGAGTAAGTAGCCACAAACAGTTAAGTGCCAGCACGTTACACATACACAACAATCCAAAGTCCCTGCAACTTGGGAGCAACTAACAACAGGAGGAGGAAAAGCCAATGGCCCAGGCATGTCCAAACTTCGGCTCTCCTGATGTTTTGGACCACAACTCCCAGAATTCCAAGCCTACATTTCCAATGGCAAAGGACTGTGGGAGTTGTGGTCCAAAACATCTGGAGGGCTGAAGTTTGGACATGCCTGCATTAGCCATTACAGAGCTCAATCCAAACACAAGGTTAGGCACATCTGCTGAACGGCGAAGGAGCCAAAAATTATGGCAACGCCACAGATTCAACGGGGACACCCTGGGCAGAACTATTGGTTCGAGTTTTATAAAAAACTATCCTGATGTATATGGGGGGGGGGAGAAATCTCACCTCTTCGTGCATAACTAGAATCCATGTCTCTGAAATGCACCATCACAAAATCTGAAGGCTTAAACAAGAGTGTCTCAATGATGTCTTCTCGTTTTGGCCCCAGACTGGTTTCCGCTGTTTTCCGATGAGCCGCTTCGAGCACCAAATCACACTGAAATACACAGAGGACTTAATTTGCCACAACGGGAAGGGGAAAGATACAGAGAAATTGAAAGTGTTCTTCAGATTATAGATTCTCCAAAACCGAAACGCACAAGCATATTAGGAATTTTTATCTCGGCAGAGCGGAAGAGTCATTGCCAAATATTTTAAACTACAGGTCCCATACTCCACAGTCATTAGCAACACTGGGTAGGGACTGTTTGGAACTGTAGCCCAGGCCATTTGGGAGAGGCATACAGATGTAAGACATCTGGAAAGGGTTTGTCCATTGCTGGTAAGAAACTGCTACAGTGGCACCATTTGCCTTCCACAGGTATAACTAAGCAGCCATTATGTTTCATCTATGCTTAAATGATCTCCAACGAAAACAGATGAGAACGTTCCATCAAATAATTCTATGTACACTACTTGTGCCTTAAGTGAAAACCAGAAATACTAGATATCAGCATATGTTTTCTGCATCTGAAAAAGAGTCACAGGAGGTAAGAGAAGCAGACAAAAAAAAAGCTAACAGCACTTACCTTACAACTGTAAGTTTTAAAAACTCCTTCATATATAGTTCCATTTTTCACTTGTACTTCACATTTGGAGCCCTGGATGGGAGAAGAAAAGACTCATCAGGAGGTCCATGGCTGCAGACTCAGAGGTTGGGTGGTCCTATCCTCCACTCTGCCTCCTTCACAGGGGCTGAATTCAATGCTACATAGGGTCCCTCCCAGCTCCCCAGCTCCGAGACTATGGTTGTAATGATTGTAGCAGCAATGCAGGCATTAAAAAAAAAAGTCAGACACAGTAGAGCAGTGGTTCTCAACCTGGGGGTCGGGACCCCTTTGTGGGTCGAACGACCATTTCACAGGGGTCGCCATGAGCCAGTGAAGAAAAAGGCACAAGGCTTGGGTCTGGGGGGGGGGGGAGAGTGAGTTACAGCTTGATAGGTTGGAGGAGCTGTCAGTCAATGGCACCAGAGGCTGCGATTGGCTGAGGGTGCCTGTAGAGCAGGCACGTCCAAACTTCAGCCCTCCTGATGTTTTGGACCACCACTCCCAGAATTCTAAGCTTAGATTGCAAATGGCAAAGGAATGTGGGAGTTGCGGTCCGAAACATCTGGGCGGCTGAAGTTTGGACATGCCTGCTGTAGAAGGAAGTTCTCTATGGCACCTGCGGCATAGTGGCCTGCCAAAAAGGGCTTGTGGCCTCTTCCAAGCAAGGCAAGGGAGTCACCACGACATGAGGAACCGTATTAAGGAGTTGCAGCATTAGGAAGGTTGGGAACCACTGCCCTAAACCATCAGGAACATCTTGGCTGCAGCTACCAACCAAGTAAGCTCCAGGAAAGGTTTGGGGAGCACTTACGACGACCGAGGTGAGTATGTGAACCATTCGCATGTTTGCGTATATGCCTTGAAAAGGAATCTGGAAAAGAACAGAGGAAAAGTCTCAGAAGACCTCAAAACATGTACATGTCAGAAATCTGCAGATTAAATTTGGGGAGCAGGGTGGGATGGGTGACAATTAGAACCATGAAAATCGACCACCTTACTGCTCACAATGCTACTTGCTTCAGACCTCACATTAAGCTTTCCGCTGATTCAACCAGCAACAAGCAAGAGTTAAAATATCTTAATTCCAGATTCCCAGAAAGACAAGGGGTAAGCAACCCAGGTTTTATTTGACTGTTTAAAAGCGAGCGATTTTACGGTAAGGACTAATCACGAGAGGATGTCTGGAAAAACGACCCAAGAGTTATCTCAAAACAGATTCCTAGACAGATTTTGATCAGCGGCTTTTGCTTCTTTGTCCAAGACCCTCAGCTGTTCTCCTGGCGTGCTACGGACACAGCGTAAAATCAGGATTCCACCCGCCTATTCAGGCAAGCAGGACACCTATTTTGCAGCCTTCTTCACGCAAGGAGACCAGGATCCTAGACAACAACAATTCCAAAAGGAAGACGCTGGGCGGATCTTTGCCAAAAAGCTACTCGGTCACATTTCTTGCAAATTAACCTACGCCATCTCTCTTGGATTCCTGCGCAGGTAACTTGACGAAATCCGAAATGTCGCTCCAATGACTGCGCCTGAAGGGTTTGCACATGCGGATATGTAGCAAAGGCAGACGCTCGAGACTGGAGCCTGTTGTCTCCATCCCCCCCCCCTCCGGCCGCTACCACCACCACTTTACACTTCTGAGCCACAAAGGAAGGAAAACTCCATCATTCAATTGGAGGGCAGGGCAGCTGGGCGTCTTCCTCTCTGAGCTGTTTCCCACTGTCTGGGTGTAATCCAGCCCTGCCTATATTGAGGTACATTAGGTTTGTGACATCACCCACTGGCCAAAGCCAGTATAACTAGGAGGTCACTAGGGCAAGGGTGTATAGCAAGGCCAACAGTTGGCCTGTGTTGATGATCTCAAGGCATTTTTGCAGGACGACAATGATCGGTTTAGGTTTATGCGTGCATTCCTTGCAACCTATGAACGACGCAATCAGACCGATCTTTCCAAAGCTCCACGCAGGCGCGCTACCGATACCCACATGTGTGATTCACGGAGGCCACACAAGAACCAGCTGTTACATATTATGCGGTCACCTGAAACCAAGCAGGGATTCCATGGATGGAGAGCTGACAGCTTCTCCGGTTCATTCCCCATTTATGGACCAGAGCGTGTGATCTAGTCCAAAGCGCACTTTGACAGTCACAATGTTAAATTCAAACAGGCTCAAAAAAAAAAAAAATTAGACACCACTCAGGAGATCAGCACTCTGACAGACACATATCAAAGGGACATCATATAAAATACTGAGAGATTTACCTACCGTCGGTTGAGGTGGCCCTTTGCCGCTGTTGCGACCTCTGCAAGGGAGGGAAAAGGAGCAGATATAAAACTTTTTAAATAAAGGTTTTATGCAATTCTCAAAAGCTTTCAGAGCCAGGATCTGATAGAGTTGTTTGGGCTGTTTGGCCGTGTTCTGAAAGCAGTCTTCTGAAATACAGCTTTCTACGAGGAACTGAACTCCTCACGACAGGGGTCAAGAAACATACCAGCAGGGTAGTCGGGTCCTTTCAGTTTCCCAACCTTTAACACATAATTTTTTTTATGACAATGCTAGAAGGTTTTATGCTTATCACTTGAATCTCACAGGTAGGAGCAGCAGAGTTTAGGGGTCTCTCTCTCTCTCTCTCTCTCTCTCTCTCTCTCTCTCTCCCTCTCTCTCCTGCGTTTACAAACTGCCCATGAACCCATTGTACAGATAAACATACTTCCATACGTATTTAGGGGGAGAAATCTGCTAGTCGTAAAATTTGCATCCATTACTTCAGGTCCTACCCCCTCAAGTGAAAGAAAACCAGCTGGATTACTCTTCCCCAACATTTGGAACAAACTACAGCTTAAACACGGGGCTAAAAGTAACTTGTTTCTGGCATGTGATCAGGTGAAAGCTGTCTGCAGTGGGCATGAAACATCTCTAATGGCATTGGAAGCGCTGATTGTCCTGAGCTGAAATTCTAGAATTGGCTTTATGGTGTGTGGAGCGGGGAGGTAGAGAGCTCTGTTTGAAAGCCAAAAAGCAATTAAAACCAAACTGCCACCCATAAGTGTTTCAACAAACATATTCAAAGCAACCTGCCCAGTGCAGCTGACCAAGAGTTTGGTGAAACAGTGGCAAGGTTTTTACCGCATGGAAAAAAGGCAGGGGGATAGGGACCAATATCAGATCCATTCTTCCCCGGAACATCTACAGGCTGGATGCTTACACAGAAACCCATCTGGCTTTTTACAGCGCCAACTGCTACCTTACACATCTGTAGAAATCTAAGCACCTCTGACTCAATTAGGCAGATTTCTATAGGCTGTACAAGCCCACTGGGATATGCAGCTTGGATGTGTGAAAATACAAACCGTCTTTTATTTTTTGAGAGATAGAAACGTTTCGCTGTTCATCCAAACAGCTTCATCGGTCCGATGAAGCTGTTTGG
>JAHTLZ010000019.1:115767-132640 GCA_023846285.1 Phrynocephalus versicolor | reverse complement strand
CATCATCATCATCATCATCATCATCATCATCATCATCATCATCATCACCATCATAGCTGATTTTAATAATTTATTTATTTATTTATTTATTTATTTTCAAATTTCTATACCGCTCCTTCTTCCCAGAACGGGAACTCAGGGCGGTTCACAAAAAAAGATTAAAAACAAATATCACCAGAGAAAACAAACACTTGAGGAAGATAAGGCGGGATAAAAAAAAACAACAAAAAAAAACCTCTAGTCATTGTTAAAGGCATCACCAAAGAGTAAGGTTTTTAAACCTCTTTTAAAGGACGCTAGTGATGGAGCCTGTCGCAATTCACTCGGCAAGTTATTCCAACTGGACGGACCCACCACCGAGAATGCCCTCCCGCGAGTACTCGCTTTGCGGGCCTCCTTGGGGGGGACCGTCCGGAGTGAAAGTGCCAAAGATGATCGGGTGGGTCGGGCTAGATTTAGTTGACGGTGAAGGCGCTCTGCCAGATAATCAGGGGCCAAGCCATGGAGGGTTTTGTAAACCAAAACCAACACCTTGAACCTTATTCGGGAGGCAACGGGCAACCAGTGCAGGCGAGCCAGGATGGGGGTGATGCGGTCAAACCGACGCGCACCAACCACCAGCCTGGCCGCCGCATTCTGGACCCGCTGCAGTCTCCGAACAAGGTTCGGAGCAGCCCAGTTAACAACACTGGTCAACTTCTGCTCCGCTCATACAGAAACACAGAATAATGTTAAAACCGAGAGACGTACCTCCAACCGGCTTTAAGGTCTCAATAATCATATCGGTCATCTCCCTGCGGCCGATATGCTGATGGATGATGGCCGCTCTCTCCACCGGCGCCTTGCCCTCCAAAGAGGCTGCGGCCGCAGCGAGCGATTTCGCCTGGATTTCCTCATCAGACATTTCAGTGGCTAGGCAAAAACAGTGATTCACATCCTTGAAACACATCTACCCGGCAACCCAGAGGAAAACGGAAGGAGCGGCGTGAACCTGAAGAACCTGACCGATGAGATCCATTAAGGCTGCTGCGCGAGGCTATTAATACACAGAGGTACCTTAACGCTTCCCTTCCTGCCCATCATTCCAGATCTTCATCACTCGAGCTACAGCATAGCCATGACCCAGTTTAGCTCATCTTAAGAACTATTTAATTTTAAAAAGGGAATGCCAGGATACACAGACACGCATCTTTGACTGGAGACAGACAGGCAGACATCTTGGCTTCTGGGCAATTAAGAAAGAAGGCTCGAGTCCCGTATAAAGTTTCTTCAAGGAGGGGAACACTTTTTAGGGATCAGCTCTCTTCACTGCGCTGTTTAAACAATATAAATGTGTTTGTCCACAACAGACCACGGCCTATACAGTTCTAAAAGGCTGGAATCAACCCACTCTTCCTCTGCTTTATATTCTACCCAGTTCCCTGAATAGGGAAAACCATCAGCACTTAAAAACAAAACACACACACACCACCTGTGAATATTGCTTCGTATTAAGGATAGGCTCTGTTTTGTATTATGTTTGCTTGCTAAACAGCAGCATCACCGAGACCAGCTTCCAGAGGAAGAACTGACTACCAGCAAGGCAACCAGAACACTTTTCTGTAACAAAAACATGGGCTGAAAGATGAGGACCTTCCTGTTTTTGTTTACACGACTCTTAACACACCAGCGGGACTGGGGGTGGGGTGGGTGCTCCCCTAAATGCAATGCAATCTTAATCTCACAGTGAATTCCCTTCTACTGGTTCCAAAATAGCTGGACACCCCCCCCCCCCAACACATACCCCTCAAGATCACTCAGCAGCTGCAGCCGAGATACGCCATACCTGAGGGGTGGGAGGGTGGTAAGACATAGCAGGGCAGACTAAAACAGTTAAGGGAACTCCCAGAAGTCCCTTGGAACAAGGACATCAGGTGGCGAAATTTAGCTCCTGCTACTGTTCAATCTTGAATATCAAATATTCTTAGTGCCATTACATCCTAATGGCCTAAAGCAAAACCATGGTTTATCACACAGATCTTGATTTGGCAATGAACCCCATTTTCTTACTCTTTTTAGCACTGTCTTCTGGAGGGGAGGGGGCAATTTTTTAAAGATCCAGTTTTCAAAATAAGCCCACGGGACGGAAGAGAGTTAAGGAAACATGGCAATTCGGTGCAACAAGGTGAGATGATGGTACACAGCTTTTCAGCGTAGAAGGCAAGCGACCTTTACTGATACCACCACCCCTGCCAAGGTCACTATAAACCTTCCAGAAACTGGTGCCCTCCAGTTATACTGAACTGCAACTCTCCCCCCCCCGCCCCCCCGTGCCCTCAACTTGCTGGGCAATGGAAGCGGTTAGTGGGGGACGCCTCGAGAGGCCAAACCAGGCCACTGGGCGGTGAAAAGCCCCCTTGAAGGCATCAAATACGTGACTGTTTAGCGACTAAATGCCTTCTTTTAAAACTCAGATGCCCCAAAGGAAGCAAGAACCACGGGCTCAGGAAGCCTTCTCTGACCTACCGCCCTCGAGCCTGGCCGGCCTACTACAGCTCCCACTGCTCCCAGGTGAGAGGCAACTGGGACATGTCGTCCCAACACACAGAGGCCCCTTGTGGGCACCTCCAGAGGAAGCACCAAGAGGAAGGGAGCTTCCCACCGAGGTGAGCAAATGGCACAGTTTTGGCTTTCCTGAAGAAGTCCCTCGGTCTGGACGACACCTCCAGCCAGCTGGGGCTCATGGGAGTTGTAGTGCTCGCCAGGGAAGGGAGCGGAGGGGTTTGCTCCGGGGGGGGGGGAGAGGAGGTTAAGGGAGGAGGAAGAGGAGAGGCAGCAAAGGGCACAGTTTTGGCTTCTCCCTCCCTGCAGAAGTCGCTCGGTCTGGACGACACCTCCAGACGGCCGGGGCTCATGGGAGTTGTAGTGCTCGCCAGGGAGGGGAGGGGTGGGTTCGGCTCTCAGGGAGGGGGATTAAGGGAGGAGGAAAAGGAGGAAGCCACCCCTTCACAGGGATGAAATGAAGGGGAGGGGGGAGGGAGGGAGACGGCCTGCCGGCCACTCCACTCGCGAGCCCATCATCCCCTTCTCACCGGCCGCGCTGTAAGGGAAGCCGCCGGGCACGGGCGACGCCTCCGCCAGCTCCAGACGAAGGACCACCAGGGAGACACTCATAGGGGCGCCCCGAGGAGGCCTCCCCAAACCCGGCCGGCCGGCCGAGCCGGGACCCGGGAAGGAGAGAACGAGAGAGAGAACGAGAACGAAAGGGATGAGCGCTAAGCACTGCCGTCGCCTCCGACGCCGCTCGTATTATGAGCCACTTCCGCCTCCGCGCCCTTTGACCCCGCCTCGGCCTCACGTGACGCGCGAGAGGCGGGGCGGAGACCGTGATGCGCATGCGCGGCGGTGGGTGAGTGGGTCTTTGAGGCGTCCCGGAAGAGCCGCGTTCCCCGCTTGCCCCGCCCCCTCTCCACCTCGCGCGGCCCCCTCGAGTTCTCGCGAGGCTTTAAAGGCGAGAGGACGGGGGAGGAGGGAAGGGGAGGGAAGGAAGGAAGGACGGGCGAAAGGGGCGGACGGCGCGGCCTCGCCCCCTCCGGAGAGGGGGGTCAAAGGTCAATTGGGGGGTCTTTGGAAGGGTGGGGAGATATTATGGGGGGCAGCAGGGCTGGGGCTGCTTTTTTTTCGGAGGGGGGAAGTTAGGGCTTGGCTTCCCACGTTTTCTTGGCCATTTCCTCCCTCCCCCCCAAACCAGGGGATGATGGGAGTTGTAGTTGCAAGCCTCCCCCCGCCCCGTTGCGGGAGGCTGGCTCCAGGCGCCCTCATGCCCGCTCCCTTCCCTCCCCCTCTAGACTTCAGGCATCCTGTTGAGGCTGAACGGTCGCTGGGCTCTCCCTTGGGCGTTTGGGGATACTGGGTGGTGTAGTCACCGCTCAGAACAGGCAGCCCCCCCCTCTTCTTTTGATGCACGGTTGCCAAAACCTCTCTTCCAAAAAAGTAACTTCTCGCATCCAAAAACAGTTTCTTTTCCCCAAATCTCTGCTTAGATCCATTTTCCCCCTGGAAGCTGTGCATTCTTGCACTAACCCCGTTTCTCCCCTCTTGAGAATTGAAGCATCAAACCTCCTGAACTGAATGCAGCTTCTCCCCTAATAGCAAAGCAACCCCCCACCACCCAGCAGCATTATCCTGTGCATAGCCCCAAAAGCCATTTGGGGACCCCCCCATCCCCCTCTCTTTTGTGGGGTGGCTGCATCCAGGTGACAGCTCTGATAGTATTTCCACTGCATTTGCCTGTGCCAGGCAGCTGGTTGGACTAGATGACCTCTTGATCTATAATTCTGTGTCCCACCTTAGTGGAAACGGTGACCCCCCCCCAGCCGATGGTCAACCTTTTTCAGCTTGAGGGAATCAAGCTGGGTTTTTTTGGGGGGGGGGGAATGTGTCCGATTGGTGGGTAGAAAGCAACGAGGAGCTGCACATTTTATTTCAAAGCTTTGAGCTAAGCTATAGTAGGGGATGTGTTTTAGTACATTTTAATTGCTTATTGATTTATATTTAATGCAGAGTGGGAAGAACACCCCAAAATCTGGCTCTGCGGTGGTGTTATAGGGGCCATGTGTCCGCATTTCACCCCAGGGCTGAAGGTTCCTCACCCCTGGCGCGGGGACCCCTCACCTCCAGGCAGGAGTCCAATGCACTCGATTTGCTTTGCTCCAGTGGCTCCATAAAGAGAACGCCCAGGGGTTAAAAGCATGAGATGCCTTGCTGGATTGGGCCAAGGTCCAGAGTCCTTCCTTCTCAGAGGCCCAGTGCTGCTGAATATTGGGGGCTGAGGATCAGAAACAAGAGGAAGGCCTCTGGCAGTGGACATTTTGGAGATGACCGGCTGTTTGCTGTGGTACGAGGCTGTACGCCTGATCTGATCCAGCAAGGCTGGGCCGCGTGTATGGTTGTGAGAGCCCACGCTCCAAACTGGTGCGTCCTTAATCTCGGCCACTGCAGAAGCCTCCAGGTGGGACGTTCCCCGGTTCTTTTTATACACACCCCAGGCCTCAGAAACTGAGCGCGGAGGGAGACAAATGTCAAAATCCAGCTTGAAAAGATAATTTAAAACGTGCGATTGGCAACCTTATCCAAGTCCAGTTTTATTTTTTAAAGCTGATATGTCTGCCTTGTTATTTCTAAGAATCATTCCTGTTGAAAAAATATGGGGCGTTAGAAGCAACGAAGCTCTTTAAAACGGAAACGAAAAGCAGCCGGTTGCTGTAGGCCACCCTGGTTGTTCTTTCTCCCAGTGCGCTCAGGGTTATGACAGTTTTATTTGGATAGTCATTTGATCACATGGGGAAGTCAGAAACCGATGGTGTTTTCTGAAAGCCTCTTCTTGCATAAGAAAAGCCTCTGACTGTCTCAAAAGACGTCCATTGGAAACACAAGAGTTGGGAGAACCTCTCTGTCGGTCCATTTCAGTTCTGGGAATGAAAGGAGCCCGTTGTCACAGGGTCATTGGGCAGTTGGCCATCCAGTGTCAACCTAATAGTCTACCCTTCTTCTGGGAACGTGCCATGCCGATACCTGCCTCTAACATGCTTTCCTCCTCCTTTCCGTGAACCATTTCAGAAAATGTGGGCCGGGAGGATCTTCCAGGCCTTCCTTGACCACCCTACCGGGAGGCCACGGATCCTACAACGGTTTCGCTTCCGATCCCTAACCCCAGTGCTGTGGAGGAAGTCTTCCTCTTGTCCGTACAAAGCGGTCATCTTTGATATGGGCGGCGTTCTCCTGCCGTCCCCGCTCAGAGTGGCTGCGGGTGAGTCTTCCCCTCTGGCCTGAGAGTTCCATGGGGTGCTTTAGAAGGGCAAATGTTTTACAGCTCTCGTGAGATGGGGACTCTTTGTACGTTTTGCACTGGGCGAGGTTTATCGTTTATCCTATTGCTCTCCTTTCTTTTGGACCTCTCTCTTGTTTTCCTCCTTGTGCGCGGTGAAATTCCGGGCTAACATCCACGCTACAGCAGAAGCCTATTTAAAAATGACGCTCCTTCACGCTTGTGCAGGAAGCCATCAACTAATATGCTGGGCTGGGGGTTGGGAATCCTTTTCCACCCGGGGGCCAAAAACCTATTTTAGAGAAGTCCTTGGGGGATGCATACCAGTGGCGGGCAGCACCAAAGGTAAAAAACAACAACAAGCAAACAAAAAACCCATGGCTCATGTTTTAGCCAATACTGCTATCCCCCTATAAGTAAGCATTTTGACTTTTTGAGATCAGGAAAAAAAAACACCTGAATAAAAAACAGATGCCACTAAACAATGCATCGGAGGGAAGAAGGCCAAAGAAGTTCAAAGGGCCACACTGAGACTCTATGGTGGCCAGGTTTAGCTCCAAGGGCCGGAGTTCCCAACCCTTCTTGTCACGTTTATCTGCACCACTTCCTGGAGATGCTGTATTTGCCTCTTGCCAAACCCTGCTTTTCCTGCATTTCTTCAGACTGGGAGGTTCGGAATCGGATCCCTGCCGGCACCATCGCCCAGGCGTTCGTGTCAGGAGGGAAGGACGGGCCGTGGATGAAGTACATGAGAGGGGAGATGGCCCCGGCCGAGTTCCTCCAGCAGTTTGGACAGCTGTGCTCTGGGATGGTAAGCCCGTTTCTCTGCTTCATTTCCGATGGACTCGGGTGCCCTCATCGCGGCTGGAATGGAAACCTTGGTGAAAACGCTGTTGTGTCCAGTTATGCTGGGATAAACCAGGCCCGACACTGGGAATCATTGGTTGAAGCTCATGGAAAGTTTCTGGGACACCTCCTTTTCATGACCAGAAGCTCCCTAAGGCTCCCTTTTGTCCCAGGGAAAATCTTTGGGAGACTCGGACCATGTGGGGAGCCTTCAATAGTTAAAAAGAAACCTTGCTGGATTGCTGCTAAAATCGGGACCACCCCCAATGCTAGTTGCGTTCTAGTCTCCCTTGAGAAGGGAGATTCCGAGCCAGGAAGCAGCCTCCAAAAAGTCTTTCTGTTTTTTTATAAAATTGGAGCCGTGTGCTTCCTCTAAACCTCCCTCAGTTTCTCTCCTGGAAAAAAAAATGTGTCTTGCCACAGTTGCACACGATTTCTCTCGCAGGCAAATTGCTCCGTCCCAGTGGACTCGTTCTTTTCCGAATTCACCGGGCCGATGTCCACGCAGCACCCGGTTATGACCGAGGCGATCAAGTGCATCCGGTCGGAAGGACTCAAAACAGCTGTGCTGAGTAACAATTTCTACCTGCCCAACGGAGAAAGCTTTCTGCCCCTCGACCGGAAGCAGTTCGACGTGGTAAGTTGACTGCGCGCAAGGAATGATCCCAGGCGTTTCTTCGTGCCAAGAAAGAAGGACTCCCCTGATTCCTTGCACCTGCCTGCCTGCCTGCATTTCTTTCTTTCTTTCTTCTCTGGGCCTTGACTGTCTAGATAACCGAGTCTTGCCGGGAGGGAGTGTGTAAGCCAGACCCTCGTATCTACAAAATTTGCCTGGAGCGCTTGGGCGTGTCAGCCAGAGAGTCCATTTTCCTGGACGACCTCGGGCAGAACCTGAAAACTGCTGGTCAACTTGGCATGAAAACGGTGAAGGTGAGTCAGTGGCGGAACCAATGCTTTGTGTAACCCTGGAGGATAAGATGTAACAACCATCATGACAAATAGCCGCTAGTGCACTTCATTATTCGTCGCTTTGTCTAATCGCCTTTTGAAGCCTGTGAGGGCCACCACGGCTGTCTCTTGTCAGCGTAAATTCCATCGCTTAGCTATAAAGCTGTTTGGCCTGTTCGGAATTTCCCACCGCTTGTGGATTCACCCCTGAGCTTTAGCAAAAGAAGGCCGAGCGCTCAAGAATCCAGAGACGCCCTGCCTCTCGGCGGAAGTTCCGTCCTTGCTTGTCGAAATCTGTGCTTCTCCGGCTGCCTCTTTCTCTCCCTCTGCCTCTCCTCTCAGGTGGAAGAGCTGGATTCCGCTCTCCGAGAGTTAGAGAGCCATCTGGGTTTCCCCCTGCGGGCCTTTGTTCCTTACACGTGTCCTGTCCGGCCGGCAATGAAGATCCCCGAAGAGCCCCTCCAGAAATACCTGGAGAGCGTTTTAGGAGCTCAGCCGAAAGGTACTGAGATGGAAACCTGTACCTCTCCTGAATTCCTGAACTGGCAAGGTTGCTCAAACCCACTGCCTGTTCGCCCTCTCTCTCTTCCTCCCTCCCAGGGCCTCTGATGCTCCGGCAGTTCACTCACGGACAGTCGAATCCGACGTACTATATCAAGTTTGGGGATTTTCAGCTCGTCTTGAGGAAGAAGCCGCCGGGAAAACTGCTCCCCTCTGCTCATGCAGTGGAGAGAGAGTACAGGTGACAAGTTCAACAGCTCTTGCCACAGCTTCCCTTGAGATATTGGCCAGATGACACCAAGAGGGCAAGGGGGTTAGTTGCAGCATTGGCGGTATGCGAGATATTCCCGAAAGGGATGCGGCTTTATTGGCACAAGCGGACGGGCCACGGAAGACATGGGTGAGCTTTTGAGGGCGCCACATGTCTTGCATCAGGCCTGAAATTACAGAAATCCGTGGAGCAAAGGGGGACCGGGCTGCCTGAGGTCTCGATGAGGCAGAATGAGAGTGATGGTCTGTGGGGAATCCCGTGAAGCTCTAGCACGTTTCACCTCGAGCAGTGGTGGCGAACCTTCGGCACTCCAGATGTTTTGGACCACAACTCCCACAGTCCTTAGTCATTGGCAGTCTAGGCTCAGAATTCTGGGAGTTGTGGTCCAAAACATCTGGAGTGCTGAAGGTTCGCCACCACTGACCTAGAGTGACTCGTAGGAATGCTAGAAGGGAAAACTGCAGAAAATGTTGATCCTTCGTAGTCTGCGACAGAATCATTAGAATATGGAAGCCTTGCATTTCAGAGTATTTCTTTGTTAGCCGCAAATAATTCGGTGCTCCTGGAAAGCACAGCTCACTAACCCAGGCGGCAGAACTCCATGTAGGAGACGGTTTTCATTTCCTTGCTGGTATCTCTTTTTTTAGTCGTTTCTAATGGGGTTGAGGAACCCTCTTGAAGCCACGGTCTGTGGGTCTCTCTCTCTCTCTCCCTTTCTTGCCACGTATAAGAGGGCACGTTGATCGTTTTCTTTACCTCGTCTGCATGCCTTCGTCCTTTCCACAGTGGAAAGAGCGAAAACGCTCGTGGACAGATTCGTACAATGTTTTTACCCTCTTCCGCTCCAGGATCATGAAAGCCCTGGCTGAAGCCGGCGTCCCAGTGCCCAAAGTCCTGGCCTTATGCGAAGATTCAAGGTGAATTCATACGTTGTACATTTTGATTAATTATTATTTTTTTAAAAGCGCAGAATAAATAGCAGAGCCTGTTGGTTTTCTCTCGGGAGATCTGTTAAGTCAAAGGCTTCGCTCCTGTTCTTGGTGTCGCCTCAGCCTCCTGGGCACTCCGTTCTACGTCATGGAGCACTGCCGCGGCCGGATCTTCAAGGAGCCGTTCCTCCCGAACCTGGCGCCCAGCCAGCGGAGGGAGATTTACGCCGCCATGATTGAGGTCCTGTGTCAGATCCACAGCGTCGATGTGGAAGCCGCTGGCCTGGGGAATTATGGGAAACACGGTAGGTCTCCCATGCGTGGCTGTCCAGTTAGCGATGGGATCGCACAGCTAGCTAAGCGAGCTCAGGCTGGTTTTGTGTAGTCCTAAGCACATCCGATCTCGCCTGATTTCGGAAGCTAAGCAGGGTCGGGCCTGGTTAGTTCTTGGATGGGAGACCACCAGGGAATACCAGGTGCTGTAGGCGCCTGGAGTAGGAACTGGCAAGCCACTCCGGTATGCCTGCCAAGGAAACTCCACGACTGTAACGACACAACACAATAAAAATAAGCATAGCAGTCCAGAAAATCATCTCTTTCTGGATTATTTTTTTTCCATGTCAGCTTTTCCTCCTGGTGGAAGGGAACTCAGAACGAGGACGGGGGGGGGGGGCTCCCCCTTTCCACCATGAGTAGAACTGGACTTTCTTTGGAGTCCACACTTCTCCCACGCGAGCAGAATACGAGCTGTTCTTGGCTCCATAACACTCCCGGGATTTATCACCGTTCCTTTCTCAGACCCCGGGTCTCACCTTCCTAATGGGGCATTCGGGGAGTTGTCGTGAGGAAGGTTTTGGGGCTCAAAAGTTGAGGTTTTTCACGCCGTTGTGGAATGAGTAATAATAAATCCACGTCGTAGGCAACTACATTGAGTGGCAGGTCCAGACCTGGGGCAAACAGTACCGGGCCACCGAGACGCACACCATCCCGGCCATGGAGAGGCTGATGGAGTGGCTTCCGTCCCACCTGCCGGCGAGCGAACGCCTGTCCATCGTGCACGGAGATTTCAGGTACCAAGGGGCCCCAAACGCTCCCCTTTGCAAAATGTCCAGGATCCTTTTAAAGCTGAGAGAGAGAGCGCAGAGTCTGCTCTTTGGCTTTCGGGTACTATTTAAATCTGCTTCTTCAATCTTTTGGAGCAGAAATTTGGGCTGCCGATGTCTTCCGTGGCTTGCCTTGTACTGCATTTTAGCAGGTGCTCTTGATCTATAATTTTATGTATTTATTATTATTTTTAACTTTTGGGATATGGGTCGTTGGCAAAAAGAACAGAATCGATAGCAGGAACGACAGTAACCCGTTTCTAGGCTGCTGCGAACGATAAATAAGTTCTTCATCTATAAAAGCCACCTTGTGTGCTTCCAGGGAGAAAGGTGGGATATTAATTAATTGATTGATTGATTAATTGATTGATTGATTAATTAATTGTATATTTAAACATGCAACAAGGAGGAAAAGGCTGTTTTCCTGTGGGTTGGGCCCATGCATGATCCCCACCCCACCCCCAAACCCTCGTCTTCCAGGATTTCTCCTCCGCCACTTGCCTTTTCTTTTGGCAGGTTGGATAACCTCATCTTCCACCCGGAGAAGCCCGAGGTTGTCTCCGTCCTCGACTGGGAACTCTCCACCTTGGGCAGCCCTCTTTCCGACCTGGCCTACAGCTGCCTGGCCTACTACTTGCCGTCTCACTTCAGCATCTTAAAAGGTGAACGTGCGCATTAACCTCGAGATTTGTGGCCGTCGCTTAGAAGTCCTCATAAGAACATAAGAAGAGCCATCGTGCTGGGTCAGGCAAAAGGCCCATCTAGTCCAGCTTCCTGGATCTCACAGTGGCCCCACCAGATGCCTCTGGGAGCACACAAGACTAGATATCTGTCTCCTGATACCACTCCCCTGCATCTGGTCCTTGAAGGACCCTGGTTTTAAGCCTGGAGATGACAGACACATCTCCATCATGGTTTGTCACCTGGGATGGACTTTTCCTCCAGGAATCTGTCCAATCCCTCTTTTGAATTCATCCAGGCCAGATGCCATCGAAAGCTTATCTTTTGGGTCAGAGCAGGAAACCCTGTGAGCATTTCTGAGCTCTCTTTAGAGCCTGAGAGGGAGTTGAGCCCAGGCACTGGCACTCTCGCTGGCAATCATACTATGTTCTGCCTCAGCTGAGAAGTGAAAGATGGTTGACAATATGGTTGGGCGCCTTGTCAGCCAACGTAGCATACTCGGAGCTTGGGGGGGGGGAGAGAAACTGGGTGTTTCTAGGCTGCCTCTCCCAGGGGCTGTGCCGGATAGGGGGCGGTGGGAGCTGCATTTGAGATAAGCTGTTCCTGCAGCCTCCGAATATACCGGAGTGCATCTGGTCAGCCCCAAACACTTTGAGGAAGGAGGGGAGTGGTGCGGAGACATCCCTGGAGGAGCAGCTGTAGTTGGAGAAGACAGGGTCTTAGCTGGGGCCCCGGGCCACGTTTTAGGAGATGACTGGCTCAGTTCCCTCTGCTTTTTTGCAGGGTTGAGGGACCTCGATCTTCACCAGCTGGGCATCCCGACCGCCGAGGCTTACGTCCAGATGTATTACGAGCGCATGGGCATGCAGCCTGTGGAGAACTGGAACTTCTACCTGGCCTTCTCCTTCTTCAGGATAGCGGCCATCCTGCAAGGGGTTTACAAACGCTCGCTCACAGGTGAGATGGCCAGCGGGGGTGTGGATTTGGCAGATGTGGGAGGTAGCCACGCAGGCGGGGGAGAGTGTGTGGCTGTTTGGGCCACTTCCTTTAAAAGCATCCTCCAGAGGCAGTCTGGCAGCATCGGAGGTGGGTACTGTTTCTTAAAAAGAGCCTCGCGGCACAGGGGTCGAACTGCTGTACTGCAGTCAGGACTCTGCTCACGGCCTGGGGTTCAATCCCACGTAGCCGGCTCAAGGTTCGCTCAGCCTTCCATCCTTCCGAGGTCAGCAAAATGAGCACCCAGCTTGCTTCTGGCAGCAAGGTGTAACCTTCATAATTACTTGAAAACTGCCCAGAGGGTGCTTTTTGCACTAGGAGCCAGTATATAAGCAGAACGCTTTGCTTTTTTTGCTTTTAAAAAATAGGTATTTTAAGACATGAAGCATAATAAAAAGCAGCAGCAGTGGAAAAAAAACCCACCCTATTTAAAACAGGGTGGAAGAAACAGGCGGGATTGCAGCTCACAGAACATGACAGAATACTTAGGGAAATAAAAAGTTATTTTTTTTATAAAGTGCTGGGATGGCCTCCCAGTTGGGCCCTGGGAAGCCTCTCCGAGGAAGGCATGATGTAAGCTCCTGGTCATCAGCCTCCTAATTGCACATCATCTGACGGTGGAAGGCAGCTCTTTATAGACGAGGAACTCAAGTCCTTTCGGGCTTTGTGTGAGAATGCAGAGGCAAAGAGAAAGAACATCCCAGAAGCCCCATGAGGCAACCTTCTGGAGGTTGCGTACCTCCCTCTGAACCAGCAGAGATGTGTGCCATGGGTTCCTGGTCTGGGTGCCCTGTTATGGGAGCCCCCTGTGCCTGCAGCCTGCTGTCCGGACTTGGGGGGCTTTGCAGGTGGCGGGGTTGACCAGGAGGCTCCTCACCCTCTTCCCTTCATTCCCCCAAAGGTCAGGCCAGCTCGGACACCGCCGGGAGCAGCGGGAAGCAGGCCGAGTTCATGGCTAACCTCGCCTGGGACTTTGCGACGAAGGAGGGCTTCCGGGTCTTCAGGGACTCCCCTGCTTCCCGGCCTCCCACCAGGACCTTCGGCACGTGGGCTGGCCCGAGGGTGCAGCCGAGGAGGGACTATTCTACGCTGGTGGCCGCGGCCGAGTCCCACTTGGTGCTCTCTCCCGGCGGTCTCCCGCCTCGGGCCCAGGACTTGTACCGCAAGCTCGAGAGGTTCCTCCGCGACCACATCTACCCAGCCGAGCAGCTCCTGCGAGACCACCAGGCCTCCTCGGAGAGATGGACACCCCACCCGCTCATAGAAACGCTGAAGGTTAAGTCCCACCGCCACCACCGCCGCCGCCCGTGTGCCTCCAGGCTAGCTGGACGCCTCGATGACCGTCGTGGGTCTTCTGCTCTGGGATCCTGGGATTTGTAGTTTATGGAGAATAACTGGAGAATCAACCGGCTGAAATGACACACATCTCTTTCTCAGCTCTGTCTTGTTCTCCCTTTCCCCCTCTTTCTGGGATGTAGGGGAACGTGGTGGCCCCTGGATCTGTGCCCCCTGACACTTCTCCCTTCCCGATCCTTCCCGTCTTTTAGGAGAAAGCCAAGTCCGAGGGCCTCTGGAATCTGTTCCTCCCCCTGGAGAGCGACCCGGAGGTGAAGTACGGAGCGGGCCTGACCAACGTGGAGTACGCCCACCTGTGTGAGCTGATGGGGACTTCGGTTTACGCGCCCGAGGTACCTGCTGAAAGCGGGGGGGGGGTGCAGGCCGGGCTTCGGCGCCTTCTCTCAAACTCTCGGGGCTTCACTTCCTCCATGGGAGCGTATCCTCCCTTTCCCCTTGGCCCAAGAGCTGTGGGGTGGAAGAAGACCACTCGGCCTGCGTCCACCGCTCTGTACCTTGGCCCGTTCTTCTACTACCGCAGCTTTTTCTCTCTTGGTCCCTTGCTGTCCCCAGGGCCCTTCCTTCCTTCCTGGCGGTCACTCTAGAGGCCCAATACGGGCTGTCTCTCTGCCTGTCCCGCCCTCTGATGCAAACCCCCGCCCTGCTAAGGGGGCACGAGACCCCCCCGAACCTTCCAAAAGGGCTCATTCCTCTCCCAACTGTGCACTGATCCCCAACCGCCCTGCGCCTTCGTACCAGGAGGTCACGCTCGGCTGGGGTTGCGTAGCAGAGCAGACGCATTGCAGGCAGAGGAGGGTCCATTGCCTGGCATTTTCTCCTTGGAACGTTCTCAGGCCGCAGTGGCCGGGGAAGGTCTTTCTCTGCCTGATGCC
Organism: Phrynocephalus versicolor; assembly: GCA_023846285.1. Lineage (NCBI taxonomy): Eukaryota > Metazoa > Chordata > Lepidosauria > Squamata > Agamidae > Phrynocephalus > Phrynocephalus versicolor. The sequence continues at coordinate 118,331 of JAHTLZ010000019.1, read as the reverse complement.
CTGGGCAACAGCTCCGAGGGGAGACCGTCCCGGGGTGGGATGGACCCAAAAGCCCAGCCTTGGCTCTTCCCCCAGCCCTGCTCAGGAGACGCTGGGCCTGGCGCCTTGGACGTAACCACTTCTGAAGCCGGTGCTCCTCTTAGAGAGACGCTGGCTGCCTTTTCTTCCGCTCCCGAAGCGGCTGACGTCTCGCTTGACCCCTTCAGGTGTTCAACTGCTCGGCCCCGGACACCGGCAACATGGAGGTCCTGGTGCGTTACGGCACGGAAGTGCAGAAGGCCCACTGGCTGCAGCCTCTGCTGGAGGGCAGGATCCGCTCCTGCTTCGCCATGACGGAGCCGCAGGTCAGTGGCAACGTAAGAGGGAAAGCGGCAGCTCTCGTGGCGGGCTGAACAGAAGCCTTCAGGGAGGGAAATTGCACCTGATTTTGATTTCAAACTCTGTGTGTCTTCCCCCTCCCTTTCCATTTTGAGTCCAGAATTAGAGGGAAAGATATATAAAATTCCAGGCGGCGCCGTTTCAAACCAGCCGAGGTCTTATAAAACGATGGTATCTGGTCTTCCCTTTTAAAGTCTGGTGTTTTTTTTCCTTCTCTCAGGTTGCTTCCTCCGATGCCACCAACATCGAGGCTTCCATTGTCAAGGAGAAAGACGCCTACGTCCTGAATGGGCGGAAGTGGTGGATTTCGGGTAGGTTCCAGAACAGCTCAGGTGCCCAAGTCTCTCCTTTTCAAAGAAGCTGCAGATCCATGGATTGTAGGATTAAATGCAGAGCCGAAGAAGTTGATAGGTGGAACTCGCCTGGGGAGTGGAACTGGTAAAGCAGTGTTGGCCAGACTTCGGCCCTCCAGATATTTTGGACCACAACTCCCAGAATTCCAAGCATGTATTGCCAGTGATACAAGGACTGTGGGAGTTGTGGTCCAAAACATCTGGAGGGCTGAAGTTTGGCCACCACTGTGGTAAAGCCACCCCTTCGGTATCTCACTTGAGACCCTAAGTCGGTTCTAAACAAATAGAGGAAGTCCTTTTTCACCCAGAAAGGATCCCTGGTCTGTGGAACTCCCTGCCAGAAGAAGTGGGGACAGCTGCCAGCCTTGACAGCTTTAAGAAAGGATTGGACGAGTTCATGGAGAACAAGGGTATCCATGGCTATCATGATGGATGCCTAAGGACCACCTCCGGGTTGGAGAGATAGGCAGGAGATCTCCCAATGCCATTTGCAGGGAATTGCAAGCAGGTGAAGACATCTGCTTGGGAATACCCTGAAGCCAATGGCGAGCCGCTGTGTGAGACAGAATGCCGGACTGGATGGGCTGTGGTGGCCTGTTCCAGCAAGGCCGTTCTTATGTTCCAACTTGATGGCCCTTAACTGGCTAACTGGAGAATGGCCGCAGCACAGGACCTGTATGTAGGCTCGTATGCTTTACCAGGTGAACTGTGTCTTCCCCCTACACCCCACTGCTAGGTCACTGCGGTGCTGCTCCTAACAGGGCAGGCGGAGAAGGCGCGAGGAGGCAGGGCTGAGGGACTGGATCAGGGAGCTTTGCTTCCCGCAAGGGACACCACCACCCCGCCTCCGCCCTCTTGTCCCACCAGGTGCCCTGGACCCTCGCTGCGAGCTTTGCATCTTCATGGGCAAGACGGACCCCGGCGCTCCCAGGCACCGGCAGCAGTCGATGGTGCTGGTCCCCATGGACACGCCAGGCATCACCGTCACCCGGCCTCTCCGCGTCTATGGCTTGGACGATGCTCCGGGTGAGACAGGGGAGAGGCATGGAGGGAGGGTAACGGCAGGGGGGGGGCCTCCCTCCAGGCCGGACGTCCCCCAGACCGTCCCCTTGAGGGGCAACATCTGGAGGAAAACAAGGGAGCTCTTTCTCAGAGATCGAGGCCTGCATAATGCCTGTTCTAGCAAGATCTATCCTCTGGTGGGCTCGAGATCAACTCCAGTGATGGAAAAGGAGGTTCTCAATCCACACATGCTGTGGGAGACTGGGATGGAAGAAGGCCGGCCTAGGGACAGAAGGCAGCTGGGGTTTCCTTTTGTGCTAGCTTAGACTCTTGTATCTCAGAGGTAGAAACTGCCCCCGAGAAGCTTAAAGGTTCAAAGAACAAGGAAGCAGGAATACCCCTCTTGGCCAGAGCGCAAGGAGGGTTGCTGCTGCCGGGAAAGAGCGGTCGCTCCTGCTCTTAGGCGCACCCCTCGGTTTGCCTCTGTCTTTTCTGATCCTCCGTGCCCTTCTCTTTCCAGCTGGCCACGGGGAGATCACCTTTGAGAATGTCCGCGTCCCTCTGGAGAACCTCCTGCTGGGCCCCGGCCGGGGCTTTGAGATCGCCCAGGGCAGGCTGGGCCCGGGAAGGATCCACCATTGCATGCGGCTGATCGGCTCCGCGGAGAGAGCCCTGGCCCTCATGAAAGAGCGGGTGAGGAGGAGAGCTTGGGTGGCTCTCGGAGTCGGGCGCCTGTGCCGGGATGTAGTTGGGGCTGGGGAAAGCATCATGGCCAAAAACACACGTGTGTGTGTGTGTGTGTGTGTGTGTGTGTGTGTGTGTGTGTGTGTG
>JAHTLZ010000019.1:93769-115757 GCA_023846285.1 Phrynocephalus versicolor | reverse complement strand
TGTGTGTGTGTGTGTGTGTGTGTGTGTGTGTGTGTGTGTGTGTGTGTTTTAATTTTTTTTTTTAAAAAAATGCTCCGAATCCCTGAGGCATGAGTTGTGCTGGTTGGCAGGTCGCCTCCCGTGTGGCCTTCGGGAAGCCCCTGGCCGAACAAGGCACCATCCGGGCGGGCGTGGCCGAGTCCCGCCTGGACATCGAGCAGGCCCGGCTCCTTGTCCTCAAGGCCGCGCACCTCATGGACACCGTCGGGAATAAGGTAGGCGGCTCGGAAAACGGAGGAGGCGCTCTCCCGCCCTGCAAACAGGCAGGCAGCCACGGGGAAATGAAGGCTGCCTGGGGTTTTTATTTTATTTTTCCAACCCTATAGAGTGCACACACCACGAAAGAGATTCCGTTTGAACATCAGGAAGAACTTCATGACAGTTAGAGCTGTTCGGCAGTGGAACAATATGCTGCCACCAAGGAGGGTGGTTGAGTCTCCTTCTTTGGAGGTTTTTAAGCAGAGGCTGGATGGCCATCTGTCGAGAATCCTGTGATGCGGGTTCCTGCATGGCAGGGGGTTGGACTAGATGGCCCTTGAGGTCTCTTCCAATTCTAGGATTCTATGATTCTATGAAATGAATGCAGACGTCATTTTGTAAAAGGAGGGCTGTGTCAAATCATATGCTCTGGCGCTCTGCAGGAGGCTGCGCTCGAGATTGCGATGATCAAAGTGGCGGCTCCGAGGATGGCTCAGCGCGTCATTGACCGGGCGATCCAAGTGAGTCCTTAATTTTGGCCCTGCTCGGGCTCTGTTCCCTCTGGCTTGTCCCTCCCTTGATGTGTTCTCCAAGGGCTGTGACTTACATGCCCCACCTGGGAATCTCATTTATTGCACTGCAGCGGAACTGAAGTTCTAAAAATGGCCTGGGAGGTGTTTTTATTTTTATTTTTTTTATTTTTTGCTTTGTGTGTTTGTTTGTTTTTCAATCTCGTCAGCTCTGTGGCTTTTCTTGCAGGCCTTCGGGGCAGCCGGACTCTGCAACGACCACCCGCTGGCACAAGCCTTTGCCTGGGCACGGATCCTCCGCCTGGCTGACGGCCCCGACGAAGTCCACCAGGCGGCCATCGCCAAAATCGAACTGAGAGCGACACGAAAGCCGGGACCGGCGGCAGCTTAAGGTCCCAGCGGCTGCGCTTTACGGAAAGGCCCGGAGTCTCCTGGATTAAGAGGGCGGATGAGGGGCTGGGTGGTGGGGGCAAGGTGGATCAACTGGGCCCTTCACGTTTGGGCTCCCGGACTGATTTTTTCGGGGTCACCGCAGCGCACAAAGTGCAGCCGTCTACGGGGGTGGGAAGTCCGCATGAGAGCGAGCCAAACCCTCCATGACGAGGCTTGGATTGTGTGCCAGATAATCTCCTGCCAGAATTTGCAAACAAGATGGACCGTCCTGCTATTCTTGGGTGTTAAAATCTCCAGCTGCCTTTGAGGAGGGCTCGGCGACTAAACCAGCTAAGGTGCCTTGTCGTTCTTGCTGTGGGCGTCCTACTGGCAAGGTGGGAGGGAGTAACAGGGGGTAGGTATCTCCTGATCCCACCACCATCATTCCCCATCCTGCTTTGTGGCCTCTGCCCCAGAGCTGTTCCTGCGTCCAGCTGCCTTGTGAGTGTCCTACCCTCGCCTCTCCTTGATGTAATTCGCGGAGAGATTTAACCTCTGAATGGAAACTGACAGACTGATTCTGAATGAGCAAAATAAACAGAGTGCCTCTGCCTCAACTTTGTCTCTTTCTTCTGTGGAATGCTGTCACACAAGCCATGAGCGGCTTTCAGGTGTCCCCTGAAGCGGAAAGTTAGGGTGGCAGGGAAGGGTGTTGGGGTTGGTGGGGTTTTGCTCTGCTTGCGGGGTTTCCGCCCCAAAGTGCTGATGGTGGGAAAGGAGGCAGTGGAGGGCTGCCAAACAAAACAAGAGCTGCAATCAAATGAAATCAAATGTCTCGTTCAAGTTGGGTGAAGCCAGTCCCAGGTCTGCCTTTAAAAAAAAAAATAAAACCTTCCTATACAATATAAGACATTCTAGTCTGCTGGAAGTTTAAACCCAGACACTTATACTGTGCATCATCAATCAGAAGAACTTGGATTAGATTCTCAGCCTCTTTAATGCCCAGATATTGAGAAATGAGAGGCAACTACTTTGCAATTTAGCTTTGGTCAATCGACCATTTTTAAAATGGTGTCCTGAAAATTGCAGAGATGAATTCGTGGGTAATGAAATCGGCCGTGTGATTTTGGGATTTGAATAAAAGCATACGATTTTGGAACTAACCAGGAAAACCTGGTGCACAGCCTGAAGAAGGTGAATTATCATTGAAGGCTGGCTTTTCTTTTTATTTTTTATTTTTTGGGGCGGGTTGCTTCCCCCTGCCTTAATAGTCCATGGTAACACATGCTCCTGCATTTGTCAAACACTGCTGACTGGTGGCATAAAAACACCCATTCTTGCCGTAGTTCCTATGCCTAGCGTGCCCAAGTGTGCTGTGTAGCTCAGGTGCTTGCGCTGTTGTGTGTTGTTGTTAATGCAACCCAGCCAAATGCAAACAACGTGTCATTGGAGGAACAGGCCACCCCACAAAGGTGTCCCAGGAATGGGGGAGGGGGTTGAGAGAGACCTGGGGTCCCTCCCTGTTAGTTCTGCAGCGTTGCAACCAAGGCTTCTGACCCTGGACTGCAGGAGCACCTCGTAAATATTTTTTTAAAGAGGGAAAACCCCCGAGGAAGAGGGAGGATTCGCACGTGCAAGTTGCCCCACCGGCTGGATAGATAGATGGCGTTCAGGCTCCCCTAAGGGGCAACGGAGCCCAGCGATGGACCCAGGTTGGCCAGGGCGCGTCCGCACGTGCAAACAGACGCGCGCCCTTCCGCGTCCCGCTGTAGATCGGGGGAGGCTATCAACGTGGGCACGAGTTACCCTGGGTGCAGGCGGCTGCGTAACGTGTGAACCCGCCCTTGAAGGGAGCACGGGTTGGGATGTGGGGGTGGGTGGGGGGGTTGGCCCGGCGGAAGGGGCTGGCCCGCCCCGCATCTGCCTGCTATTGGTTGTGTGAAAGGTAGGGGGGGTGTAAAATAAAGGCCAGCCGCCTTCCTCGGGAAGGAGGAGGAGGAGGAGGAAGAGGAGGAGACACGGAGGAGGACGGGCGGCTGCAGCAGCAGGAGCAGCATCAGACGCGGGTCAGGACGCGCGTCGTGGTCGTGGTCGTGGGAATCCTGCCGGATCCGGAGCGAGAATAATGTGGCAAGCGCTGGTGCGGAGCTGCCGGGCGGGCCCGATCCACCTGCCCTGCCGCCCCTTGTCCGCCGCCGCCGCCGCCGCCGTGCCTGCGCCCAACCCGCAGCCGCAGATCCTGTGCAACAAGGTGGGGAATGGGGGGCAAGCTTGGGGGGCGGAGGAAGGGCCAGTCGGATGAGGCCCTTCTTGGGGTGGGCGAGCGGGGGTCGTGCCCTGGCCACCCCTTTTCCTCCTGCACGTCCTCTCCGTCGAAGGCAAGACCTCCCCGGAGCACGCACAGAGTGCACGGTCGCCCCCCACCTCCCCACCCCTTCCTCTTTCGTCCCCCTCCACTGCTAGGATGCATCTGCGACAGCACCCCGACCCCCGACCCCCCCCCCCCCCAACACACACAAACAACAAGGACACAACCCATCTGGGAGGAAAGGCGAGAGTGCCCCGGCGCAGGTGCAGAGTGCATCGGCTTCTCCCCCGGTGCCATGAGACCTAAACCTCTGCCCTCTTCTGGCAAGTGGCATCCCCTGGAGAGGCATCTGGAAGGTTGGGGGGGGGGGGAAGGAGAGCTGCCTCTTTTAATGTGATTTTTTTTAAAAAAAATCGGACCCTTGTGCATTAACTGCTTGGATTGGATTTTCAGCACTACTTGTGTTTTCCCATTTCTCGGACTAGCATTTCCCCCTTTTCTCCCTCCCCCCCTTTATTTATTTGCTTCTTCTTCTTTGCTTTAACATCGCCTTTTTAATGGCAAAAGGTTCCTCTTCGCATCTATATGCCCTAGCTTTGAATACTGTCTTTCGTGTTGTTCACCGCCGCTGTAAGCCCATTGTCTTCTACTGTACTTTCAATATCTGAGCCGTCTGGGGGTCCTTTCCAAAGGGTAAAAATGTTTTTTAAAAAATAAATAAATAAAGGGAAGAGTGTCTGCCCTCCAGCGGTCCAGGCTGGGCGCGAGGTGGGGATGTCCATAAAATCTAGGAAGGGGCACCCTCGCCATTTTATCTTCAGTCAAACCACACGCCCCCTGGGCTTTTTTGAACTGGGCTAGGTCCATGGAGCTACTACAGGCCCTTTTTTGTGTCCTGGCAGTTAGGAGCAGGGGAAAGTTACATAATTATTATTATTATTATTATTATTTTGAGGGACACAGAGCTCATGAAAATATGTGTCAATATGTTCATGGCCGAGCTTTTCTTTAGCCAAGAAACTAATCCAGCAGGGAATTAAAATGGGCCAACAGCCCAGAGAAAGGAGAACAGCTAACCTCCTTGCGCTCTCTCCTCCTGACACACAGCTGCTGCCGTAAAGCAGAAAATGTCATCAGACAAACAGTCACACGTGTAGGATTCGGGCTCCCAAACGGTAGGCTCTGCTTTATAAAAGAGCGTGTCTCTCTGGCCAGCTTGCAAAATATTTGCAATCTAAAAAAACATCTTGTTGTGGGCACCTGCCAGCCTCGCCCAGCCTCCTGCGAAATAGTCCACTCCTCCATTTATTTTCCCGGTGTGTGTGTGTGTTGTGTTGTTACAGTCGTGACCGACTCTACGTGACTCCATGTCCATGGAGTTTTCTTGGCAGGAGTACTGGAGTGGCTTGCCCCAATACAAAGGGCAATCTTATAGCCTGGGTGTTTGGTTTGGTTTTAAATTTCCAACTCATTCGCCATCTCCTGTGTAAACAGCACCGCTTTGGCAATCAAGAGATCCATTTCCCCTCTCGAATGCTGGTCATGGAGGGCAGGAAAAGCCACCGCTGCCTAGAAACTGGAGCTAGGCAGAGCAGGGAGAGGGGCCGTTGTGAATTTATCTCTGCCACATACCTAGGGAGTTGCTTCTGTTATCTTTTGCACATCACGAGCTCCTGCTGGCTTCTGTCCGTCCTTTCGCTGTTGCCTCTGTTGCTCCTCTCTCCTGAAAGATAAGAATAGAGCATTTTTGCAATCCTGGCCAGATAAGGTTGGACAGGTTTATAAAAACCAATGACTGCCCCAAGGCAAAAAAACCCACACTGCAGCTTCTGCCTTGGGGCAGTAATGAATACTAATGCAGTCCTGTACAGTATATTTTATTTGGGTTGCATGTGAACAGTAGCCCACTTCATCAGATACAATGAAGGAATGCTTAGAATACTGTGTTGCAAAACTAGCCGGAAGTGTTTCACTCCCAAATCTTCTTGCACCAGGGGGAACCAGAAATCTATCCTGAAGGGCTTGTTTCTGCTCCTTCAGGAATTTCTCTTCGGGGCCTCCTCAAAAAAAAAAGAAAACAAAAACTGCTTTGGGAGAACTTAAAAACCTAGCAAGAACAAATATACAGTATTCCTTTGCCACAGAGATATTGTATTATGGTAATACTAGATTGAGTCTTGCAGGGGGGGAGGGAGACAGAAGTTATTTCTGCCTTTAAAAGACTGGTTTGAGCATGAAATTTGTGGCCTAGGCGACGTTTTCTCCAACTGACGGAGCATGGCCTTATACGTAAAGCCCCTTTTCTACAAAAATGGCAATGTTCTGTTTGTCATCTTAACCTCCTTTGGAGTTGCATAAATTCACTCGCAAGTTAGTCTGGTGTAGACACTGTAACCACTGGCAGCGGAGGGAAATGTAAACAAGGAACAATTCCAGCTATATAAACAAACCAAACAGAGAGTGTAGAATCTTGTGGGGGAGGAGGATTGCTTCATTTTTAGCAGGACGTGGGTCGGATCCAGGAAATGGAAGAACTGGGTAAATGGCAGAAGGCTCCCCTCCTGTGTGAATTCCCCCCCCCTTGTAGCACCCAGAAAAATGCAAGAGGGTACCTAAGTTGATTACAGATGAGATTTCTATTCAAATTGCTGGCTTCTGCCCCCTCCCAAACTTTTTGGAAACAGGGAAACTTCTCCTGCAAAAGGAGCTGGGTGTTTTTGCTGCAACAGACAAGCTGCCTTGTCCCTCTGTTATCTCTTTGTGCTGTGCAAAACAGCAGAGAGAATAATTTCTGCTTCTTCCCGTTGCTATTAAAAAATTTTTAAAAATTGAGCGTTTCTTTTGAAGAGGTTCTGTTACTCCTTTAAAATATATATACACTTGGGACAATAGTCAGAAGTGCACAGGCTTGCAAAATGAACAAATGACCTAGGAAATTCTCTCCATCACCTTAATGGCTGGTGCAACTTAGGTCATTGAAGTTCAATTGTTACATTCGCTTGGTTTACACGACGGTTGTTCCGCCGCATCTCTTCTTCCCTGTAATAATGCAAGCCTGTTTTATAAGCCATTGGTAGTGAAGCCACTGCTTGCAGGGGTTCCATCTCTTGTGCTCAAATGAACACTGGCCCGTCTGTTAGCTTTGTGCTGTGGCTAGAGATGTAAAACTTATGGAAATTTTGAAGCCACGGGAGGGGGAAAAAAAGCCCTTTAGAACAAAACAGAAAAAAATGGGGGTGGAGGGGAGGGGGGCTTTCCCTCCTGTCCCTCTCCCAAATATCTGGAAGTTTTACCTCTCTTGTTGTGGCTTTTTTTGTTATCTGAATTTTTGTTTCTTTTGCCTTCTTGACTTCTTTTATTTTATTTTTTGTTCTGTATCGCCCTTTTCTTTGTGATAGGAGGTGTTCTGGCATCTTTTCCTATTGGCGAACTGAGCATAAAGTCTGTATGCGGTTTTATTTATCTGGCGTCTGGTTACGCAGCATTTTTTGGCGAAGCCTGAGGATGGGATGGTGGCAGCAGTCCACACCTCTTTGGGCCTTGGTTCTGAAGCAGCGGAGGGAAACTGGCGCCGACAGCATGGGCGTGGGCTAACGGCCATCTTAATTTCAGATTTTCATCAACAATGAATGGCACGACGCAGTCAGCAAGAAAACCTTTCCGACGGTCAACCCATCCACCGGGGAGGTCATCTGCCAGGTGGCCGAGGGAGATAAGGTACTGGATGTGCGGTAAATGCAAACCTCGATTCATCTACAGGCCAGAGAACCTTGTGCCGAAGCGACTGACGCATGTCCCGGGCAAACTCTTCCAAGGTTTTGATTGAAATGGGGGACATCATACCCTGGAAGATGGGGAGATCTCTTAGGATCTGGGATCCATCTAGCCCACTTTTGTTGTCAATTCTGATGAGCAGTATCGGTGGTTCTCTGGAGTTTTAGGCTGTAATTTCCCCGGATGCATCTGGAGATGCCTGGGGTTTCCGTTTAAGGTATTGTTCATGGAAAACCAGTGCGTAAGGCATTGAGATTGAGTCCTTCTGGAGCTCAGGAAGGCTTGGATTGGCACCGCAGGGGCTGTGCCAGATCTCTGGCTCAACATAAGGCTTTAGGGCAGGGGTGTCCAAACTTTTTGCAAGGAGGGCCAGATTTGGTGAGGTGAAAATGTGTGGGGGCCGACCATTCAGCCCATTTGGCTCCCCAGGCCGGACTTTGGACAACCCTCTAGGACATGCAAGGAGGTGGGGAGGAGGCTACAGCCACAGAGCCAGGGGAGGGGAGGCCAGGCAGGTGGCTAGGGGGATGGACAGAGGCAGGGAGGGCAGGCAAACCATAAAATTGCAAGCTGACATCTCTATCGGGTATGGGGAGGGGCCAGCTGGCGGGGATGCATTACAGGTTGAGCTGGTGTGGAGAAGAGGCTGTGGGCCACTCAAAATTTGAAACGGGCCGCATTTGGCCCCCGGGCCTGGCTTTGGGCATACCTGTTTTAGGGCTTAAATGGCATGCTTCCACCCACTTCTGGGGTGGAAGTGCATACCGTGTGTGATTTTTCAGGCTGCCATTTTGCTAGGGGTTTTTGTGGGGCTTTGGAAGGACTGTATGGGGGGGGGGGGGAGGTTTGCAGCCACCCCATGCATTCACACACGTCGGCCCCCTGCTATAAAGCAAATATTTGCAAGGCTGTGATCGGCAGGAGGACAGACTCAAAAGCAAACATCTTGTTCACCAAAGCCTGAAGCTTTTATAGGGTTCTGGTTTGGCCTCCGACACTTTTTATTTCATAACAGTGTGATCTCCGAAAAAAGGGACAAGTGAGACAGCAGGAGTTGGATTAGCAAACAGAAACGATGACGGCCAACAATCGCACACTCTCTAAGCAACCTTTCAGCGCAAGGGGCACGCAAGGGAGGAGGAGAAAAGGGAGCCGCCGTGTTGTACCAGGAAGAACCAGGGGACAAGGATCAGCAAAGGGTCAATCGAAAGAAAGTGCAGCGTCAGAGCGCTAACAGGCTGGTTCCAAAGGACAGATTGATAACTTCTTTCTCTCTCTCTCGCTTCCTCACTTTGAAAACAATGTATACAAAAGGAAAATCCACGCAGATAACCTGAGGTGGTACAGTTGGCCAAGCAACTGTAATGTAAAACTAAACAAACACCGGTGTGTTTTGTATTGACTTTTTGGCTGTTTATTTCTCTCGGAAAGACACACGAGAGGTTTGTAAGAGAAGGCAGGCCAGCGTAGGAGACCAGCAGTGTTTTCCTTGCGGGCACAAAATGGCCCGTTGAAGATGGGAGTAGTTCAGGTTTCCCGTCTGCTTATGCAGCAGGACCCCCGTATCCACTGATTCATTATCCACGGATTCAGTTATCCACGGTTGGCAGAGGAAAACAATTAGATAATTCAGCAGCCACAAAGCAAGCCATTGTCACAAACAGCAGCTGGAAAGCAAGCTATTGTCACAAATAGCATCTGTAAAGCAAGCTACTGTCACAAACAGCGGCCATAAAGCAAACTACTGTCTCAAAACAGCAGCCATAAAGCAAGTTACTGTCGAGAAACAGCAGCTTGTGGGTGGGTAGGCAGGCGTTCTCTCTTATCCACGGTTTTCATTATTCACGGGAAGGCCCGGAACCAATCCCCAGTGGATACCGGGGTCCTACTGTACTTATACTGGGTTATGTGAACTATCCCATCGTCTCTGTTTCAGGAGGGAGCCCACTCGATCCTAGCCTGGTAGAAGATCTGCTTCCCTCCTTCCCATGTCTCTACCTCATTAGTCTTACCTAGAGCGGCCGGATTTAATTGTTCAATGAAAGGGTTAACTGCTCAAGCCGTGACTTTTTCCTTTGGTCCCCTTGTCCCCCCCGCGGGGGTCCCTTCCCAGGCGGATGTGGACAAGGCCGTGAAGGCCGCCAAAGATGCTTTCCAGATTGGCTCTCCGTGGAGGCGGATGGATGCCTCCCACCGCGGGAAGCTGCTCAACCGCCTGGCTGACCTGATCGAGCGGGACCGGGCCTACCTGGCGGTAAGTGCAACGCAGAAGATCCTGGGGGTGGGGGGCGGCCACGCTGTTTGGTCTCCTTCTCGAGTCAGGGCCATCGTGGTGGGAAGCCTCGGCCTTTGCTAACTCTCCATCTCTTCGCAGGCTCTGGAGACGCTGGACAACGGCAAGCCGTACTCGGTCGCCTACCTGGTGGATTTAGAGATGGTTGTGAAGCATCTCCGGTGAGTGTTGGGGCTCGGGATGGTTGGCCCTCGCCGTAACCAGGCCGGGAGGGAGGGATGGGCGAGACCCTTAGCCGTGCAGGGGTGTTCCCGTGGGATTTCTCCCTGGTATTTTGGATTCTTGTGTTCCTTGTCATGCAAACACATGCCTCAGCTCACCGGTGGGGTTTGACCCATTGGTCCAGCCTGGAGACTGGCCAAGAGGGGAGAGCTACCAGTCGCTCTAAGACCGGCCTCTCCTGATTCTTCCCGTAACAGCTATGGTGGGTCACAGCGTGGTGTGCCCAGCTGGGCCTTAGGTTTGCAAATGGTCAGCAAAGTGCCCTTTACAGGAGTTGAGTCAGGCTCAGCTCCAGGTCAGTAGGCTGAGCGGTTGGATAAGAATTTCGCCAGCTGCTGGTTCTTGATTGTCTCAAACTGGGGCAAAACCGTTCTAACTAGAGATGGGCACGACTCAACGAAGTTTTCGTTTTCGTTTTTTCATTTCGTTTCGCAATGAAAACGAAAACGAACAAATTTCTCAGAAACAAAACGACAACGGAAACGAAACGAAAAATTTTGCCGTGTTTTTCGTTTTCGTTACGGCGGACACATTGCATTGAAAAGAATGCTAACAAAACGAAAAATTTTCGTTTTCGTTTTGTTTTTTCGTTTCATTTCACAACGGAAATAAAAACGAAAAATATGCAACCGCCCCCCCCCCCCCGAAAAACGAAAACGAACCGAAATGGACCCCCTAAATGAAAAACGAAAAATTATTTTTTGGAGTCGTGCCCATCTCTAGTTCCAACCTTCTGCTGCAACTGACAATGGACGAGAACTCCATGTTTAAATAAAATCATTTGCCTAGGGACCCTGAATCATGTTCAGTGGCGAGCTTAGGTAGGCCATGTCAACGGCCGTGAACTTTGCTTGCGCAATCTCTTAAGCAGACGTAATTGTTCCATGACCAGGTACTATGCCGGCTGGGCAGACAAGTGCCATGGGAAGACCATCCCCATAGATGGAGACTTCTTTACCTACACAAGGCATGAGCCGGTGGGAGTCTGCGGACAGATCATTCCGGTGGGTACAAGGGCCCCCAATTCTGCACCAGGACAAGTTGCTTTATGCCGTGTCAGAACACTGCACGGGATTTTTAGGTGCAGGAATTCCAACTCTTGAAGCTGCTGCAAGGATCTTGACTTGCCCCCCACTCATGTCAACTCCTTGCTGCCGTTTCCACTGTTGGAAGTTCTGCGCACAGGCATCGGACCAAAATGAGGTTCCCCTGGGGCTGAAGTAGCCGAAAACGAAATTAGGGAAACAAAAATGACTGTGTGCACTTAATCTGGTATGTCCTTGTCTCTTCTTGGCTGCAGTGGAACTTCCCGTTGCTGATGCAGGCGTGGAAGTTGGGCCCGGCTCTGGCCACGGGGAACGTGGTGGTGATGAAGCTGGCGGAGCAGACGCCCCTGACCGGCTTGTACGTGGCCAATCTGGTCAAAGAGGTGAGAGCTCGACAGGGCTTCCCGTCATTTTCCTAAGTCTCTCTTTTTCCAAAGGAGAGGTTGTTACTGTGAGCCCCCGTGAGCTCCAGGCCTCGACTCACAAGGCAAGCCATGTCAGTGGTGTCCTGGGTCCACGTCAGCGGTGTCCTGGGTCGACGTTTATAGAGTGTTTTCCTCTTGTGTTTAAAAAACTGCAGGCGGGATTCCCACCGGGCGTAGTGAATGTCATTCCTGGCTACGGGAACACAGCCGGTGCGGCCATCTCCTCCCACATGGACGTGGATAAAGTTGCGTTTACTGGCTCCACGGAGGTGAGGAGAGTGTGGGGTCTCCACTTTCGTCTCCAGCCCTCTGGGGAGAGGTTGAGCCTGGTGCTTCATTTCCCCATCAACCCCTTAACTTTTTAATTCAAGGTTCCTAGTAAGCTTTGAGATGGAGAACTCCTACGGCTATCAATCCACAGACCGCTGAGTTCTGTCTCTTAGTGTTGTTGTTTTCTAACCTGCATTCTAATTCTTCCTTGGGTGTTCTTTTAGGATTTTACTCAAAAGGTTTCCTTCTGAAACTGAAATCTGGCTGTTCTAGAAGAGACTTACTTTGGCTCTGCCTGCCAAACGCTCGTAACCCTGCTATGTCACCCAGGAGAGTTCTGAAACAAGTCCTGGGACGTGACACTAGAAGCAGTTTGGAGTAGTGGGTAGAGCGACGGTCTAGCTCGGGACTGCTAGGTTTTAAATCCCTCCTCAGCTATAGAAGCGCACTGAGGAAATATCAGTGGTAAAACCACTTCTTAAACAATCTTGCATGACTTGACGTCACCTTTATTTATTTATTTCAAATCTTTTACCCCATCTTTCTCCTTAAAAGGACCCAAAGTCAAGGGCAAGATGGCTGCAAATGGTATTAACAGGAACACTAGAGGACATTTTCCCTGGTGACCTAGCATCCTCTCCTTGGCTGTGGTGACCAGTTCTATCACCCTGTTCTAAGATCCCACAAAGGGATCGGCTCTGGATCCCGGTTGCGGTTTATAACGCCCAATAAACCTTGCCTGCTTTTTCGCCTACAGGTCGGGCACCTGATCCAGAAAGCCGCAGCCGAGAGCAATCTGAAGAGAGTGACCCTCGAACTAGGAGGGAAGAGCCCCAACATCATCATGTCGGATGCTGACAGTAAGACCTTCTCTTGGAAGGGATGGGGCAGCCTGTTGGCAGCGCTCAGGGAACTGCCCGGTTTCTTCTCCCCCCGGAGAAGCTTTGCAGCTGAAGGGAGACCTTCAAAATAAAAAACAGGCTGTGAAGGTTTAGATGCAAACATCTGTGTGCAAGAGCAGCAAACCCAACAGGGGCAAAACTCAACCGGAAGCGTTTCTGCTTTGCCTTGGCTAGCCGCCCCACTCCTGATCCTGTCCCCGACATTGATAGTGGCAGGAGCTAGGCACTCAGTCGGTGATTACATCCCTGTGAAGGCAGGGAGACAGTCAGGAATGGCTACGTGGTCCCTTTAGCCAGAATTGTTTGCTTGAGTCTGCTTCGAGCTTTCCTTAAATTTTCCTCAAGCTGGTTCAAAGAAAGAAAGAAAGAAAGAAAGAAAGAAAGAAAGAAAGAAAGAAAGAAAGAAAGAAAGAAAGAAAGAAAGAAAGGGAGGGAGGGAGGAAGTGGGGGAAGACAACCCCACTTAAGACTGTTGTTATTCTGTTAAGACTGTTGAATTGGTGCCAGAAAGTAAAAGCAAAGTGTTCTACTTATATGCTGCCCCATACCACTTTAAGTAGTTTCTGGGTGGTTTACAGTTAAATTACAGTATGCGGGCTACACATCTCCCCCCCCCCCAGGAAGCTGGGTACTCATTTTACCAACCTCGGAAGGATGGAAAGCTGAGTGAACCTTCAGCCTGTTACCTGGGATTTGAACCCCAGGTCGTGAGCACAGTTTTACCCGCAGGACAGGTATTTAACCACTGTGCCAGGGGGCTCTCTAAAGGCTCTGAACTGTTTTCAGAGGGAACACAGGCAAAACTCCAGAGGAGATTATTATTGCCTCTGCTGCCCACTCCGGTTCAGTGGGCTTGATTTTAAGTCCTCCGCCTTCCCTTTTTGTCTCCTAGTGGACTGGGCTGTTGAGCAAGCCCACTCCGCCCTGTTCTTCAACCAAGGGCAGTGCTGCTGTGCCGGATCCCGGACATTTGTCCAAGAAGATATCTACCACGAGTTTGTAGAGAGGAGCGTGGAACGAGCCAAGTCTAGAGTGGTTGGGAACCCTTTTGATTTCAAAACAGAACAAGGTCCTCAGGTGAGAACCAAAAAGGGGACTCCGGTTTCTTTGTCATCCTCTCGCTCTCTCTGACTCACTTCTTGAGACAACATTTTAGATCTGAAGAACTGAGCCAGCCTTCCAAATAATTATAATCTGTCTAAGCCTTTGGCGCATCCCTCCAGAATAGGGTTTAGATTATAAATGTTAAGATTCATCAATTTAAAAAAATTACCTTTACTTGGATGGAACAGTTGCCTTAAAACACTAAATCATTTAACGGGTTATTAATTACGGCCTTAAAGATGAGATTTTATTTATTTATTATTTATTTATTTATTTTTAACTCTTATATACCGCCCTACTCACCACAATGGGGACTCAGGGCGGTTAACAACATAAAGATAATACAGATACAAATAAAATCAAAATAGGCATTAAACAACAGATTTCCTAAAAACGATTGAGTCCAAGATTAAGTAGGCGGAAAAACAAACAAACAAACAAACAGGGTCCCTAACCCTTGCCGTAGGCCTCTCGAAAAAGGATGGAAGCTTCTTCACAATGTCTAGAGTTAAAATGATCTGCAGTTAATGTAGCGCTGTTTTTTATATTGTTAAAGGGCATGCTTCGGCTTGTCGCCCTCCACCCACACCCAGACATTAGTGGACTTAAAGGATCATCATCATCATCATCGAATTGCAGTTCTGGAAGGGATCCTGTAAATCAGGCATGTCCAAACGTCGGCCCTCCAGATGTTTTGGACCACAACTCCCCGAATTCTAAGTTTCAGTTGCCAATGGCAAAGGTCTGTGGGAGTTGCGGAGGGCCGAAGTTTGGAGATGCCTGCTGTAAATCATCAAGTCGTGTCCATGTCAAGGAGGCAGAGGGGAACCCCTGGCTCTGTAGCCGGAGGCCTAAACAAGATGGCACACTTTCCCATATACTGAATAGGGATAGATATCCAGTACTTGGATAATTCCAGGTTGAAACTCTTTTCTCGTGTGGTTATATCCACCATGTCGCAGTAGAGATGCTTTATCCTTTCGGCTGAGAAGGATCAAAGTGACCGTGTGCCTTTCTTCCGGCTCGTTAGGTAGACGAGAGTCAATATAAGAAGATCCTTGGATACATTACTACTGGAAAAAAGGAAGGGGCTAAACTGATGTGCGGAGGGAACCCTGCCGCTGACCGGGGCTACTTTATCCAGCCCACTGTTTTTGGAGAGGTGCAAGATGACATGACCATTGCCAAAGAGGAGGTAAGGCGGACCACACAATGCCCTGCTTATCCGAGTCCAGCTTAGGTTCTGTTTAGACTCGGTCTTCGCCCTTCTCTCTGCTCACACTCCTCTCTGTGCCACAGATCCTTTTTTTAAAAAACACATCTCTTAAAAATGGCCGAGCTTTGCAACTGCAAATTTTCCATTCCTCTTTTTCAGACTATGCCTCCCTTCCGTGTTATTTGCAGTGTGTCCTTTTAGATCTTAGGTCTGGCAGAAAACGAAGGGAACACCTTTTTAAATGAACTGGGTTGTGGCGGGGGGGGGGGAGGAGTGCGTTTTCGCATCCTGCTTCTCTTCCTCCGCCTGCAGATCTTTGGACCAGTCATGCAGATCCTGAAGTTCAAAACCATTGAAGAGGTCATCCGCCGAGCCAACGACACAAAGTACGGGTTGGCAGCAGCCGTCTTCACAAAAGATATCGACAAAGCAAACTACATCTCCCAGGGCCTGCGGGCCGGAACTGTCTGGTAAGATACTCAAAATGGAAGTTCGCTTCCCACGGGGCAAAGGTGAGTGGCAGAGCCCGGCGTTAAATCTAACAGCACAGTTTTACCGGGGTCATGATGAGCTTTTTGGTTCTTGAAAGTGGACACACACACACACACACACACGGCAAAGGTTAAAGTGACCAAAGTGTTTCTCATCACCACGCTCTGTTCCAGGGTAAACTGTTACAACGTGTTTGGCTGCCAGGTTCCCTTTGGAGGGTACAAAACCTCTGGACAAGGTCGTGAGGGCGGAGAATATGGTCTGGCTCCATACATGGAGGTGAAAACGGTGAGTATCCCTCAAACCTCCTCATTCCTTTTTTTCCCCTGTTTGTTTCAAGGCTGGGGTACCCTAGCCATGTTGATCTCTCTCTCTCTCTCAGCCAAAGGGGGTAGGAACCACCCAATGTTGTGGCACCTCAAAGATGAAGAGGTTTTATTTGACACAAGCTTTCTTGGACTCCCAACTCTTTCCAAAGATGTTTTCTAGTTCCATATTCTTGTTTCCGAAGTTATCTGTATCGCGGTCTCCAAAATGCAGAGCTAGAGCCTTTGTTCTGAATATTACAGCTGAACAATGTGGAGACTGGCTCTGTCTAACAATAGATGATCGTCCTCACAGGACTGGAGAGCTGGAAGAGGTTGTTTGGAGCCCTGGAGTTCAGCCCCTGCGAAGGAGGCACAGTGAACTCGTAACCTCTGCTTCCATAACCACAGACCAAAACCACCGAGCTATCCAGCAGCTGGCTGACACCAATGATTTAGAGCGGGGGAGGTGGAAGCACATAGAAGGCTGTTTTGTGAAAGCAATTTCCCTAACGAAGGATTTTCTTTCTAGGTGACCATCAAAGTCCCACAGAAGAATTCTTAAGCAACGCGTGACACCTTGTATCATGGGAAACCTCCAAAGACAAACCTTTCTGACAGCTGATGGTGGGATGTACCCGAATTCAAGTAGACTAGAGAAACTGCCTTTGCGAAGCAAAATTTGGACTGGCAATTTTGCTAGCATCTGTCATTCTTGTTTAAAGGAAAAAATAATCTTTACTTTACCTGCCAATGTTTTACTTGGCTTTCTCACTGCACAACCCCTTCTGCGTATTCATGTTGCCTATCTCTCATTCTGAACGACTTTTCTGATCAAGCCACGAAAATGTCTATTCTTATATGGCAGTGATTTATAGCACCTTTTTTCCTCTCTTCATATGCAGCCTGAACAGAACCAAGCTCTTCTTTTTATATCAGTGTGAACTCTAAAATAATGTCCTGACTTTGGTTATTAAATTCCGAAAAGGCAGAGACTTCTGTGATTATTTTGATCTCTTGTCAAGTACCGAACACACAAATTTAATAGCTGACATGCATCTGTTGAGTTGTCTACATTGTGTCTTGCTAACTCTGTGCCTACCTTTCTTGGGGAATTGAGGAGCGGGTGCTGATTCTAGCTTCCGAGTGGTTGATGTAGCGTTTCCCAAGCTCCCTTCTCTGCCAAGTGATGGAAGATGGAATACTGACGCACATTTTCCTCCTGACATTTGTCAACATGCCAGCAGTACCAAAGAGACACAGCGCTATAAAGCGAGGAAAGAAAAGAGAGGTGTATATGATGCTTCCTGCAAATTAAGTCCTCATCTGCCTTGTTTTTATCCCTTATTTTAAAGACTGCAAAAAGAGAAAAACAAGATAAGAAATATGAAAAGCAGTATAAAGGACTACTGAATGCTTTCTCTTTGAATACAGTTATTCATTTTATTCTACCTGTACCGAGTTGCTGCTTTTGGGATTCTAGAGAAAACCCAGTTTCATCTTAAAAGAGGAACCTGCAGGCTTTTCTTCTACAGTTTGAAATGTTACTCTTTAAAAACATTTTCATCCCACCTTTCTCCTTCAAAAGGACCCCAAGGGGCTTACATCATTGAAAGACAAGACTTAACACAAAAAACAATGATTGTTAAAAGGCAGCTTATATCACTAAAAGACAATATTAAAAGCCAAAGACGACTCCCAGAATCCTTTTCCAGCAAGCAGTGCCTGCTGTCTTTATAAAGAATCATTTTGCCCAGAGTTCAGATATAAATATATCTAGGCTTGCCCTGCCATTAGACAGACTCCGTTTCTTTGAGAGGGTTGTTTTATTTATTTCATAGATTTTTATACCACCCCCTTAGTGCAAGGCTAAACACCAACCAGAAATAACAATAAAGCCATAATAATAACAAATCACTGGAAATGGAACATCACAAAATTAACATGACCCATTTTAAAATTAAAGATGCTTCTCCCACAATATTTAGCATAGTGTGCAGTGTGATAAAATGACTGTTAGTTTCCTCTTCGTGTGTGTGTGTGTGTGTGCACAAACATATATATGACATAGATGTGTGTGTATTTTATATATATCTATATCTATATATAGATATACGTAGATATATATAGAGATATAGATATAGATATATAGAGGGATTATTTTAATTACAGTGGTACCTTGTATAACAGACAGCTTGTATAACATAAAATTTGTACAACATAAAAATTCTGGAGATAGGGGAAATTTGCTTAACACAATTGCCTATGGGGAAAATCCGTACAACATAAAAATGGGATTACTCTGCTTTCAATGCATTCCTATGGGAATTTGTATAAAGGAAAATTTGCTTAACATAATTTCATTTGGAACGAATTAATTCCGTTATACAAGGTACCACTATAATTTTACCATTTCTATTGCCAAACACATAAGGGCAAAATGGCCACCCGCCCTGTTTCCTGTTCCTTCCCTCGGCGAGTTATCGCGAGACTTCGGCCCTCCACTTCTCGCCGACTGCGAAAGGATATTTCCGGGAGGGAGGAGGCAAATTTTGAAAGAAAAAAAAGTGGGCGGGGATAGAAGGCCGCCGCGGTGCGGCTCCGCCCCTCTCCTGTCACCTCCCATTCCAGTCTCCCCTCAAATAACCCCGCTGCATGGGCCGGTGACGTCACCAGGGAGCGACGCGGCTCCTCAAAAGGACCCTTCAGAGCGAGGAAGAAAAGAGCCTCTCTAGAGCGAAAGAAAGGCTGGGGGCGGGCTGGGGGCGGGCTGGGGGCTTTTCCCTCGCGCCGTCGCGCTGCGTGCGGGACGCCTGGAGGGCTGCCTACTTCGCTCGCCTGTTGGGGAGTTCTTTTTTTTTTTTTTCCTTTTTCCTTCCCCCCTCGCTTGAGGAAGGAAAAATAGGTTGGAGGACAAAAGAGGGCGAGGCGGCTTGAGGGATTGGGGGTGGGGGAGCGGGTTTCGACCGACCGACCGAGAGCGTGCCTGTCAGGCGAGAGGTGTCCTCGGCGGGACCCGGGGGAGGGAATGGCCGGCGGCTGCCGGGAGGGACCGGAGCCCCAGCAGAGGAAGAGGAGGAGGAGGAAGCACCGGCCGGAGGAGGTCGAGGGTTGTTGACGGGATCGCGGCGGCGGCGGCGGCTTCTCCTGTTCTTCTTCTTCTTCTTCTTCTTCTTCTTCTTCCACCATCTCTCGGGAAGGGGCTCGTTCTCCGGTCTTCTCTCTCTGCCCGCCACCAACCCCGGGATCGCCGCTTCCCTCCGCCCGCGCGCCCCGTCTCGCCCCCGTTCTTCCCGGCTTGCTGGGCGGGGATGAGGCGGCAGCCCCGCGGAGGAGGAGGCGGCGGAGGCCGTAGTAGCAGCAGCAACAGCAGCAACAGCAACAACAACCAGAGCGGCAGCGGCGGCAGCAGCAGCGACAGCGAGGGCGACAACGACACCGACGACACCGACTTAGAGGGGCGGCCCCCTGCCTAGCCCCCCCTCCCTCCCTCCTTCCTTCCTTCTTTGACCCCCCCCCCCCCCCCCCAAAATCCGCCCTTATCATCATCCTTGATCATCAGCCCCAACGGTCCCAACCCCACCGACCCACCCACCCCCGACAACAGGCTCCCTTCGCCGGGCCTGAGGCGGCGGAGGATGTCGGAGGAGCCTGAGGCGGCCGACAAGATGATCAAGGTAAGGAGGGCTAAGCTGGGAAAGGCTCCCTCGATGGTCTCTGGGTGGGCTTCGGAGCGGAGAAAAAAGAACAAAAGGGCGCCCCTGGGCACGTGCAGAGCGCCGGCGAGGGGGTGGGGGGATCGGAGAGCCGCTACCCCTTTAAAAAGAGCCCTCAGGAGGTTTCCTGTATTCCGCCCTCATCTTTTTAGAGGAGTGAGAGGCTGAAGTTGTTGTATCGCTGGGGGGCCACTAGAGTAGAACTGCAAGGCTGGAAGGGACCCCTTTGGGTCACGGGGTCCAGCCCCTGTCAAGAGGCCGCTGGGGGGAATCGAACCCCCAGTCGCTAAACCACTGAGATCTTAGAATTGCACCAGATCTTATTGCTGGGGGGCACCAGATCTTAGAATTGCAAGGCTGGAAGGGACCCCTTTGGATCACGGGGTCCAGCTCCTGTCAAGGGGCTGCTGAGGGGAATCGAACCCCCAATCGCTAAACCACGGAGCTCTCTCGCTGTTCTGCTTATAATAATAATCTTAGAACTGCGGAGCTGGAATTGGAACCTGTGTAAGATTATCCAGTCCACCCCCTCTCCAGGAGGCCCCGCGCAGGAATCGAACACCCCAACCTAGTCATCCATAACAATGATCAATAAGTTTATAATAATAACCTTAAGAACTGTAAAGCTGGAAGAGACTCTGGATCATCCTGTCCAGACACTCTCAAGTAGACCCCGTTGGGAGAATCGAACTTCCGGTCTCTGGCTCCTCAGCCGGAGATCTAAACCTCTGAGCTTATCCAGCAGTTCATTGAAGCTTCTTGGGCTGTTTGTAAACTGGGGCTCAGGAGCAGGATTTAGGCCAGGCTTGTCCAAACTTCGGCCCTCCAGATGTTTTGGACCACAACTCCCACAGTCCTTTGCCATTGGAAATACAGGCTTGGAATAATGAGAGTTGTGGTACAAAACATCTGGAGGGCCGAAGTTTGGACATGCCTGATTTAGGCCAAGTGGATTCACTCTCAGGAGAGTTGCCTTATAATGGAGTTAGGCCCTAGGGGCCCTATATTCATTATGAACCCAAAGGAGAGAACCCCCACTTCCGCTCCTATCAGCCTTGATCAGCATCCACAGTGTTTGAGGATGATGGAAGCGGTGGGCTGACCAGCTTGGCACGCCTCCTTCATTCCTGACCTAGCTTTGAGGAGGTGTCGGTGTACGTAACGGTCACCATCCCATGGCAGTTTTCCGTCTTTCACTCACCCTGTGCTGCGACCCTTCGCTCTTCCCTCTTGGTCCTGCCCTGCCTGCTCCTTGTCGTCACTGTTTAACTTGACGGTTTCTCTGTGCAGGATTAGTAGCGGGCTTGGACTTGATGTGTCATAGCCGTGTCATAAAACAACAAAAGCCTTTCTATGCTTTATTGAGATCGGGCCAGGAAAGCAGAAATCTGTGTTGCCGTGTTGGTGAGGCTGAAATGGCAGGTGTTAACCTTCTTAGCAGGACGCGGTGGTCACTGAGGTTGCCTGCACACCCTGTGTAACATTCATGCTATTCCGTTCTCACCGTAGTCCCCCTTGCAGGTGCATCGTGTCCTGGTTTTGGTGGATTTACACCACCACCCCCAGGTTTAAATGCTTAAATACTGTTCCATTCCTATCTGGAACAGAGCAGAGTGTAATTCAAGCCAACGAATGGAATTTATACCCCGGGTGCAAAGGATGAAACAGGATCAGGCCACCTCAGGGGCTTGTGGGCTGATAGATTTATGAGCCCTGAGTGCCTCTGGCATGTTATCTGGTCACACATATGCAGCAGCAGGGAAGTCTGACAAAAAACAAAAACAAAAAAACAACCCACCAACTTCTGAGGACTTCAGCGGTAGAAAACTCGACAAGGCTTGCCACGTAGTGGAATCAACTTGAGGGCACATTGTTATTAGTAGCAATACCAGTAGTATTGGAAGTATTGGTTTGTTTGGTCCTTCTGGGGCATAGCTGTGTCCTAAACCAGCAGAAACCTCGTATGGCTGATTTGAGACCCAGAGCTTAAGACTGCCCCGTAGAAATCTGTGCTGTAGCCTTTCAGTGGGGGCTGACAACCCCCCCCCCCAATTGTACATCTGTTTCTGTTTTGGCAAGCCTAGGACTTGCTTTTGAATAGATCTGAATAGGTCATTACCGGTAGGCTGTTTGGGTTTCCCAGCCCCAATACAGAAGACAAATTACATGACATCTGTGGCAAGAAATGTATTTATACAACCTAGGACACTTTCACTGCTTTCTTCAGGTGTCTAAATAAAGCATGCCTGTGAAAACTCAGAGCACAATAAATCAACTAGCCTCCAATAAACTAATCAGCATTGCAAGGCTCTAGGTTGTTTTTGTGTTTTATTTAGGCAAGTATTCTGTGTTTTCCCATCCCCCCCCTCTTCTTTTTTTCTTGTGAAAAAATAAATACAGGAAACATCTATTTTAGAAGAATACCATATTAACTGGACCCAGAAGCTGGGAGCTGGCATCAGTGGTCCAGTCAGGTAAGGAGGTTTCTTTTACTGACTTGTGACTAATCTTTCTTAATTGCCTTGAAACAATGGACATCTTTTCGGAGTTGCTATAGGATCAGCCAAAAGCCCCAGGTAGCTCTCCCTCTGCACCCCTAAATTGGACTCTAAACCTTTGTGGGTGGTGTTTTCACTGCAACCAGCAACCAGAGCAACCCTGCATATATCTGGGATTTGGGTACTAGTGATAGTGCTGGAGGCATAGACCTTTAGGGCAAGGAGTGAAGCCTTTCTTTCTTTCTTTCTTTCTTTCTTTCTTTCTTTCTTTCTTTCTT
>JAHTLZ010000019.1:63653-89382 GCA_023846285.1 Phrynocephalus versicolor | reverse complement strand
TATCTATCTATCTATCTATCTATCTATCTATCTATCTATCTATCTATTTACCTCCTTGTCCATTGTCTGAAAACATTAAAAATAGTAAAAGAAAAAAAATCCAGAAAAAAACTTTTTTCACATGTATTACCAGAACTGTTTGGGTGACGTGTTGTACCCCGCCCAGAGTTCCCTATGGGAAAATCGGGCGGTCAATAAGTACAAGAATAAATAAATAAAATAAACTGCCAGCTAGAGGGAGGCAGAGACCATGCTAGGAATAGTAACCCATTCCAGCCCTCCCTTACAAGTGAGAATCCCACCTTGAGAGAAATCTGGACCTTTTTCTCGGGCAGAAGCTGCTCTGTGTGCTTTTTTAAAAAATATATATTTATTTTTATTCTTTTTGGCCTGCTATGTCTGACCCTTTTGCCCCCGAGTGGTTGTGGCCTCCTGAAAAGGGTTGGTAATCCAAGTAGCCAAGGGCTCCCCTCTCGAATTTCTCTTCCTGCCTTCCTCAGGATGCCCCGGTGAAGCTCTGTGACTTTGGGTTTGCCAAGGTGGACCAGGGGGACCTGATGACGCCGCAGTTCACTCCTTATTACGTGGCTCCTCAGGTAAGGGACGGCTTCCACCCATTCGGGGTTGGCCTTCCTCGTCATAACCCTGCCCCTCTGGGGCTTCGGAGAAGCTCACCTCTTATCGGCGCAGGCAGGCAGTGTTGGGCTTGGCTTTTTTTATCGGCTGGAATAGCAGCGGCTCTACCTGGCTCCCGTCTTCATGTTCCTCTTGGGGTCACCAATGATCAGTGTTGGGGGACCTGCTTTGCCTTTCCTCTCCCTGCCTCGTCTAAAGAGCACAAGCTGGCGTTGACTCCTGTCTGCATGAGCGGGCAGCTTTTTCGTCCTGTATTACATGGGGGTTCTGTGTCGCAGAGTTGCCCAGGGGGTCGCTTTCCTCCTCGTAGGTCCTAGAGGCTCAACGGAGGCACCAGAAAGAGAAATCTGGCATCATCCCTACCTCACCAACGCCCTACACGTATAACAAGGTAGGTGTCGCTTCTCAACGGTTGGAGTGGTACGTCAACGGAACCAGCGGCCACGGGAGGCCACGGGAGTTCTCCAGCAGTTCTATAAGCAGGCTTTTATTGATGATTTATTGATATTTTACTTTTAACTATTTTAAATTGTTTTATTCTTTGGATTGTAAGCCGCCCAGAGACCTTTGGGTAGTGGACGGCATATAAGTTAAATAAATAAATAAATAATAAAATAAATAAATAATAAAATAAATATTTCTCCTCTAGAGCTGTGACTTATGGTCCCTTGGGGTCATCATTTATGTGATGCTGTGCGGCTACCCGCCGTTCTACTCCAAGCACCACAGCCGGACGATTCCCAAGGACATGCGGAAGAAGATCATGACCGGGAGCTTTGAATTTCCCGAGGAAGAGTGGAGCCAGATCTCCGAGATGGCCAAAGACATCGTCCGGAAGTAAGCCGGTGGAATGACGTGGGGCTGCGATTACACGGAAGGCGCCTCCTTCCGTTTCTCTCTTGCTCGCAGACGCCAGGGAGGGGCAACCCAGGGGAGCCTTCTGGCCCCAGAACGGCTGCATGCCATGAGTCCCATAGGAGCCAACACAACACATTGAGTTCTCGCGTTGGCCACAGAATACGATGCACGTGTCTTCTCTATCCCGGCCGCGTTAGCAGCCGTTCAGAGATGCCACTAAAATAAACGGAGCCACAGAACTGTTAACCTTCTCGCCGTCATCAGGAAAGCATCAGACCTGGGCCGGATGTAAGGAACCAGGTGGCTTTGGGGAGGCAATGATGACCATCCCCCCAAAAAAAATTTTTTTTAGGTTATTGAAGGTGAAGCCGGAGGAAAGGCTGACCATAGAAGGGGTTCTGGATCACCCCTGGCTGAATTCTACAGAGGCGCTGGACAACATCTTGCCTTCTGCACAGCTTATGATGGACAAGGTACAGCCTTTTCATCTCTCTCGTTCTCTCTCAAAGCATTTAAGGAACAGTCAAATTCAAATTCTTTTCTATCCAGTTGGGCTTTTAGTCCTTGTAGCTCCATGTTGGCTGCGTCACCGCCAGCAGCGGTGCTGGGACCTCGGCTAGAAAAGGTCTTTCACCTCCCCTGGCTCCGGAGATCTGCAGGCGACACACAGCTATCCCTAGATCTTAGAGCAGGTGTGTCCGGACTTCAGCCCTCCTGATATTTTGGACCACAACTCCCAGAATCCCAAGCCTGTATTGTCAAGGG
Source organism: Phrynocephalus versicolor (assembly GCA_023846285.1). NCBI lineage: Eukaryota > Metazoa > Chordata > Lepidosauria > Squamata > Agamidae > Phrynocephalus > Phrynocephalus versicolor. The sequence goes on along the minus strand of JAHTLZ010000019.1, from coordinate 87,123 downwards.
CAAAGGGCTGCGGGAGTTGTGGGCCAAAACATCTGGAGGGCCGAAGTTTGGACACCACGACTTAGAGGACCGCTGCTGGGACCCTCGCCTCCTATTTTCTCTGGTTACAAAAAAGTTTTTTTGAGTGATTCTTGCCCCCTCCAGTGGACAGATTGGTATTAATTCAAAAATGATTTTGGGTGGTAAATGGACAGTGTGCCCTCTAGAGGCGACAAAGGGATTTTAATACCGAAATACCTGTAGGGGGGTTCTTGTTTTACAAACATTTATGGGCTGGTGATCAAACCCACTCCAGTTTTAAACTGGAACTGCTGGGGACTGAACCCTGGAACCATCCTCCTTTTTTCAACTCTTTGGCAGAGGTGTAACTCCTCTTCCTCCTCTTCCTCCTCCTCCTTCTCCTCCTGGGCAGGCGATGGTGGCGGGGATCCAGCAGGCGCACGCGGAGCAGCTGGCCAACATGAGGATCCAGGACCTCAAGGTCAACCTGAAGCCTCTCCATTCGGTCAACAACCCGATCCTGCGCAAACGGAAACTGTTGGGGTAAAGATGGATTTTTTCGGGTGACTCGTCTGTAAAACAGAGCTGGTAAACTCTCTTGACCTGCCGCAGAAACGGAAGGCTCTTAAGGAAGAACGTGGGTGCCGAAGCAGGCAGGGAGAGGATCGGGGAGCAGAAGAGGAACAGGGATGGTTTGGGGAAAGGTTGGCTCGGTAAACTCACAAGAGAAGCACCAAGGGGCCTGCTCGAATGTTCGACTGCTCTCTTTTGCGCTGTCCTGCTGAGATTTTTGAAGCAAGCAAGCGTGGGCACCCCCTGGGATGGGCGAGGAGGGGAACAGCCCTCTGAAAAAGAAACACACCTCCTCTTGTCCCCGAGTCGCAGTTTTGAAAACTGAGTGGAACCTCTCCATTTTGTGAAAAAAAATCACCCAGCATGGCCAATATGTGTGCGTGTGTTGTGATTATTGGAAACCAAGGTGGATAACAATCAATGCTTTTTATTAAAAAAAAGAATCAGATTGATTCAGATCAATTTTTGTTTAAATGGTTCTTTGATTGACTAATTGTCTGAAAAATCTAAATTTAAATCATGTCGGGAGTCCGTTTGATGTCGTTCGGATCCACCTGGTGGGGCGTGAAAGGGAAGGTGTTCCCGCCGTGTGAAACCACCTGATCCGTTCCAAAGACTGGACCTTGGAAAGTCAGGGTTACTCAGATTTTGAAAGGCATCGGCTTTTACTGTATTGCCGAAGAGGAGTCAGGGATGTCCAAAATTCGGCCCTCCAGATGTTTTGCACCACAAGCTGCCACCGTCCTTTGCCATTGACAATACCGGCTTGGAATTCTGGGAGTTGTGGTCCAAAACATCAGGAGGGCCAAAGTTTGGACATGCCAAGTGGATTGGCCCTGATCTTCCAATTTTGGTACCATGTCTGGAGACGGCGAGAGGAGAGGGGGAAGCGGCAGATTACAGGCGGGCGGTCAACACTGGAGGCAGGAAGCTTTCGGTCAGAGGTGTGGCACTAAACGGTTCAGGCAGCCCACGTGCGTTTTCCACGCGGAGCAAAAGCTCAGGTGTTGCTGGTGACCTTCATTCCCTCCTTCCCTCCCTCCCAGGACGAAACCCAAGGACAGCATGTACATCCACGATCCCGAGAACAGCAGCGAGGACTCCAACATCGCCTTGGAGAAGCTGCGGGACGTGATCGCCCAGTGCATTCTCCCCCAGGCTGGTAAAGGTTGCCGAACTCAGACCAGGCGCTTTGGGTGGGGTGGGAGTGGGTGGAGATGCTAATGGAAAGGAAGAAACAGCTTTGGTGCTGGGTCTCTGGTGCTCAGCCCACCTCCGCGAGGCCCCCTCATCTTTTCTCCAGCAACCCCGATTCTGTATTGTTCTTTGAATTGGGGATTTAAAGTGGTCGGGTACCTGAACGCAACCCCCCCCTTGGACCTTAACTTCTGTAGGGATGTTCTGGTTCACACAGGCCGGGCGTGAATGGCCTCCTGCATCCCCACAAGGATAAATATATTTTACATCAAATATTAAATCTAAATAGGTTTTAGAGTCTATAAGCCGCCTTCTGTCCTTTTGGGGAGAAAGGCAGGAAGGAAATATTTTAAATAAGTAAGTTTCTTGTTTCTGCCCAAGGAACATGTAAGACGATTCTTGCCTCTGCTTTACAATATTTGATGCTTTGGGTTGCGTCCCTGCAATTTTAAACTGCTTTTAAAAAATCTATTTACTTTTTTAGTATGCAGGTTATTGGGTCTGGGACTGTATAATAAAAAGACTGAGTGATTGATTTTTTAAAAGTGCCCAGATTCTCAGGAGCTGCCCGCCTCCATCTAAAAAGTCTTAGGGATGAGAATTTTTAAGTCCCCCGTGATTTGGGGACAGATTAAGAGCAGTCCGTGGGCTTTGTTGGTCTTGCGTATGGGAGGCCTTCTATGCCTGCTTCCCCGTTATTTTTTTATTTCGGGACCAGAGGCAAGAGCAGCGAGACAGCCGATGTGGAGAAAAGCTTTCCTCCCCTCTGTGGGGTTTGAGACCGCCCGCTTGCCTCTTCTTTCCACGCAGGTGAGAACGAGGACGAAAAACTGAACGAAGTGATGCAGGAGGCCTGGAAGTATAACCGGGAGTGCAAGCTTTTGCGGGATACCCTTCAGACGTTTAGCTGGAACGGTAAGCGCATGCGCCACGGTTGTCGAGTTCCTGGCTCTAGAGCAGGGGTCTTCAAAGTTTTTAAACAGGGGGCCGGTTCACTGTCGCTCAGAACTGTCGGGGTGGTGGCGGCGGTAGTGGGGGGCTGAGGGAAACGAGGGGGGACAAGCAGTGGCTGCAGTGGCAGTGGGGGGCGCAAGGGAACTAAGGAGGAGGGTTGGGGCAAGTTGTGGTGGTGGCAGCGGCAGCGAGGAAGCAGGGGAGGTCTTCCCATTTTAAACTACCCCCCCTCCATTTTTTCTTGGTCTTTTCTTTTCTTCTGAGTTCACCCCGTTTGTTCGGAGTTCACCCCGTACAAAATAATGCAGGGCCTGAGTCAAGTGGATAGAGGGAAGCTCTTCTCCCTCTCACAAAATACCAGAACTAGGGGACATCCGCTCAAATTGAAGGCTGGGAGAGTAAGAACAGGCAAAAGAAAATATTTTTCCACCCAGCGCGTTGTTAGTCTATGGAACTCCCTGCCACAGGATGTGGTGATGGCATCTGGCCTGGATGCCTTCCAAAGGGGATTGGACAGATTCCTGGAGGAAAAGTCCATCCCAGGTTACAAACCATGAGGGAGACGTGTCATCTCCAGGCTTAAAACCAGGGTACCTCAAGGGCCAGATGCAGGGGAGTGGGATCAGGAGGCAGAGATCTAGTCTCGTGCGCTCCCAGACACATCTGGTGGGGCCACTGTGAGATCCAGGAAGGTGGACTAGATGGGCCTTTGGCCTGATCCAGCATGGCTCTTCTTGTGTTCTTATGTTCTTATGTCTCTTTCGTCTTTCTTAGGCAGAGGATTCACGGACAAAGTCGACCGGCTAAAACTGGCCGAGATCGTGAAGCAAGTCATTGAAGAACAGACCAACGCTCACGATTCGCAATAGCCCGGGCCTGGTCCCTTCGGGAGGAGGACAATAGAAATGCCCTCGGTTTTATTTTTGTTTTGTTTTTGTTTTGTTTTTTAAAGAAAAAGGTTTGAGAGTTTCCCTTTAAACTGTAAAAACTATTTTTATGTAAATTAATAAATCATAATTATTTCGTTAAATTTCCACACAGCTTGAAGATGCTGTATAGATGTAGATAACGGGAATCATGGGTACTGTAATAATTTTTTAAAAGACTCGGTTCTCCCCCCCCCCTTATGGAAAAAAAATTGATTTTTGCGTACTGTTTCATTCATGACTCTGTTAAGCAGGGCGGGTGGTGCTTCTTGGCATTCCGTCCCATAACCAGTTACTCGAGCCTCCTTTGAGCTGCTGAACGGGCTGCGTCTCACCCGGTGCGGTTCCGTTCTTTTGCACGCAGCCTGATCAATTACTCGCAATTAGCACGGAAGGACACAAACAGGGTGGCTGCCCTTTGTCGCTCCTGAGCCAGGGCCGCTGTCGTCAGTGGCGGCCGAAACTGCCTCGTTGTGACGGAAACATTTCTCCGGGTCTCCCAGCCTTTTTTGTGGGGGTTCCAGCAGAACGTCGTCCTTCCAACTTCTGACGGCAAAGCTCTTTAAAAAGACAGATGCTGTCGTTTTCACCTGGAAAGAGCCGCTTTCCCCCCTCCTGGTTCTCTTTCTCTTCTTATTCAAAACATAACCTCCATTAACAGAGATCTGTACATAGTTCTAGTTTTCTAACTTGAAGCTTCTTTCCTTTTTAAAGACCAGGCCAGGTGGCAGGATTTTTAGAATTATTCCCATACAACGGACGGTGCTGTTTCTCGTCTCCACTTCTGGAGTGAGAGCACACTTGGTTTCCTGCGCCGGATCATCCCAATTGTCTTGCCGTCTTCCGTTCTGTCTTCTGCGGAGCTCATTTATCCGTCACCCCTTTTCCCCTGTCTTTGCAGCCATCCTTGGAAGAGAGAATTCACTTTGTCATTTCACCTCCTGGCTTCCCCCTCGCCTTTTTCTGGCCCCTTCTCGTGGACGTCACGTTGAACACAATCTCAAACTTCAAAGCAGGCCTCCTTAACTTCTGACCCTCTCCGCTCACGTTCTTCTAGCACACTTCCGCCTCATCTCCCCAGCCAGGATCATGGGAATTGTAGTAGGTGACCTGGGAAGAGGCCTCGTTTGGTCACAAGCCGCTCCGAGGAGGTGAAATGTGTTATTTTACCATAGTCCCTCTCCCCTATCCTTGGCATAGCCATGTCCTCCAGTTCACTTATCCCCTGCCTAAAAATATCAAATGAAAACCCCTGGGAAGGAGTCTTTCTGGGGTGTATTTGCCAGAATTGGCCACAAGCAAGAGACAGAACAGGCTAGGTATAACGTTCACGGTTTCTGCGGTTTCCAGCATCAGCAGGGGAACTTGGAATCAAAGACCTGTGGGTGCCACAGTCCTATTGTCTTTTGATGTGATGATTCAGTGCAGAGCTCACGATACGCCTCTCCGGCAGAGTGGGAAGAGACGCACAGCGAGAGGCAGGCAGCCGCCAGGGTGTGTCTGCTCCTAATTCAGGAGGGAACCTTGGCGTGAACTCGAATCCTCAACAGAAGCTCTGTGGGAGAAACCTCTCGAGGTCCGTCTCTCCAGCCTAAATGCTCCACGGTCAAGAAAGTCGAGGGCGGGCAAGTGTGGCTCAGGGGATAAGAGCCGTGTTCTGCGGAGGAGGAGGCCTGGGTTCGAATCTCTCTCCGCTCTGCAATGGAAACCCACCATGAGGTCTAACGGGTCGGCCGCTCCATCGGTGTTTCACGGATGAAGGCCACTATCACGTCTATATCGTCTGGTAAAAGCAAGAGCTCCTATGATTCTTTCTTTTTAATCCCTCTAGCTTTAGACAGGCAAACTTCTGCTTAGAAGGAAAACACAGGGGAAAAAAGGAAGTACCACTGGAGAAAATCATTGGTTTAGACACAGACACACATGGCATCTTCTCTCTTTTTACGTTCCTAGTTCTGGGGTTTGTCACAGTACATCTTCGGGAGAAACCCGCTAATTGTCTGTTTATGATCGGTCCTATATCTGTATATCCTTGAAGCCAACTTTGTCTGAATCAGAGCGAGTTGATTCCTCCAAAACTTGATCTGCGAAGGGCATTTGGTCTGGTAGGGCAAAGAGCTGTGTGTATTTTGTTTTATTTTGTTTTATTGGCATCCTACTGTTCTTTCTAAACATGTTGGAATGTTACTATTTTCTTCTTCTGTCTCGCCGATTTTTCCCCTCCTGGTTTTTTTGGTGTCTTTTCTCCTACACCGCGGTTTTGGTCTCCCCCCTTGCAATCAGTATTATTATATACAGTAAATGTAAATATTATGCATTGGTGTACATAAATAATTTTAGTAAAAATTATCCAGGTTTCTGTCTGTCTCTCCTTTTTTAAAAGTTTTTTTTAATGCCACGGGGAACCTAGGATCGCAGCGGAGGGTACCTAAGAATTTGAAATGGGGGTTGTGGTTGTGGGGGTTGTGGTAGGAGGCTATTGTTACTGTCTTTTTATGCATTTTAAGAAGGGCCTGGTGCACAAAAGCTAAGCTTGTGGGGCCTTCATTTTTCTCGCCAGCTGGGCTGCACGCCACGGAGCTCAGACATCTCCAAGATGTTTATAAAAGAGGGAGAATATTTCGCAAGAACTCTGTGGTTCTAACTGGCATGTTTTTGATTATTCTAAATTGCAGGCCTCACATTTGGTAAACATCTGCCTTAGATTCCCACTAAGGAGCCACTGACCTTTAGAAAATTCCTCTGTATGGAAACAATGACACACAATGCACAGCTGTGGGGTGACTTCCTTCTAGAACAGCCTTCTCTAATGCTTGCACCCTCCAGAGTTTTCACACACACACACACACACACACACCAAAGCCCCTTTGCCCCTGCTAGCCTATATATGTTTGCTTGAGCAGAAGGTGAGTTGTAGTCAACACTTGCGAAAAACAACGACCTTGCTTATCTCTATGCGCGGTTAAGAACAAAAGTCGGATTGGTTCTCCGTTACACCGCTCTGTTTGTTCCTAGCCATGTTTATTCCTCTTTCAGCACTGATGTCACCGTTGTTACACAGTCAAGTTATAAACACCACAAATGTCATTAAAAAAATAATAATACAGTGGATCCCACATAACAAGCAGTTGGTTTAACAGAAAATACACTTAAAGGGAAAAAATTCCGGAGATAGGGGAAATTTGCTTCACAGAATCGTCTATGGCAGGGGTCCTCAACCTAAGGCCCCGGGGCCGGATGTGGCCCCTCAAGGTCCTGAATCTGGCCCCCAGGACCAATTGCACCCCCCCCCACCTACCCCTGTTTTGTGAGCAAGCCAGCCTCAGTCGCTGCTTCTATTGCTAAGGCAGTTCAAAGCAGTGGGCTATGTCGCTTCTCCCACTCCCCCCAACTACCGCCCAGATGATCAGCATGCTGGCTAGTGGGGCATTTAGAGTGGGAGGGCTACGGCAAGGTCCCCCGCTCCCCCCCCACTGTGGTCCGGCCCCCAGTGGTGCCTGGAGCGTGGTGGACCGACCCGTTGTTTGAAAACTTTGAGGACCCCTGGTCTATGGGTTGAATCCATACAACAGAAGAACGGTCACAATTAAGGATTGATCCATTTTCAATGCATTCCTATGGGAAATTTGTACAAAGGAAAATGTGCTTAACAGAATTTCATTTGGAACGAATTTAATTCCTTTATACAAGGTACCACGTATTTGCCTTTTTAAAAAGCCATGTCCAACTTAATCTACTTTAGCAGGAGAGTTCGAAGTTGAAATATTCAATCAGTCCTGAGTTAGGGTGATCGTTTCCAGATGGTTTTATTATGCAAGAGAAATTCCACCCCGTCTCAGCCAAGGCTCTCTCATGTTCCTTCCAGCTCTGAAAACTTTCTCATATACCTATAAAAAGTCACACAAAAAACGATGCTCTTTCGCTCCTCAGGATTACACCCAAACCGATTTCCCCCCCAAAACAAACAAATAAACTTTTAAGAGCTCCTTTTTAATCGCACTCCAGTTGGGAAGATGCCGGTTTCTGGGTGGACTCTGATGCCATGGTTCTACTCCTTGGAGCCGCTAGTGGCATGCCACTTTCTGAGGGTCGTTTCTGAGGGCCAGGTGAGAAATGCCTTTTGCGGCAACCCTGGACCTGCCACGCAAGGAGCATCGGCAGTAGAGGAGGATGCCTGTGGCCGGAAGAGGAAAAGTCCAGTTCGGAGGACAGGCACTCTCTTTTCTCATAAGGCAGCGGAAGCGGACTGTGGCCCAGACGGAGGGCGAGTTTCGAAGGTGCTGGCGTAGAACCGCTTCTGGGAGCGGAGCAGCGGCGTCTGGGTGTCCACGTCACGGCAGGCCTTGCGCTTTAAGCAGCGGGACATGTGCTGCGTCCACCCGTAAACGGCGCAGTTCAGGAGGCCCTGGGAAGACGCCGTCAGGGCCTAGGAGAAGAAAACAAACAGGAGCACAGGGCGTTTGTTTATTTTTAAGAGAGAGCGCGAGTGGCGTGGTGTAGTGGTTAGAGCAAAGGCACGAGGGTTCGGCACTCACGACCCCCCGCTCAGCCCCGGCTGGCTCGGCCCCTCTCTTTTGCGTGCTCGCGAAAAGGATACTCCCAAGGGGAGGTTTTAAGTTTATCGCTTTTCTTCAGAAACAGACGGTGCAAAATATATGTATGTGTCATGTGTGTGAAGGATGAAGCAAAAGGTTAAAACAGGAAGAAGGTACATTTGATTTGCCTTGAAAATATAGATGGTTCGTACCATCCTCGCCTTGTAGGCCATCAAGTCCGTTCCAATATATGGCGGCCTTTTTCAGGGCTTCCCCGTGGTTTATCCTTCCCGTCTTCCAGGGGTGCCCTGGGACGGTGCCGCTTACCCAAGGCCACCCAGGCTGGCTTTTCCCCAACAGCAGGCCCCGTGGAGGAATTGAATTCCCCACCTTGGGCGCCACTGCCAAAGACCCAACTCCCTGCGCTATCTAGCCAGCAGGCTTGATTCCTGGCAAATCGAAACCCATCAGGGGTGTCGGCTGAATGGGAAGAGAACGGATCCTTACCTCCAAAACACAAAACACCATATACACCGTATCGTTCTGGACCTGGACCAGTTCGATGATGCCAAGGATAAAGGCTGTGAAAGAGAGGAGAGAGATAAAACGAAACAAAACAATAAGCTGGGGTTGCATTTTATTAACATGGCATTGGGCGTGCAGATATAGGCCAAGTAGTTCCGGCTGCTACAATAATTACAGCACATGGAAAATATATTTATTTTGAATTACAAGTCCCAGGATTTACCCTTTTTGGATTGCGGATTGAAACATGTGCTTCTGGCTCTTTGGTACTGGGTCACAAGCCCAAGTCCCTATTAAAAGAAAACTTTTTTTCCCCAAGAAAAAAAAAGGGAGGGGAGGGTTGGGTGGATCCTGGGTCAGAAGTTGAGCCTGAGTCACTGAAAACAACAACCCAGAGTCAGGCTTGAGTGGAGCCACTGGTTGGTATGATTTAAAGAATAAAAAAAATATCTGAACTGCATAGCTCGAAGGGACCCTAACGGCCATCTAGTCCAGCCCCTGTCAAAGAGACTCACTGGGGAATCGAACTTCCAATTTCTAGCTCCACAGCCAGAGACCTCGACCCAGGAGCGACTCTGCCGTTCTGACTTGACAGCAGGTCTCCATCCCTGGTGAATCCCGCCTAAACTCAACCAGGCTGACCTCTTCCGTAGGCGCCCGTCGCAGTGCCCATGGTTGAGCGCTGGCGGCCATTTCTTACCTGGGCCCCAACAGCAGAGGAACACCACGGGGTACAAGACCACCCCTTGCTCCACCATCTTGATCATGGCCCACTGGCGATCCCCCATGTAGCCCGTGGAGATGACGAACCTCTTGTACAAAGTCCGGGAACGGATGAGTAAGACCTGCAGATATAAAAACATAAGAAAGAGCCCTGCTGGATCAGGCCAAAGGCCCATCTAGTCCAACTTGGCCCCATCAAATGCCTCTGGAAGTGCACGAGACTAGATCTCTGTCTCCTGCTACCACTCCCCTGGATCTGGCCCTTGAAGTACCCCGGTTTTAAGCCTGGAGATGACACATCTCCATCATGGTTTTTCACCTGGGATGGACTTTTCCTCCAGGAATCTGCCCAATCCCCTTTGGAAGGCATCCAGGACAGACGCCGTCACCACATCTGAGACATCGGAGTGTAAGACATCCCAGCCAGAGTTCAACACTTGATTCGCACCTCCGGGTTGTGTTTGGGCAGCACTCTTAGGAGTGATGTGTTTGTTTTGCAAATTTATATACCGCTGGCTTAGTGTGGGACAGAAAGCGTGCCGGCAATTTCCTATATTTCTTTGTCTCTTGCTGAAAACCGTTCAGGTATTTTTCTCTCTGAAAAGTGCCCACTTACTTGACAAAATCCTCTCTCCTGCTGTGGCCCATGAAATGACCTTTTTCCTCTGTTGAAAATCTAAGGGAATATATACATTTTGTAGGATGCCCTTTCCTGCTTGAGAGTATTTCTCCTGATTCCTTTGTTTCCTTTCGATCGTTGTCTAAAACATGAAATTCACTCAGGGGGACGCAACTGATTTGGTAGCCCAGAGCTACCTAGGTTGGCACGTAGATCCCTGTCACGGCCACACAGCCTTCGGGGCTCCGACTTGACTCACCAGGATGGATAAGAAGGTGGCCAAAAAAGACACCAGGAAAACAGTGATGCTATAATAAGACATCGAGGCGCAGGGGGGTTGCTTGGGGCCACCGAAGTCTGTGCGCATAAGGAGGCAGCTGAAGGATGGAAGGAAGAAAGAAATAGGAGAGTCAGTGTAGGAGAGGCTTAGATTCAAACTACCCTTATTAATTTCCCGAAGAGTTCTGACTCAAAGAACACCCTTCAAAATACAAGGGAACAGCTAGAACTGCAATCCCGTTGACAGAATCCTCTCTGGGCTAATTGGAGCTAATTTCTGAGGGGCCGGGTGCCTCTTGGCTGTGCAGCTGGTCACATGCTTAACGGCCCAACTGTGGTGTGCCCCTGCACTTTGTGAATTAGCCACTATTTGCCACCGTATATGAGCACCAAAATGATCCCCATCAACTTTTCACTCCGCTCTCTTTTCTTACAACGTCATACAGGATCCCAAGGGCCAAACTCATCAGAGGAAACTCGCAGGGGTACAGCCGGTCCTACTGTTAAACGGGCGAGGAGAAGTTTTAGCATATGATTCAAGGAACCCCAAACGTTGACCACAGAGTGGCTCGGTGCCTCGGAGGGAACAGTCAACCAAGCCAACCGAGGGCTTTTCCGATCCACTTACCCGTGTTTCCTGGTGATGTTCTGATAACATTCGTAGTGGTTCCCCACCCCGAAAGCGGGAATCATTAAGATGAGTGGGATTGCACTGGACAGGGGGAAGAAAAGAACAGCATTTCACATTTCTTCTTCTTCTTCTTCTTTTAGTGAAAACAAAGACGCAGAGGTGTTCGGTCTTGGAGGCCCAAAAACTTCCGAATGCAGGCACTCCTCACTTAATGACGAAGGAGCTCCCTTCCTGCAACTGGGTCATTAAGTGAAGCGGTTGTTAAGTGAGGAGCTGGAGGCAGGTGCCTTGCAGTGGGTTGAGGTGCCCTCCTTGAAGGCAGACCAGAGCGGGGAGGCTCTCTGGAGGGGCCACAGGAGAAGCGGAAGGGAAAATAGAGACAATAGGGGGCTGGCGTCCCACCCTGCTTGAGTCATCCCCCGAAGCGTTGTGACGCTCCCTTAGAGAAACACCTGCCCCTTGGAAGCAGCGGAGGAGGAAGGGGAAGGCAGGGGGGACGCTGTAGCCCCACTTCCCCCCCCCCGAGCTGCCAACAAGGTCGGTGCAAGCCAGCAGAAGCAGGCCGGGTGCTTTGGCCCAGGGCCTGCGAGTCAGAACAGCAGCTCCTTCCTTCCCCTGCTGCTGTTTGTAAGTCTGAGCGGTCATTAAACAGGTCGGTTGTTAAGTGAGGAATGGCTGTTTGGCTTCAAGAACAGCTCTGGATTTCATGGGGTCAGTTTTGGAGCCCTGCCACTTTCTCCCCCGGTGAATCAGCTGGTCTTGAAAGAGAGCTTGTAGTACCCTTTCTGGCCATCGGTACCGGGGGCGCTCTAAGCGTAGCTCTGCAAACACGGAGAACTTAGGAGCCAGTAGGCTCCGTAGAAGACCACTTATGCTGTTCCCGAGCCCTGGATTTGATGCTGCCTTCCAAACAAAAATTTTATTTCCCCCAACAGCCCAGGTTGCGCAGGGCTTCCAGAATCACATAAAACCAAGGGCCTTCCTCCTGCCTCTCCGTTAAAAAAGAAGAAGCAAACTTAAGAAAACAACCACACGAATCGCAGTGATCCTATTCCAAATTATGCAAATTCACCTGGACAAAATGACGGCTGTTCGGCCAAGACGATTTAAAACCTACAAAAGAGAGAAGAGGTTAGGAACAGACATCAGGTATTTAATTGCCCGGTAGGCTGTTTGTTTGTTTGTTTTAATTTGTTCCTGTTTCTTAAACTCAAGGAAGGATTTCTCCCTCCCAGAAGGACACATCCCAAGGAAAACAATTACCCCATGCATTTCATCACAAAAAGGCGACCATTTAATATCTTTTGCTTCCAATCCAAGAAGCTCGGGAGCTGAAGCTCGGGAGCTGAATTATTGACTTCCCAAATATTGTGAGCCTCCTTGTTGGAGGAAAATGTGGCCTACAGGTGATATTAAATAAATAAAAATCAGAGCCAAATAAACTGCATAGGCATCTTAAACGCTGATCTGCCGGATTCATCTGGGAGGTAACAGGATGGGTTGCCCCTGTGACGTGCCACGCCAAATCCCAGTTGCTCCTATTATGTCTGAAGGAGTGGACGTGTCCACGAAACGTGGCATTAAAATACAAAAGTTCGTCTTTAAGGTGCCACCTGTTTTGTGTCTTTTGTTTTGTTTTTTCTTTGATTTTTGCCTGCCATTCTGGAAAGGATTGACACAGCAACCCCTCTCTGAAACAAATCTTAGTTATGAGTTCTGAAGTAGAAGATGATTTGCGCAAGAGCCAATTCAACGAACCCCGTTCCTTCGGGGGATTTACTCTGGTTGAGAACTGCCAATTGGATATTTATAGGGCTTGGTACTTAACGAAGATCGGAAAGCGAGGAAAATTGATGTCTTGAGCTATGCTTCTTTGCCTATAGGCACAGCCTTCTTTGCATTTGAAAACTGAAAAAAAAAATCAAAATTACTATCTCTATATATATGGCGCCAGTAGCATTCCCAGACATTCTTGTGCCAATGGCTTAGACAGGTTTAATTAAAACTAACCCATTCTTTGGTGCCAGCAGTGAAAATACGAAGATAAGAAAGTCTCGCCTCTTCTGGGTGAGGCCTGTATGCGTTGCACTGCTAATGGAGAAAGGTAGGTCCTTTGGAACCAAAATACGCTCCTTATTCAAAGTTTGTCATGCATTCTGAGGCATTTCCCATGAAGAAGAAAAGGTACGGCAGAATAGTTCGGAAAACAAAACAAAACACCTACAGCTGGGCTCTGGCATAGAAGTGGCGCTGATGGTTAAGGGTGTGAATTTGAGGTGCAATCATATGAATAGACAGCAAATAATTTATAATTAAGAGGCCCTGGGGGGGGCAAGATTTTGAACCAATAAGTAAACAAGTTTTTTTTTTTCAAAGAATAGGTGGAATGTAAATTAAACAGATCTGGGCATGTTTTTAAAATGGGTATGTCTTTCCCCAACCTTTCTCTTCAAATGTTCTTTTTGAGAAGGTCCCAGTCTGAATGAAAAACTTTAAAAAAAATTCCCAGAGGGTTGAGGGACTTTTGGCATTTCATGAAGAATATTAAAAACGACCGGGAAGCCGAGGACGGCTTTTGGGGAGCGTCGTCCTGTTTTCTCTTCAAAATTACAGTGGCATCACGAGACAGACGTAGGAGAAGTTTGCTGGAGGCTGTGGAAAAACCCCAGTAAATCTTGCATCGATTTTTGGACGCCCCCCAAGACTGCAGGAAAGATTCAAGGCACAGGAAGGATAGATCTTGTACAAAGGTCTCCGTCGATCATTCAGATGGTTTTGTTCGCAGCCAAATCTAAGGCAAGTTACATTACGGGAGGATAATTCTCCGCCCGTTCTGCAGCATCACAGCTACTGATGGGCAGCTGTTGTGTTAAAAACAAGCTTTTCCAAAACCCTGGTCTACAACGGTGTGTCCCTCGCATGTGAACACGTGCCTCTTTCTCCCCCCACAGATGCCACGAAAAAGAGCCAAAAGCCCCTGAAAGTTTGATGGGTAAACATGAAGAGCTAAGGCGCACAGCCGTGAGCTGACCAGAGGAGAGAGCATGAGGGGTTTCTCACCGCCTTCAAGACGGATGGAGGGGGGGGGAACGCCCGTTCGTCCCCTATCTGGACCAGGAAGGCCGCCCACAAAGGGATCCTTGTGCTCCCTCAGATGCTGGGTTTATCCAGGTGTGAAGGGAGTTCGGGCGGACAAGCCGGCGGCGTGTTTACTCAGCCTGTCCTCCAGGCCTGGTCTTTTCTCAGAATCACACCCTTGTCCTGGGGCCAGTGACGCGGCCGCTTCTGAAGTGTTGTGCAAACGCAGGTGACACTGCGGAAGAAGGCGGGTGTCCATCCTCACCCCCCCCCTCCGCTTGGGTTACCTAATATTATAAACAGGGATCGTTCCTTTTTTAAAAAGAACATCCCGGCCAACGTCCCACACCCTTTGGGGCAGGGCCAGAACTGTGAGGATAGTTTTTTGGCATGCGACCTGGAGAGAATTCTAGGCTTGTGTGTGTGTGTGTGTGTTGGATTGTTTGCCACGAAAGCAAACACTGTTCGTTGCAGTGAAATCATATTTCTAGTACTGTACTGTAATTTGTGCTATGTTGTAAACCACCCAGAAAGTTTTCACTGCAACTGGGGCAACCCTGCATATATCTGGGATTTGAGTACTAATGATAGTGCTGGAGGCAGAGACCTTTAGGGCAAGATGTGGAGCCTTTCTTTCTTTCTTTCTTTCTTTCTTTCTTTCTTTCTTTCTTTCTTTCCCTGCCTTCCTCCTTAAAAAAGACCCAACATGGGCCGCATTATTTAAAGAAACAAACAAACCAAAAAGCTAACAGCACTCAACATACAAATACTGAAAAGATCAAACCGACACTGAAAACGAAACACCAAAACAAAACATAAGCAACAACGAAACACATTCAAAGGTATTTTTAAAACTCCTCAAGCAGCCGGTCCTTCAGGGAAAGCCTGTCTGAAAATAAAGGTCTATGCCTGCTCGTCGAAGGGCAGTGAAAAAAAAAATACAACGGGCCAGCTTGGCCTCCAGTGGCAGGGAGTTCCAAAGACCGGGAACAGCCACAGAGAAAGGCCTCTCCCATGTTCCCGCGAAACATATCTGTGAAGACATCTTTACCTGTGGCGACTGGCTGGGAAGGGCCTGGTTATATTTCTGCTTCAGATCCATGTAAAGATGCCAGGTATAGTTGACAGTGTACAGGAAGGAGGCAACATAAAGGATCTGGAAAAGGGGAGAGAGGGGAGAGGTTTGATTTATACACAGCTGTTCCTCCTTGAACTCATTAGAAGAAAAGTGGGATATAAATGAATCTTAACAATAAAAAATGAATCGGTAGATTTGTCAAGGGAGCTATGAGTTTCCTTCCCAGTTCTGTGACATCCATGTACACGACTGGAATCGGGTTTATTCCAAATTTAACCCAGATTTCTGCACCATCATGAACCCACCGTTTAACTCCTTCTACCCTATTTATCTGGAAATCCTACTCAAAATGCTGCATCCCTGGCTTTCAAGATGTTACTAGAAACTCCCAGATTTTGGAAGGGGGGAAACCCACATTAAAGCAAAAGTGTTCTGCTTATATACCGCCCCATAATACTTCAAGTAGTCTCTGGGCAGTTTACAATTTAATTATGCAGGCTCGCTTGACAGCAAGCAAGCTGGGTTCTCATTTTACTGACCTTGGAAGGATGGAAGGCTGAATCAACCATGAGCCGGCTACCTGGGATTGAACCCCAGGTTGTGAGCACAGTTTTAGCTGCAGGACAGGCATTTAAACCACTGTGCCACGAGGTTAAACAACAACTCCAACTCATAGTTAACAGAGTGCAAGGCGGGATAAAAATATTTTTAAATTGTAAATACAATTGTTCCTCTCTATTTATTTTGGGGTTCAAAAACATAAGTTTCCCTGAATGCTGGTCTAAAAATTTGTTGCATCGTGTGAAGAATATGAAACTTCCTTCCGGGCTAAAAGCCAGGTCTCTGGATCACGCCATCCGCAAATGGTGTGGCGATAGACTCAAGGCGGGACACGGTAGAACCCCCAGGAGCCAAATGTTGTACCACTGGGACCGGTGGAACTCACAGCCTCATGATATGTCCGTCAGCTTTGGCGGGTGGTGTTCGCCCGCCCCTTTTCAGTGAACCAGGATGAGATCGGCCTCTGTCACTTTTAACGAGCAGCCTACAAACAAACGGGCGCTTTGTGTGCAAACGCACGTGATGTGAGTCCCAACGACGGAGAGATGTCCCTTCCTCTTAAGTCGGGCTTGTTTCATCTTCCCTCCACGTCGTTGTCATCGTCTCTGTCCTGCTCCCTTTTAATTATACGTTTCTTGATCTGCATTCCACCACCCCCTCCTCGGCCATTGTGCCGGCCAACCCGAGTGGAACCTCACGGACGGCTTTTCTAGGTCATTTGGATTTAATTGAGGGGAGAGCAGGTGAACCTTGCAATGGTTTGCACGAGGGCCCCCGCTGCATCTCGGCGGAGCATGGGATCTGCAGTTGGACAAGGCAGGATGAGACACCAAGGCTGCTCTAACCCAATCTAAGTCTCCCTTCTACAGCTCTCCGGTCGAGAAAAGCCTGCGAGGACAGCAAGGAAGCGGGCGCAGGGACAAAGTTAGGGTAAAAAAGATGTCTCTCACCCTTCAACGTTCAAGCAAAATAGCCCCCATCACCTCGATCAATGGGTTCGCCCCAAATTTGGCCCTCCTGGGGGATGCCTCCCCTCTTTCCCGCTGAGGACATCCAAGTTCAGTGATGGCGAACGTATGGCACAGGTGCCAAAGGTGGCACTCGGAGCCCTTTCTGTGGGCACCCGACATCGCCCCCTTCATAGCTACCTGTATACAGGTTAAATTACAGTATTGGCACTTTGCAAAAAAAAATAGTGGGTTTTGAATTCCAGTTTGGGCTCTCAGTCTCTAAAAGGTTTGCCATCACTGTCCTAGTTTAATCATTCTCTAGGACTGGTTTAGGCGTTTTCTCACTCCAAAATTGATCTCCTTTGAAGGAGGAAAAACCAGAGGGCTCTGGCAAGACCCAGCAGAACATTTCAGACAGATTATAGTTCAGCTTTCTTCCTTTATACATATCAGAGCGTTGGGCAGTTTAAAATTATGGACATGGGTGAAGATATAGGTAAATTGGGAACCAAATGAAATGTAAAAAAATATCAAGACTGTTTTTTGACCAAACATGTGCTATTTTGATCAACGTCATCTCGGACATTTGCTGGTCTTCTTTTATACATGTGGTGGGGCATGCATGCCAGTGTGGCATGGATTTAATTTCTCCACAGTCACAGAAACTTTGTCCTGCATCCAAGTAGCCCTTTTATACTCTTATTATTCTTGGCAACTTCCACTTTTGCTTGCTTCCACTTTTGCTGGCTCAGAGTTACTTAACCTGAGAAGCCTATATTTCTGGTATCCGCAACCAGAAAAACAAACAAACAGAACAGAACAGAACAAAAACACCCAGAAAGAGGCATTTTCACAATGTATTTCCCAGAACTAGATATTCTAGGGGGTCATTTGTAGTAATACGGGTGAAAAAAGTCCCCCCCCCCCCAGATTTGTCTAGTGTTTGCTATTATCCACAGTTTTTTGACATCCACGGGCAAGGCGTGAACAAAATCTCATGTTTCCTGAGAGCGCGATTGGCTTTGGAAGTGACCAGGCTCTCTTTGGAAGCCAGAACTCAGTTCAGCAGGAAGGGCAATTCTCCTGCAGGCCGGATGTTTTCCAAGACAGACAGTCCTGAGATGGAAAAAATAAAATAAAACCCCAAACTGACACGGACAGGAAGGTGAGGTTTCCTGGAACATGACCGGTGATGCAGCCAGCCGAAATGGAAAGATTTGGTGATTTGGCTGCGCATTTTCTTTGTCTCTTTCGGACGCTGTTTATGGCAGAACTAGGATGCATTGTATAATCTTGCGATAAGCGTAATTTTCGGGCTGGGCTCTGAATTTCCCTGTAGGTGTGTTCATGCCCTGAAAGCTTTTCCCAGGCTCGCTTTGCTGGAAATACCTATTTTTGCTCTCCCTCCCACTTGGACGGTAAGAACTGGGGTCTTCTCTCCTCAAAAGAGGTAGGGTTTGTGGACAGAATGAAGATACCCAGGACCTGAGCAAGACCGGATTTGGCTTCTATTCCCCTCTGCTTCTCTAAAACACACGGATTGCTCTTCTGTCTTCAGCTCAACAAGCGGCATCAGCTGCCGGAGTGGATCTTCCCCAACGAGTCCAGTGCCTCATAACTGGCCCTGTCCTTTGCCTAATTCCCCTCCGCCAAGGTTTGCCAAAACCAAACCAGGCGAGGCACATTCCAGCCTCTTTTCAGAAGAGAAAACAAACAAACAAGCAAACAAAAACAAATTGCAAACAGCCAGAACAATTCGTGCTTGGGAACAATGAGGATGGACCCCAAACTCTTCAACTGGGGTCACCCCAAAATGCCTCCCGTTCCACCTTCGTTTTGGGGAGACATGGATCCAAAAGGGAATTCTGGACTGATCCCCCACCCCATTTTTAAGCAAAGACAAAAGCCCTATGTATGAGAGAGGCAAGATAGTCAAAATATCACATGCGGATGAGGCCCAGGGATCCGCGAGGACTTGAACCGACATGACCCACGTCCTAGTTCAACGCACTCACCACTAGACAACACTGCCCACAGCACCAACAAGGCATCAGCCACGGGAGGGAAGGATACCCCGTTGCCACTGCGATATGCCACCCCCCCCCCCCCCGCCACAAGCATCATCTCACCTCTGCTATGATTTGCAGGTTGTAGCAGGGTACCTCCTGGCTTGTCGACTCGTTGGTCCCTCTGCTATAGAGGAAACCCCCCGCGAGCCAGCACACCCCCAGCAAGAGGTTGGAGAGGCTTAAGTAGAAAAGAGGCCGGGCCTGGAAGAGAAACAAGTTGTGTGTCAGTCACTGCCAAGGGCCATTGTCTACTAGATCAACGGTTCCCCAACCCAGACCCTCCAGATGTCGGACTATTAAAATCCCAAGAAGCTTTCGCCACAAGATGAGTTGGCCAAGATTTCGGGGAGAGGCAATCCACCCAACCTGTTCTTGGACTCGATGGCCACCCGATCACCTAGTAATCTTTGCAAGAGATCCGCCAAGGGTTCTCTGGCTCCCAGCAAGAATTGCACCCTCTTGGCGGCAGTACCGTTGAGTGGTTCGACGGTTTAGATAGCTGGCCTTTGGTGTCCTCACCCTCGTAACTGCTCACACATAATTCGTTTCACCGATCCTTCCTTATTTGTGTCGCACGTTTTCAAACCTCACAGGATTTATTCTTTTAAAGATCCCCTGCATTTCATGCATGCTTATTATCTTCGCAAAGCCTTACATAACAATGCTGCATTTGGCTACGGCCTACGAAACAAATGGAATGAATGAATGAATGAATGCATGCATGCATGCATGAATGAATGAACTAGGCCAGGGGTGGCGAACCTTCGGCCCTCCAGATGTTTTGGACCACAACTCCCAGAATTCCAAGCCTGTATTGCCAGTGACAAAAGACTGTGGGAGTTGTGGTCCAAAACATCTGGAGGGTCGAAGGTTCGCCACCACTGAACTAGGCCACCTAAGATCATAGGCTTCTTGGGAGCAGAGGAAGGATGCTAGAGCAGAGGGTGAGAAAGGTGATTAAAGGATTATGGGAATTGTCATCCAAAGGAATAACTTTCCCAAGTGCTAAATGGGAATTGGGCGACCTCAAACAACGTTGGGTAGGTTCCTTACAGGAAGTTTCAATGCAGCTCCTGTGAAATTAAATCGAGCAAGTGGGATCAGCTGGTTAGTTGGTTGGTTGTAATTTGCCCGCAAATTTCTTGCAAAGCTTTGCCTCCGCCGCTCAGCTCTTGCACAGCTTAACACGAGCAGGAGCTGCGGCCTGGAACCCAAGAGAAGGAAAATCAGCAGCAGCTTCGGCTGAGCCAGGCGACGATGATTAAGTCGCCGGACCTCTTGAGTTAAAAAATGTTTGTTTTAGGAGCAAGGAGGAGGCGTGCTTGACATTTTAAGCGTTCTTCTTGCTGAAAACGGCTGCCGTTCTCATCCACGACATTTCATAAAAGTGCGGCTCAGTTTCATTCCTTCTACCGACACACGCTGCCCTGCCTCTCCTAAGGCAATAATAAAAAGAAAATTCCTGTACCTCCGGTGTTCTGCCACTATTCTGGAACACGGCATACCCAATCACAGAGCTGGAGCCGATCACGCTAAGGGGAACAAAACCAACAAACAGAAAAGCAGATTGGCTGAGTGGAAGGCGGCCAACTTCCTCTTCTGATAGGGCTCCTGGACCTTGAAAGGTGGGTTGGCCACCTGACTGGCTAGCAATGGATTCCTTCCCCTCTGGGTGTAGTAGAGAAACCTTTCCATCATCGCCTGGACTTTTACTCCTTGGTGGAAGAAGCTGAATACTCATACTTTAAGAAGGCTGCGACTAGTCTTTAACCCACTGGATTCCAGACAGATGTAAACACAGCCTGTAATATGTAAACATGGCTATATGTGTTGACACAGGTGGGGACAGGGGTGCAGCTGAAACCGAACTCAGATTTTTAAAAAAGTAATAATTACCAAGCATCCCCTTCTCAAAGTACAATGTGGAGGGATCAAAGAGAAAACTGCTCTCTTTCAGATCTGCTTTGATTCGGACTCCTTCCGGAAGCGGGGAGGGTGGGCTGGATGCCCTTAAGGATCCTTCCATTATCCTATGAATCTACAACACCTTCTATCAACCCAGCCACCCAGAGATCATTTCTCTGCAGCCATTGAAAGGTCTCTCTCTCTCTCTCTCTCTCTCTCTCTCTCTCTCTTGGCATCACAGCTCAGTTCTCGCACAGCTTAGCATGAGTTTGGGAGCAAAACAGATATATACATTTAAAAGCACGGTGTGTTGCAAAGGATACAAAAGTTCAAAGGCCGGTGTATTAGAACACAGATAACGGAAACGGGGATGCCGATTATAACTCACTGGTGTTTACACTTCACCTCCGCACCCTGGCAGCGTGAATTACCTGGTTGCCATGACTCAAGGGTTGGAAGGAGAGGAAAATCTATTTCCGCCTTTCTTTCCATCAGTAGCCAAAGGGAAATAAAATATAATGATTCTCTCTCTCTCTCTCTCTCTCTCTCTGTGTGTGTGTGTGTGTGTGTGTGATAACAAATAAAAGGCCTTAAAGCAAACAAGGCAGGCCTTTGCTTGCACTTAGACATCTCATAGCCGGGAAAGGGAGTGATGAAGCCCCATATCTGGTTTCGTGGCACATGGGTTTATTTATCCTCCTGTCTGTACTTTTCTGAAGGTGACTCAACGGTGGAAATTACCCCGAGCGGGCCAGACTCCAAGCGCAGGGTAGGCGTGGACACACCTTGCAGACGGGAACATCTATGCCACACCCATCTTGCACTGCCAGTGGGATTATCTCACAGAGCAAACACTCTCTGGGCAGTTTACAAGTTAATTCCGCAGGTTACACATTGCCCCCCCCCCCCCCGGCCGGCAAACTGGGTACTCAATTTCCCGACCTCGGAAGTCTGGAAGGCTGAGTGAACCTCAAGCCGACTGCTTGGGAGCAGAGTTTGGGCTGCAGCGCTGCAGTTTAACCACCAGGCTCCACGACCCCTTATTAGACCCCGAAATGTGCCTGCTGTACCTTAAGGCCGCCGTGAGAGCTTGTATCCAGTGGACGACGGCATAAAACTGGAAAGGAGGAGGAAAAGGAGATGCGTTACTTGTAGCTTCCTGCTCGCGAGTAAACGTGTCCGCTCCCCCTGCAGAGGTGGGTGAGAGCTGCAGTGGGTCCTCCCCCCTCCCCAAGAGCTTTCTAAAAGCTCTACGGCCTCTTAGAAACACCACCTGGGGCACCGAGGGAAACGAGAGGAAAGATGCAGGCTCAAGAAGGCATCTTTTGGAGAGTTGAGACTCTTCAGGGAACTGGATGGGGCCAAGAAGGCAATGTAGTCCAACCCCCCATCACGGCAGGAATTTCAAAGCTAAAATATTCCTGACGAGGGCCCCTCCACTCTCCCTTTTTTAAAGCTTTCATTGACCTAGAAGCTGGCTCCTTCTAAGGCAAACTGTTCCCCATGGAATTGCTCTCAATATCATCAAGTTCTTCAAATATTGAGTTGGAGCCGTCTTTTTTTGTAATTTGAACCCGCTGATTTTGGACTGGGTTCAAATTACAAGAAAAGGTTCAAGTTGCAAGAGGGGAAAAAAAAGCTTGGGTTCAAATTACGAGAAAGGATTCAAATTACACAGAAATTGGTTTGGGGGTCAAATTACAAGAAAGGATTCCAGCCACAAGCTCCAGTTCAAATGGCAAGAAAACAAACTTGCATCAGTTTCCCACTGCTGGACTATCTTGTTTGCCCTAAAGAGAACTTCCCCCAAAAGGAAGGTGAAAGGGAGGGGATGGGGAGGAAGCAGCTTCCCCCAAGGGTCAGATATTGAGAAGGGGATGACAAAAGGATACCCCCTCCCCAATTTTCTTCACTTGATGGATCCTACAATTTCCAAAATCCCCTGGGCAGCACAGACCACAGCACATTTACCTTGCAAAGGTTATTATTATTTAAATTATAAATCTTCAAAACTCTCTGGCAGCAAAAACTATCCTGTGGAAGGATGTTCCGCAGGTTAACAATGCTGAAGTCTTGCTGATCTTTTCCTCTCCTGAGCTTTGTCCTGAGCTAACCATCGTGCGGCTTTTTCTTCCGCGATCCGAATGGGCGTTGGAGTTCCGAGGAGGAAAAAAAAGGTCTTTTCTGTTCCCTGGTTACGCTTGCCACAATATAATCTAGTTCTGTGCACTTTGAACGCCCAACAGATGCACGCAAACTGTCTCAGGCCCCAGAAACCTGGACCTTTCTTTGCACACTGAGGACTAGCAGCTTAGCACTGGTGCAGATGCCAAGGAGCAGAGAGGCCCTTCAGGGGCTGGAGGAGGAGAGGAAATGTTGACAGCGAGGAAGTGAGAGTCTGGGTTATTTGGGGAGGGGGTGGAGGGGCGACAGGGGTGAGGAAATTAAGGTTGGGGAGGAAGGAAGAACAGAAAAATCAAAGAAAGGAAGAAGAAACAGAAAGAAGAAAGGAATGAAAAAAAGAAGGGTTAAAGGAAAGGAAGGAGGAAAAAAGAGGAAGGGGGGAGAGAAGGGAGATTCTCAGTGAGGCATTGGGCACAAAGGGATAGACTTTGGACTCAGGAGTCCTGGGTTCAAATTCCTGTTGGGCAGCAGAAGCTCATAGAAGTGTATGCGTGTCACCAGGAAATACACTTCTTAAAGATATCGCTTATCTGGAAAACGCTACTAGGGCCACTATAAGTTGTTTTTCATTTTTTTACCTGGCCTGAAAAAAAGCACCGCAGGGGTCCTAAAACAGACTACATTGAAAGCTAACAACAAGGAGTAGACGCATGAGTCAAGGATCAAACCCACAACAGACTACA